>MU399871.1:172579-191288 GCA_022578945.1 Hypoxylon fuscum | reverse complement strand
ATTCAAGCTTTTGTATTTTATTTAATAGCAACGGCATTTGGCCATACCTTGAACATGGTCATCGTGTCGCCGGCAGCATACACGCCCTTTACATTGGTGGCATTGAACGGCCCGGACGTCTCGTATTCTCCTCCCGTCTGCGAGAGCTTGAGACCCAGCTGTTCAGCAAATGGGCCGCGAACCACCGACATCGGGCTGTGGGCGATAAATGCCTCGGTCGCCACGCTTCCATCCTCGAACGTAATGTCCACTGCAGTGCCTTCAGGCGACTTGGGCGCCAGCTTAGCGATCTTCCGAGTGTCCACCTTCCATGGCTTATTCTCAAGGGTAGGCGCAATCGTCTTGGCCAGCTCCTCGTTGCCGTGCGTGTAGATGGTGATGGAGTGAGCTAGCTGGGAGGACATGTGCGATAGGTGGAAGGTAAATTGAGGCATGGCAATCCAGTCGATAGCCAGGACACCAGCGTGGACTTGGGAAGGATCTTCCTGGTAGGCCTGGGCAAAGAGATTGTGGAAGCTATCAGGAGACAGGGTCAGTGATCGGAGTCGTCAACTTTCCCCTTTTCACATTCGCTATTAGGACCGAAAACTCACATTCCCTTTCCCCAGCTGTCCACATAACCGGGGATTTCAGGGAACACGCTGATAACACCATTGGCTAGGATGACTTTCTTGCCCTTGTAGTCCGCTCCGGTCTTGTCGATGACTTGGAATCCGCCGCCAATTTGAGTCAAGCTTGTGGCCTCGACATCGTTGACTGCGAAACACTTGTATGGTTTCAGTTCATTACGGGCAAATTTAATATATTCTGCCGGTGTTCTGTGATCCCAACCTGTCTGGCCGTGTAGGCATTTAGATGCGCCAGCGCGACCCTCATCGACATCAAAGAGGATGACGGTATGATTTTGGCGGACGAGAGTCAGGGCAGCGGAGAGGCCCGAAGGACCACCGCCGATGATGAGTACGTCAACGAAAGACATGATATGCATGTATAGAAGAGGTTAGGAAGAGAAATAGAATCGCAGAGCAGAAGAGTAGGTATGTAGCAGAGTTAATGGGTTATTTGTTGGTTGCGAGCTGCAATGCGAAAGGCCTAGATGCCTTAAGCCGGGCGGGGGCATAAAGCGCTCCCTTGTTTCTGTCACATTTAGACTCCCTTACATGGAATTTTTTAAAAACTTCGTAGATATGAGCAGGTAAATTTCGAAAGAGCGCAGATTCAGGTCGATATATACTCGTGTACTTCGCACATAAGTGTACGTATAGTAATCGTTCTGTGCCGGCGAGCGGGGCCTTGAGACAATAACCACGCCGGTCTACCCAATCAGGGGCAGTGTTGCTCTTCTCCGTAAGTTATCTCTATATCGTGAACGAAACACACCTATTAACTCTAAAGCGGTAGCAGCACTCATTGCTTCTCTGTCACTGCGATAGTCGCGATCATGCGGATCTTGTGCATGCCATCTTCGTAGACATACGCATCACCCTTCTGCATTTTCTCCGCACAGATCTCAATTGCTTCGTCCCATATGTCCTCGTCGAATTGTGTCCAGCCCCCTGCGGGAGTGGAGAGGAAGGTCCAAGCAATAGTTGCCCATCGCTTCAGGTCCGGCATTTCGATCCAAGCCGCCCTCTCAAAATACTTTACGTCCTTGTAACCAGCTTGCTGCAAAATACCCTTGAAATGATCTGTATCGTAGTCAACAACAGCAAGGAAAGGGGGAAGTGGCGTATCGTCGCCTCGAGTGCGGCGATGCGCTTCCTTCAGAGCTGTCTGCCACGGCTTGTCCTTCCACACCGTGATGGCAGCCGTTCCTCCGGGCTTAACAGTGCGTAAGATGTGCTTAGCAGCACCGACCTCGTCGTCGAGGCCAAGGAGTACAAAGTCGGTGATGGACAGTTCGAAGTGATTGTCGGGGAAAGTCAGTTTATTAGCATCCATGACTTCGGCTTCGACATTCCAGGACGGATTCTTAGCAAGCGTCGCATGCAGCTGTGCTAAGTAATTGGCGCTTTTATCAGTCGAGTGGATCTTGATGTCGGAGGGGACTCCTAAGCTCATAATCTTGCCGGATTTTATGGGTGGGACAACTTTGATCACCTCACGTGCGATTGCTTCACTTACGTTTCCCTGGAGCTCTTGAGCAAGAGCTCCGTCAAATTTGACTGCTTGCTTCGGGCGAAATGGGGTTAACATTTTGCTAGAATGGATATGTTGTCGAATTTTAAGGGTGCAGGTGCGGAAAGAGTGTCGCAACATGAGGTATACATGTTGTTACGAATCTAGAACGGCGTCCCTTGGGAGATATTTAAACATTTCCAAGCGATGCCTGTCACCTGCGGGGTTACAATTTATAGGTAAGGGACAGTTGGGCAGCTAGTTTTTTTATCTGTTAGTTGTTGGGAAGTGAAAGATTGAGAAATTTTCCGAAAAGAAAAAATGTTTTGGTCACAAGAGGAATCGAACCCCTTCTGCTGGTTAACCAATGTGCGCCGATATCCCAACATCATGCGCCCAAGACCACCAGGCCGGCATCCTGCGCGACCCTTCTCTTTGTTCTTGCTATACTTTCGTTTTAATACGGTATGTATAGGCGACGACGTCAGACGTAGAGGCAGGACGGTGGGAACGGAGTCCACACTAGCTTGGATACCTGAGGAATCAACGACACGCTATTAACCTTAGGTGCCTTAAGCATGGTCTAAACAGTAGGTAACTTGTATTAAACTTACTAATTCAGCATTCATCAACACAACCCCTATATATGTAACTTCAACTCGGTTTTGCGCTCCCTGCGATCAAGGAAATTTGGTTCGGTTACTTTTTTTGAGTTCACCTTCACCTGAGTCGCGAGACAAGAATAGGAGATATTTTATAATCCAACTTAAGAATAACGGTATATACCTAACTATACTCCCTGTGAATATATGAATCTCTGAGTACACGTAAAGTTATAAAACGGTTCAATGCATATGCATCTTGACAGCCACCTGCTTGGCAACCAATCACCTTAAGATCCGGTCAACCTTCGGGAGGGGAGACGTAGTCATCATGCAGGCTGCCATCCAGATGCCGAGTCTGACTGAAAGAAACAACCGAATAACTTCGCTTTTGATTCACGAGATGAAGTTGATAGAATGGTATCATCAGGCATTGCCTAAGTAGTGCCACCATCTGGGTGCGTTCCGTGGCCGTTGCGATAAGTTCAAAGCTCGAGTATGGCGCAGAGTACCCCGCGTGCCCCTGCTGTTGTGTGCGCCGAGAGTATCGCGGCTCTGCATCTTCTCCATTCCATCCCCGCTCAACCTTCCTCTAATCCTGTGACGGAAATTCAAAGTCGATCGGTAGGCTACACTTTGCCATTCGAAAAGGAGCGCAGCCTCGTTGGTACACTGGCGTTCCTTGCGTACACGAAGGACGACATCAATTACATTCCGGCCATTTGCGTTGAGGAGGGCGCCGAAGCAGCATATCTGAATGTCCTTCTTGCTGTAAACAAGGCCACGCAGGACGATGGGCAGAAAGTTCTCAAGGAACTGAAGGAAGGCTTTGGGGAGATATTCTCTCTTCTTTCTCGAGCGGACGGTACTCTCCTGAATCAACTCACACTTTCCATACTATGTACTAACCACGTCTTTTCAGATAGCTCAGTTAGGATAGAGAACATTGTGTTCAGAGCTATTGTTTCTATGTGTTCGGGGCGTATTCTTCATCGCTTACGTCTCGTTCCGAATCGCAGAAACATTCAGAGACAATCGATCAGAGAAGCACTTCAGATAGTGTTCGACCTCCTGAGAAATAAAGGTCGCAGACAAATAAAAACTGCCGGACTTGTTCCTGTGTTGGAAGCTTTTGTTCAGAGAGCTAGAGATGTATTAAGACTCGTTGACTCTTGGGCCAGGCATCAAACGCACCTTCGACTGGAAGAACTCGTTGATGGTATCTATCATCTTCGACAGGCCGGCAACTTGCACTCTCTATTCGAAACAATATCCAATCGTGATGTGGCACCAAGCTCAAAGGCCCATCTCCTGAATATGATTAACAAGGTCGCGAGGTATCGCGAATCAGCGAGATTTCTATATCGCTTAGCCAAGAAAGTCTCGATGGCCCGAAATATGCGTATCGTGCTTGCCCAATTGCCTAAGAAAGCATTTGATAGGGTCGTTGGGAATGAATACATCCCTGATCTTGGTGTTACCGTCTCCTCAATCAACGAGCTAAAGAAAAGCGACAGAGACACGGCACGCATCTGCTATCTGCTGGGTAGCACAGAGGAAGCAGCGAGCAGCCGGTTTGCTGAGCAGACATGGAAAACTTTGAGAGAAGCAAAGGTCCATGCTGAGATTCAGCTTATTTGCTACTGTCAGCTCAATATACCTACCGCGCGGTTGCCTCGAGTTGTATGCTCGAGCAAGGATGCTTGCTGGCTATGCAACGAGTTTATACTGATGCACAAGAGCATCCATACACCAAGGTGTCACGGAAAGTTGTATCCCGGATGGCGATTGCCGATGCTTTGTGGATCTGATTATGAGGATGTTGTGAGGAAGTACAACCGGCGGCTCCAAGCCCATGCGAGCAGTAGCGTGAAGACATTATTTTCGAGGCTGAAGAGGACAGTTTATCCCGACCCGAACGAGAGCACATTATTCACGCTGCACTTGTCGACCTCAACACTATCACTCGTAACGGCGCCCGAGTTAAACATCGTAGATGAAGATAAACCAGAGGAAGCCCCTTTTTCTGAGTTAGAGCTGGCACAGGAGTCAAGAGATGCTGACGACGAAGAGAGCGAGGAAACACTGGCAGAAGTCCCAGTGGTAGCCTCGGGGACTCTGTGCAGCGTCAATGAAGGAACAGATGATACCCAGGTGCACTTGAGCTCTTCAGCTGTATCATCGGGAGCCTCAAGCTCGAGCAACCTCGATGATTGGATACTTGGACCAGGGAAAACTAAATCTAAAATATTGGAGATCGGGAAATCCTCGCCACTCTACGCAGCCGGGCCATTGGAGATCCAAGTTGAATACGCCGGCACTTCAATCCTAGAGATGCCAGACAAGGCTCGGAAAAAGCTCTCCTACACCGTTGAATGCCTAGAGCCTTATGAAGTGGCAAGACTCCGGAACCAAGGGGAAGCACTCATTATTGACGCAGCATCTCTCGAGGGCGAGATTGATCATAACACGGACAATGGTGGATGCATCTACATAGCTAACGGTGATGCCGTGTTGAAGCTTTTCATGCGATCCGAACTTTTAGGGCATCCATAGTGACAACATCACGCCCCCGGCGCCTCAAATAGGCCTTCTCATAGAACTAATGGTATCCCATCAGACATGAAAATCTCGCTGGAGCTTATAGGGCGCTGAGTTTCCCCGACCACTGAGCTAGCGGCCGGGATAATCAATTTCGTTATAACAGACCTTGGAGAAGAAAAGAACATAATTCAAATAGAGCGGTAGAAGAGGAAAGTCTAGTAAGCACTGCCGATTGTATGCTAATAATTCAAGGCCCGATGTGTCTAATCTAACATCCTACGTATATAATAGAAGAAAGTCTTCGCGAGGTTAATTTCGATCAATACAGTGAAGCCAGTCATCATTTCCCGATCCAATGTCAGCTAGGGCGGGAAAATGACAAAGCCTCAAATATTTTAATCTCCTGCTAGATGAGGATTCTATTCCTCTTGATTCTTCTCACCAGATTTCTTGCCTCGTATCTTTTTCTCTACATTGAGTTCCCTTGCGGTCCTCCAATGGAGGACCTCCATTCCCCCTTATTCCCTGGCTCATTGTACGCTTTCAACAGACCCGTAGCATATACAGACAAGCCCAACTGTGTTTGCCTAACGGAGCTTCGAGGTTGTTATTATTAGCATTCCGTGTCAATTATACACACAACCAGTTCCAATAATACCTCTTCAAAGTCCTACCATTCACTTACCAAAAACCCTTATAGTTTCATGAGACGATGAATGACGGAACCGATAGGAGTTTAGGAGGGTATAAGTAAATGTTTTATAGGAGCTTTCTGCACATGTGGTAAGGATTACCGCGTATAGCAGCCCCTTACTACGACCTTACTATCGCAGATAAACTATTAGATCATGTATCTCGTAGGAGTTATTGGGGGCCAGAAAATCCGCATTAGTAAAGCCACCAAAACCAATCAGATATACATATTCCAACCACCGCAACCGATACTCAATGTCGCGCCTGCCGTGCCGTCGATCGAAGCGCCGGGATCGTAACAAAAGTGCACAAATAGGGAGGGGGGTTCGTAGGACTTGCTCAGCCTTAGCCATCAACCATTGCACTGGCTATAGGATGGCATTTTCTACATAAACTGAAGTGTTTCCATTACCAAATCAAGGCCGGCAATCATAATCCACACTTAAACAATCCACAACATGAATTTTCAACCAATGCCAACTAACGGAGGATCCCAGCAGTGGATTACTCTGGACAATATAGATCCGCTCCTACAGTGGACAGAACAATACCCATTGTCGACCTCCTTCTCAAACAATCCATCCACGCCATCTCTGGGGAAACCTGTGGGCAAGAAGAGAGTCCATTCCATTGACATCCTCGCAGCAAGTATTTCATTCCTATGTCTTGCACTTGCGGTCACTGCAGTGGCAAATACTCACGTCTCTTGGCTTTTGGGACAAGGTACGGATCAACTCATTGTACTAGGATTCCTGCTCAGTATTATGAACCTTTGCCTCGGAAGCGTCGCAACAGCTCTGTTTCTGCTGCTTGAGGCCCGTTACGGCAAATCGACACTGCAGAACTATGATGGCCTTCTTCGCAATACGCTTTTTGCATCCAGGTTGAGTTTCTCATGGAGGCTCGTCCTGGGTGCCATGCTGGCGCTCCCTGTTGGCCTTAGTGTTTCTTATAAGAGATTCACTGGCGGCACAAGCTCTATAAGCGTAGATCCGGCGGCTTATATCGCCAATAGCTCATACTATGGCTTGTTCGCCCCTCCGGGTCTCCAAAATATCGGATACTCGACTGGAATCTCCTTGTTTACCAATGCGACATTAGACTTCTCGGTGGCCTCGGCGCCGCCATCATCGACATCCCCCGAGCCGGAAATGCCACAGGGCCCCAAGGCTTATGGATATAATGTATTGCTGCTCAACAACGAGAGCTCGGCCGTGTTAGACCTGCCGCAGCCGGACTATGTCTCCCGGGTCCAGTCGATTTTGGCCCTCGGAGAGTCCTGGACTGTGAGAGCTCCCGTCTTCGCTACCGTCGCTACCCTAAACAGCTCGAAACAGGAGAACCCATCCCAGTGGAACGAGACTTTCTTGTCAGCATGCGAAGCTGCAAAGGAGAGCTCGGGCGCTTACACGCATCAGTCGCTTATGAATGGCTGGGCTGTCGACCTGATGGACCATGCTTCTCCTGGGGACCAATCGCAGCAGTACATAGGGGTCACATACGACTACGGCATCGACTGGGTGGGTCCGTGTGAAAACTTCTCGCATTACGCTCGTCAGTTCGACGTCAACCGGCAGCAATGCGAGGGCATATGGACAATTACTCGAGGAAGCGTGAGCCTCGTAGACGGGGCTTGCAATGGCACAGTCCTTCCGCCACAACAGCAACTTGTCATCACAAACAATACCATGTTCTTAGGCGTGTATTACATACAATCGTTGATGGAGATGCTCGGTCCTTTTGGTTCGACTAGGAACCAATCTAGCTGGGCCGGACCTTATTACGCCAGCGCGGTTGCCACCATGCTTTGGTCAAGGATCGTCGCTTTGAATAATCCGACGATTTTCCAAGAAAAAGGCGAAGAATTGGTCTGGAGGGCCACACCAACTGACTATGATCTGACGTACGAGGAAGTCGGGCTCGTTTATACGGTTTCCGACTCGGTCATGTATGCCCGACCAGTACTTTATAAATCCCCTTGGCTTTTCTTTGTTCTAGCTCTGCAGCCTGCACTCTTAGTTATGACCCTTGTGGCGATGGCGTTAATGCACTCGACGCCTTTGGATAAGGGGTTCGGCTTGGTATCTATTCTGTCAGGCATTCGGGGTGAGACGCTAGAGAGTTTGTCTGGAGCGTCCCTGTCAGGGGAGTTGTCGAAGGATGTTGGCCTGGTTTTACAACCGACCCATAAGAATCACATCGACTCCATCCAATACCACATTATACCTTCGACAAACGCGTCGCTTCATACGGGAAAACTCGCTAAGAAAACGATATATTATTAAATTTGTATCTGGTTCGACAAACCCCTTATTTGTCTACCTAGGTAATGTTATCCGCAATCCGAACTGTACAAACATTAATAAACCGACCTGGCAGGTTCTATCACCGTTATGCCTGCTTGGCTTTTATCCCTCTTTGTGCCTATGATGCGAAACCGTCTATCATCATGCTATCGCCATTTTATCTATCATGCATGGGTAGCCATACGAGAAACGACCTATCGTACAGGCCCATATCAGGCGAAAGACTCCCTCATGTTGGCTCGGTCGATATCGTAAGCGTTGCCTTCGTAAGTCCTCGAGACGGAGGAATCAGCTCCAAGTGCGTACATAAGTACGAATTGGGCGGGAACCAGGAGAGTTGTAAGGTTACACATATAATGAGGGCATCATAAAAGCTCATGAATCATCACGTACAAGCAACAATCTAATCACCCGACTCGACTCAGTCCGGGAAATAGCGATAAAAACTCTATTGCGGCATCAAGTTTACAGCGCGTATCTCATCTCGTCTTATCTAGGATCTAGCTCGTCGCTAATAGACATGTCGTCGTAAACACTACTGCTAGCCCCACGGTGCCGGTACCGGTGCCCGGCCGCCGTACTCCGCCATCTCACCTACAGCACTTCCCCCCTGGCATCCCCTTTCCATCACATCCCAAGGTTCCACCCCCATCATCACAAACCCCTAGCTTAAGTATGTAGTTGAAAAATAACCTCGCCATCGCCATCAGGACCATCACCAACATCGTCATCAACTGCCGATTGCTAATTGCCAGATGTTCGAATTCATACCTCGGTACCTATGCACAGACAAAAAAACATGTTGTTGAACCGTAAAAACGCCCTGCCTATCTCTATCTAGCAGCCGGAGTTGGTGAAACTCCCCACCGAATGCAGCACTTTGCTCTATGTTGAAAGACCCTCCCTCCGTGTAGTAAGTAGTAAGTAGTATGTAAATCCCGGTACGCCGTTTTTTTCTCTTCGGTTCCATGATGTTGAAAACTGGATGTGCCCCGTGCGCCTGTCGGGTGCTCTGCTCTGCATGTGCCGGAAGGACAGTGGTAAAAGGGGGTAACTATGTGAGAAGATAGAGATCTCTACGTGGTGTCCTCGACGGGCGGGCACGTGCAGAAGAGGTTGAGATCGCCGTAGGCTATTGGCACATTAGTAAACCGAAGACCCTCAACAAGATGCATGCGCAAATGACTTACCATCGTCAATCCTCGTAACCGACGGCCAGAACTTCTTCTCCCTGAGCCACGGGACGGGGTACGCCGCGGTCTCGCGGTCGTAGCTGCGCTCCCACTTGGCGCCCTTGTCGCCGTCGCCGGCGATCAGGTCCTGCATGGTGTGCGGGGCCAGCTTGAGGACGTTGCGGTCGCGGGGCTGGCGGCCCTCCTCGACGTCGCGGATCTCGCGGCGGATGGCGACGAGCGCGTCGATGAAGCGGTCCAGCTCCTCCTTGCTCTCGCTCTCCGTCGGCTCGATCATGAGCGTGTTGGCCACCGGCCAGCTCATCGTCGGCGCGTGGAACCCGTAGTCCTGCAGCCGCTTGGCGATGTCGATCGCCTCGATCCCCGCCGTCTTGCTAAACGGCCGCGCGTCCAGGATGAACTCGTGCGCGCACCGCCCGTGCGCGTTCACGTACAGGATCTGGTAGTGCGGCTTGAGCCGCGACATGATGTAGTTGGCGTTGAGCAGCGTGATCTGCGTCGCGCGAGTGAGGCCCTCGGCTCCTGTAGGTAAAGTTAGATGACAAATATAGTGAAGCGGCGATAGACCGAATAAATATAATGAGAAGACTTACCCATCAGAGTGTTATACGCCCAACTAATCAGATTAATACTAGCACTCCCGTTATTCGCGCTGCTCACCGCATACCCACCGCTCGCCGCCTCGCCGGCGGGGTTCGGGTCGCGGGGCAAGAAGGGCTGCAGGTGCTGCTTGACGCAGATGGGGCCCACGCCGGGCCCGCCTCCGCCGTGCGGGATGCAGAAGGTCTTGTGGAGGTTGAGATGGCACACGTCGGCGCCGATCTCGCCGGGGGAGCACAGGCCGATCTGCGCGTTCATGTTGGCGCCGTCCATGTACACGAGCCCGCCGTGCTCGTGCACCACCTCGCACACCTTCTTGATCTCGGGCTCGAACACGCCGAACGTGCTGGGGTACGTCACCATGATGGCGCCGAGCTCCTCCTTGTGCTTCTCGCACTTGGCCTCGAGATCGGCGACGTCGAGGTTGCCGGTCTTGGTGTCGCACTTGATTGGCACGACCCGCATGCCGGCCATGGCGGCAGAAGCGGGGTTCGTACCGTGCGCAGAGACAGGGATGAGGCAGATATCACGCTTCTTTCCACCATTTCCTTGCGCCGTGTGATAATCCCTGATCGCTCGCAAGCCGGCAAACTCGCCTTGAGCACCGGAGTTGGGTTGCAGCGAGACAGCGTCCATGCCCGTTATTTCGCGCAATTGCCCCCTGAACTCCTCTAACAAGCTATTATAACCTTGAACCGCTTCTGGTGGAGTATACGGGTGAATCTGAGAGAATTCGGGTAGTGTGATGAGTGACATCTCCGTAGTTCCGTTGAGCTTCATGGTGCATGAGCCAAGCGGAATCATAGAGTGAACAAGTGATAGATCTTTAGACTGCAGATGGTAGATGTATCGCAGCAACTCCGTCTCAGAGTGATGCGTGTTGAAGACGGGGTGCGTCAGGAAGCTAGAAGTTCGTCGGAAGGCCTCTGGGATGTCCAATGAACCGGCTTGCTTAGCCAGAATCTGATGGACGCGAGCCTCTGCGTCTTCGTAGGAGTAATACTTGTCATTGCTAGCAGCCATTGCAAACACCTGGAAAACCTTGGCCAAGTCTCCCAAGGAGGTCGTTTCGTCGGCCGAAATACCGATTTGCTGCTCGCCGATTTGGCGGACGTACATCCCCTGCTCGTGTGCTAGTTCCACGAACTGACTCTGCTTCGCTTTGGACCCGACGTCGATGACAACCGTGTCGAACAAGACGCTGCCATTGCTAGTCGTGGTGAAAGAGTTCTCTTCTGAGATGGCCTGAACCACCCTTGCGCCACGGACAACTCGTTCGGCAATCGCCTTGAGACCCTCGGGACCGTGGTAGATTGCATAGAGGGCATTCATGTTTGCCAGCAACGCCTGTGATGTACACACATTGCTAGTGGCCTTCTCTCTTCGGATGTGCTGTTCTCGTGTCTGTAGAGCCAAACGGTATGCCTTACCACCTAGTCGATCCTTCGAAAGCCCAACCAATCGCCCAGGCATCTTTCTCTTGTGCTTCTCCGTGACGGCGAAGAAGGCAGCGTGAGGGCCTCCGAATCCTAGGGGTACGCCGAATCGTTGGGCGCTTCCGAATGCAATGTCTGCGCCCCATTCTCCCGGGGGCTTGAGCATGGTCAACGCGAGGAGATCGGTGGCAACGCTGAGAAGAGCACCCTGCTTGTGCACCGATTCGGCTAAGGGTTCGAAGCTGTTCACATGACCGTAGGTATCAGGATACTGGACCATGACACCAACTAAGTCTTCACCAAGGCTCTCAATCTCAGCACGCGATTCCTCCTTCGAGAGGTCCTTCTCCAAGATCTTAATACCAAAGCCATCGGCACGTCCACGCAGGACCGAAATCGTCTGCGGATGGAGAGAAGTAGAAACGACGTATGTCTTTCCCTCCCTTTTAGCCCTCGAGGTTGATAGAGCATTCATAGATAAGGTCATAGCTTCCGCAGCAGCAGTGCCCTCGTCCAAAAGACTAGCATTAGCTATCGGAAGCGCCGTAAGGTCGGTAACCATAGTCTGGAAGTTGACCAGGGATTCCAAGCGGCCCTGACTGATTTCCGGCTGGTAAGGCGTGTAGCTCGTGTACCAGGCCGGGTTCTCAAGCACGTTCCGCTGGATAACAGCCGGCGTGTGGGTGCCATAGTATCCCTGGCCGAGGAAGCTCTTCTTCACGGTGATGTTCTGCTGGTACTCCTTCACCCGGGCCTTGAGGCTCGATTCGCTCTGTGGACCCTCGTGCGGGGGGATATCGAGTTTCCTCTGGGTCAGTATGTTGGGTGGGATGACTTGTTCCACAAATTTATCCAGATCGTCGACGGGTGGGGACAGGGCCTTCAGCATTGCAGCTGTATCAGCCTCGTCGGGGCCGATGTGACGGCGGGGGAAGGTGTCCAGGTCGGCATAGTGAGGCTTGTCAATGGTGGTGGCGAACGATCGCTGCTGTGTAGCGGTAGCTACGGCCTTATAGGCGCATCGGCGGCATACCCAGGGGGCCGGTCGTTGCAGGCGAGTGCTCAGCGAAGACGAGATTTGCAACCGGGCCGCTGATTGGCCCAATCGGCGAGGTATACATCTCGCGAGGGATGCCATCTTAAACAGACGAGCGATCTCGCCTCCTAATACAACACAGCACAGCACAGCACAACACAACCTTATAAAGGAATGAGTAAGCTGTAAAGTGGTAGCTCTGGGTTACAAGCTCATGCGGTCATGCTGGGTTTGAGGTTGCTCTACGTGAGTGAGTACAAGCCAATTGATTTTCCTCGGCTCCTCGGTATACGATGGTCAACTACGAAATAGGACGGGAAGGTGAGAATACATGAAGGAGTTTGGAATACTATGTATTATATTTATTGTTTTCAGTAAAAAAAGAAGTAGGCCGTCATCGGGGCTAGGGATTAGTAGCAAAAGACCGCAGAGATAACGAAGTACCTCTTAGGTAACGGGACTTTTCGGGAAATGGCAGGCCGATAGCGTTCGCTTCGGACTTTTTCTAACAGCACCATTAGAGTTGTGGTGTGCCTGGGCACATGTACCTAACATATGTTTTTCATTCACGTTGCAAGCATTCGCCTGCAATCATTCTGTAGTGTTGCAGAATTCTAGGACCCGAGTAAGTTAACCTAGGTTATGTAATCCTGCGCTATTCTCAATTGGAGTTAGTGCCTGTACCACATCAGGGTTCAAAGCTTTATTAAGCGGCTCAAAGATGGGGCCCGGAGATGTGGAGACCTTTTGCTTTTTTCTTTGAAGTTGCAGCTGCTTATCAGTCGTCACCAATCGTAAAAAAATTTAGTTGGGTGACATGGTCGAGTCAAATATCATTCGTCATATCCAGTGCTACAACCAAAGCCTCACACTCTAAGATCACAGCTAAAGAATTACCACCAAAAAGCAATAAAATCCACACCAACAACCAATTTCATAATAGCTCAAGATGTTTGGCGGATGTAAGTAAAATCTTGGTCTATATCGAATACCCTTCTGCAATGGGTCACTAACTAGAAAACAACAGTCGCACCACCCACCTACACCAAGGAGGAGCTCGAGCAGCACGAGGCCGAAGCCACCTCCACGGTCCGAAACTTCCTCACCACCGCTGTTGTCCTCTACTTTGGTATGATTCCCTCCAGCAAACACATCCTAAGAGGAACAGTTATCTAACAAGATGCCTCCTATGTAGCACCCTTTGCCGTCGACGCACTGTCGAGCGTATTCTAGATCGGATACTATTTGTACGGCCGTGCGATACGGGGGACGACCCTTTTCGCCCCCATTCGGAATTGACGAGAGTGGTGCGATATGATACGATACGATGCATGTATAAGGGCCCTTTCTACGGGACCGCAACGGTCAACGGATCGCCCACTCTAGGTGGTGGTAGTGAAAGGCATAGCATAGGGGGATGATGCAATGCAGGAGGCGCGCCGCTCGCGGTATCCTTCGAGAAAGAGTGTATGATGTGTATTGTGTTTTAAGGGCTCATACCTTTGTACATATACGTAACCGCATAATGGAGCCCGTATAGGCTTCAGTCTTCACTCATCAATAAATCAAAAACATCAGGAATTTCACCACAATTACCACTTCATATTGGCATACTAAGGATAGCATGGAGAGTGATCACGTAGTTTCGAGGCAGAAAGCAGGCTCGCAAGAGGACAAAACGGCATGGCATCGTCCAATATCAGAGTACCTAGAATCAGACGTCCCCCGAACGCCGAGCTTTTTATGCGGTTTCCTACACGGCCGGCTCCTATTCGGTACATGGCAAAACCCTCCCTCGAGTGTCCAGATGCAGAGAAAGCCCGCACATCCCGTTTCATTACTGTGGTTTGCCTCCTTATGTGGTATCACGGCCCCTTTCGTTTAGCGTTTCCTCTTCCGATACGATCACCCCCTATTTCTTCGAGGGCAGGTTGGCCTCGGTCCACTCGTCGTACTCTTTCTTGATCTTCTCCAGCTGAGTCTTGAGCTCTTGTAGTTGCACGTCGAAGTGCTCCAAGATCTGACGTTGCCAAACGTTAGTTTCTGCTTGCAAAGTATTGGATATAGGAGTGGATGGATGCCCTTACCTTTTTAACCTGTGCCTCGTTCTCCTCTCCTAGTCCCTCCTGCGATTCGGCACCGCGTTTGTTCAACTCGTTCTGCAGAGTATCGGCATAGCTCCTCAGCATGATCAAGCGGCTCCACAGCTCCTCGGTGCGTGCGCCGACGGCCGGGTCCGTGACAGCTCGGTCGAGGGTCTCCAGCTTGGTCTTCAGCTCGTCCTCCTCCTTGTCCAGCGAGTAGCCGCGGTTGCGCAGAACCTGGACTTTAGTGGCGAGAGCGAGACATCTCTGCCGCAGCAGCGCGTGCTTCCGCCTCGCATTAAGAGCGCGCACACTGGTCTGAAGATCGTTCTGGGAAAGAATGGCGTCCAAGCTAGAGTTAATGGCGTGAAGAGCCTGTCTGTAGTTACCAAGCACTTGCTTCTGCATCACGAGACGTTCGCTGACTGCCTTGAAACCGGTGGCGAGGGCGGGCATGAAGCCGGGACCGGGCTTGTCGTGCACGGCCTGTTCCCATTCTCGAGGGTCTTCGGCCGGTGAGGGTTGGTAGAAGGGAACGCGGGTCTGGTCGACCTTGTTGTAGAAGTAGTACTTGAAGACGGTGTTGGGGTGTTCGGGATGCCACTTAGTAAGCATGCCTTCGATTTGTTCTGTGACGGGTTTGTGGACTGTGACGAGAATGGTTAGTTGTGTTTGGAGTACAATACTGGTAGACTTACTGAGTGACTCGCGACCTGGTTCCCAGATTAGACTGGAGCGTTGCACCGGTGCCTGGTTCTGACTAGCGTTCATAAAGCCAGAAGCACCAGGTTGCTGCTGTTGCTGTTGCTGTTGCTGTTGTTGCTGTTGCTGTTGAAATTGTTGTTGCATCGGCTGTCCAAGTATGCTGCTACCACCACCGAATGCATTCTGCGGCTGCTGTTGACCACCGAGAATGCTACTTCCACCACCAAACGCATTAGACTGCGGCTGTTGTTGACCCGGTGCATTTCCTCCTAATATGCTTCCACCAAACGGATTCGACTGAGGTTGTTGTTGGCCGAGTGCACCTCCGCCCAGTATGCTTCCACCGAACGTACTCTGTTGCTGGGGTCGGTTCTGGTTCTGGTTCTGCGCCTGGTTCTGCGGTTGGCCGCCAAAGAGGCTGGAGCCCAGGGTCGTGGGTTGACCTGGCGTATTAGCCGGGGCACCGAAGCCCGAAGCAGCAGGTCGCGCCCCGAAGAGGGACATGGTGATTGTAAAAGTTCGAAGCAGGATTGAATGAGTGATGGTGTAATGAGAAGGGAGAAAAGAAGGTGGTAGGTTTGCGACAAAAAAGTTACGGCAAGAAGGGAGTCGCGTTAAAAAATGATGGAAGAGAAGAGTTGAAAGAATGTTGTTTCGGGTCTCAGCTCATGATAAGTCTCTTGATTTGATTGATGCAATCCGTAACCTGGTGAATTAAATTTTATCGACGTTGAGAATTCTGTCAACCTTCAATCTTGTTATTGTCGTTGTCGATAGGTCGTGGACGTCGTGATGTTTATTCGCGTTGCTCCGCGATGAATTCCGTCACGAAAAATAATAAATTCCTAATCCTAATCCTAATCCGTAGCTTCAGATGCAATGCATGGAATAATTCAAAGCTTCAGCCTCAAAAGCTAGAGTGTGGTGTGGCTGAAGCTATCTTAGATAAGATCCATAAGACCCACTGCGATAACCTCACGTGGCAGGAACCAATCAGAAATTCCAATTTGCTAAACCACCCGTCACTTTTATCTGTGTCAACCGAATCGCTCCATTTCTTAAAGTGAAGCTCAAAATCCCCCGAACCGACATATCGCGGAGAACCTCGTCCACATCGCAGCCATGTCGGCCCGGAAGCCAGTGTATGTTTTACTCGGAATTTTCTTATCATAACTATGCCAGTTATCATACCAATTGGCATATACCTAGACTCTACTCTTGCGCCAATTATGTGTGTCCTTACAAGATCGTCACTAACTCCATTCCCAGCTTCAACCAGCAGGTTCTCTACGATACCACCCCGCTCCCGGACTCCATCCCGTCCGTCAAGGAGGTCGGAGCCACATCCGCGCCTCTCCTCTCCGCCTCCTTCTTCATCGGCGCCCGGTGCAAAGCCTATAACGATGACTTCATGCAATGCAAGACCGAGAACCCCGGCAAGGGCGAGTTCGAGTGTCTGAAGGAGGGCCGCCGCGTCACCCGCTGCGCCGCCAGCGTCATCGACGACATCAACAAGTCCTGCCTCGACCAGTTCCGCAGCCACTGGCAGTGCCTCGACAACAACAACCACCAGATGTGGCAGTGCCGCAAGCAAGAGTGGAAGCTGAGCAAATGCGTATTCGACAACCTTGTATATATCCCTTCTCACTCCAGAGTCGCATCTAGGTAACTAACGGGAGACGCAGAAACTCGAAAAGACCATCCCCGACACCCCCAAGAACACCACCCCCGTCCACCTCCGCACCAAGCAGATCTACGCCCACTACCCCATCCTAAGAGACCGCGGCCAACCCCCCTTCGGCAAGGCCGTCGACCCCCCCTCCTCAGCACAAGCCCAGGCCGACGCGCCGGCGTCATGAGGAACTTAGGGGAAGTTGGGTTATCTGGAACTACCGTGTAAATAAAGCAGCAAATACAGTCTGGTCGACATTTTCATCTCGTGCAACCCCCTGTCTCATAAAGGGGCTCACTTTGCTGGTGCGCTGAGAAGTGTGTCCGTCACTACTACGCGTGATGAACATGCTCTGACACTCGATCCACTAGTTGCGTCAGACGGATCTATGTAATTTCTGTGTCTTGTGACTAGTACACGAGGCAAGCTGAGTAAATTACCCGCGCTTCCTATCTGCTCATAACATATCTCACCGCGGAATAATAGACATGCTAAGCAACATCCAGTCTATTGTGTATTTGTATTAAGTGAATTGAATGTAGGAGTATGATATTCTACCTGGTTCAAGGGACAGACAGTAAACTGTACCTGTTCCAGTAAGTTGTGTTGATTTTATGTAAGTTAAAGGTAATTAAAACCACTAGGCGCTTATTAAGTAGTATATGTGAAGAAATGTACCTAGCACTATTCAAACAGTTATACAGGTTTCGGCCTGGTGGTTCGACTTTTTTTAATTATTATTTCCATTTTTAAACATTTAATAAGGAGACATATTATGTAGAGAAACCTACGGTTTCTTTATTGTTTTTAAAGGGTTGCTAGTACATATCTTGTCTTGAAGTTCAATCATAGGTATAACTTTTCTAAATGAGGTTGATTATTTACATACAATACCGAAATAACTTCACAAATTTCAGCATGTTGACATATTTTTTCTTAGCCTACACCAAGATGTGAAAAATGAAATACATAACCCAACTAACTTAATAGTGCTCCAGCTGTGCTAGGTATTACTCAACTTCTGCCCTTCTGAAAGGAAATGTACAAGGTGTAGGATGGGGCTTACGAGATTACTTGAAGGGTTAGAAAATATGTCTATCAACGTACTAGTAGTTGAAGTCTCACCATGAACTGGGTAAGCCTTCAGTAAATCTAAGTTAACTCAAAGTAATAGTAAGGGACTTTTAATTATTCAACTTAAAATACTTCACAAATCTAGTATGGTCATATACTTCTGAAGCTAGATGCAATGTTTCGGAGGGAAGCGTTAGCAGAGAACCGTCATCGCGTAGCCTCCACGATAATATAAAAGGAAGAGTTGGGCTGTCTTGAATCTAGGTAAGATCTTGCCTGTTCAATTATCCAAAATTATATCAATATACTTGTTACATTTAGCACGTTCTCCGTTAACAGGTTTCTTACGACCCCCTCCCCCAAACAAATGTAGGAATCAGTGCAGCCTTCGTTCTTACTATGTTTTAGAAGTCGTACGGTCCGGAATTGATAAGAAACTTTCTAAAAGTCCTAATATTTGGCCCCGGCCTGGTAAGCCACATGAATTGTGGTGGACCGAGAGCTTGTGTGACTTCCAGGAGAAAGGGGGGGGGGGGGGGGGGGGGGGGTAGGAGGATTAAAACAAAAACCAAAACCCCCCCGTGGGGAAGAGCGAAAAAGTGAGGACCCGCCGTGGGGGGCGTTGCCACCCGGGGGGGTTTGGTGG
>MU399871.1:0-172569 GCA_022578945.1 Hypoxylon fuscum | reverse complement strand
CCCTCGCCGCCGTGCGCGCGCCGCGCGTCCCCCGCCCTCCCGCCCCCCCGCGCGCCCCCCCGCCGGCGGCGCCCCCGCCTCGGCGGATTAGACCGATTACCAAAAGCGACCGAGTAGGAAGAAGCTATAAGTAATGTCCCGACTATGCGGCAGTTAGCAGCCGAGAGGAGTTAGTAGCTAGCCGAGAAGGGACTGATATGCGTGCTCTAAGCATGTAGAATCAAGAAGAGGCGGATGCGACCGAATACTGAACCGCGGAGAATGTCGAATCTAAGTTGGGTGGGCGAGGCGACTTGTAACTGGCGAACTTCACTTGAGGCGACGTTGTGACGGTTACAGGAAAACAAGGTCCGCGGCTTGCTCTACGTCGGCAATCTAAGTGTACCTCGACACGACACTATCCACAAGCCCAGAATGGAGCGAACAATGACACATACTCTATTTACTTTGTCGAAAAGCTTACGTGGACTTCCTATTCTCCATTTCTAGAATCTCGATGGACTCTTGCAAGTATCACAATTGACTTTTCCTCTTAGATTCGTCATATGTGTGCGGGTACCTGATGCTCTCAAAACAGGAGTCCGACAGCTAGTATGTAACTAGCCTACGTGTAATATAAAGCCATTTTTTGACATATTCGCTAATAAAATCCCCGGACTGCTGAAGTGGCTGCAGCATGGGAAGCTACAGGGCATGCATGTTTTGTAGCAGGCTTCCTATCGATGGAAAATGTCTTCTTGGTTCGTCCGCCTGCATAAGGCATGTGCCGACCGACCGGTTACCAGCAGTTTCGAGTGCCTTTCCGCCTTCGCAAAAGCCAATCTAGAGTGCGACTTAGATCTACGGAGTTACATACACAGATTGGCACGCGGCGCAACTGCGGGCACATGCGAGCTTCGACCAGCCACCAACGCCATATTGTCAAGAAACGGCTACCTACCTACTAGGCAGTTTGTGCATTTGCGGGGTAATTGGCATACTGTTTCTTGTTGTAGATAGCCTACTAGTGAGCTGTTGAGTGGGTTTGAACGACGTTTCTCCGTGGTTGTTTGAAGTTCACGAGCAACGGGCTGCTTACATCAAAATCAAAGCAAGCAGCGGCAGAACACCTAATGTCATGAAATGGATTACTACATCAGACATGAATTATGTCTCAGGCCTATGGTAGAGAGGCTAACCTACTAGAGAGTGTTGGGTGACCCTCGGAAGCGCCGCAGTTGGCAACAGGATGTTCACTTCGTGAACCCAACATTACATGATTGTTCAGAGCCTCTCTTCTGGTAACCTTAATTACGACGATCGCCTAGGTCATAGATCTGTCGATCTTGGTACAACGTTTCAGAATTGTCGAATCTTCTCAGCTCATCTGTTGAGACTCAAGCGCTGGCTGAGTAGAAAAGGTGGACGGTTCGCAAAGGCTACACGAGTTGGCGGGGGTTGTCCTCTACTACACAAACGACATGTACCTTGTCTTGAATACAGTAACATGACTACCACCGGCAACTGTAATCTATCCGGAGCCGTGCTATACAACGACCCTATATGCAGTAGCCGAATGAAGTGTAAGACCTGACCGCTCGCACTACTATCGGGCGAGTATCCCCAGCTTGCAGCTGGTAGCTTAAGAGGCGCGCGGGGTTACGATCGTACAATATCTGCATGTTAAACAAGTCTTACTCGTCCATAAATACATACCACCTAGCCGACGTGTGGAATGCGACAGCGTGGGCAGAGAATCGGGTATTCGTCATCTGTCGAATTAAAAGCTGTGCATCGTTTGAGCGGAAATGAAGTCTAACAATTTGCCATGCGGATTCAAATTAGCCCTAGGAGAATGAATCAGTTAGTCGCGGGAGTTTAAACTTGTCTCGGCGCGGACCTAAAAGAGCGGAAAGACATCTAGTAAACTCAGATACGTTGGGAGGACAACCACTAGCAACTTCAGACAGGCATGGAATCTTCCTTTATGTAAGATAGAACAAGATTCCCGTATTGTCGGAGGCTGGTGCGAACCTCAGGGGGACGGGGACAACTCTTGACGTCAATAGGCTGCCCTAGATTGGGCGCGGATTACTTCTCACGAGCATTCGCCGAGACAGTGCCACCTTGAAACCCGATGTATCGCAGTTTTGGTGTCGGGATTTAGGGGTGGCAGCCGCTGTGGCATAGGGACACTGCTGACCTCTGAGACATTGAGACGTCATACTGACTCTCAAAGACCAACTCAACGCTAGGCTGGCTAGTTGCCTGTTTGGCTTCGAAACCTAAGCGCTGACAGTCAGATACAAGTTGTTATAAGAAAACGTTTCGGTTTAGGGGGTACGACTATATGATTATGATTATATGATATTTAGTCATTAGAATCATACTAATTTCATTGGAAGGCTAGGAAAGGTTACCTGCAAACAAAGAGTTAGTATATTCCCCTCCTGTTCGTAATATAGATGAAATCGGCAGTACTCAGACATGGTGGGAACCCTCGCTGCAGATATGGCAGCGCGGATAGGTACATATCCGATGGCAGTTGTATTCTAGACTAGCGCAACGGCCAAATACCGAGCAGAAAAGACTGTTGAACAGTTGACCGAATGCAGCTTATAGAGATAGACTAAAGTCGGTATTAATTCAAAATATTGTCGGACTTTTTACCGGGGTTTACAGAATTGTTCAAAGCTTGCAGAGGAAAGAGAGAAGTCCGACAATGTATACGATGAGCATAGAGACTGATACCATCTTCGTTTTCTAAGCCGAGAATGAACTCTTGCTTTGAAATGGCAGTGTACTTGCCTCTCAAAGTCTCAAACCAGGTACACATGATTTGCCTTGCTCGGAAGTTGTGGTTGTAGGACATAAGAGACGAATGTTGACCTCAGCTTTTCTTCTCTAGGTGGGGCTGAGAGGTGAATCACGAGTGCTACCTTTGCCAATACATAGTAATGTTTTGATAATTGTCTAGTATTCAGACAGTATTCAGAGTTAGGGTTGCCCTCAGCTTAGTCAGAAGAGGTTCGTGACACGATGCTTTGCCGCAATCATGATCGAGGGATGGGACTGGGAAGGGATGATAGTCTGCGGTATTTTTAAATGCATGCAGAGGACAAACTTTGAGATGCTGTTTAATCTAATAGTAGCAATCGCCAAATGGGATTGCACAGGATTGCGGTGCATCCCGTATGGAAGATTCGATCATGATTCGTGGAGATTAACATTGATTAGATAAATTTGCCTCTCTTGCGCGACAACAACTAGACAGCTAGATTAGCATGCCGTTGGCTATGTTGCCTGTCCTTGTTGCAGATATCTCATATTAAACATTGGTAATATGATGTTGGCTTTGAGGCGTGTTTCCTATTCTTCGTTGAAGATTAAACTCGATAATCTCTTCGCGAATCAGCAAGTGGCACGCGAGTAAGCAGCAGTTTTAGTTGAGGGTGGCGGCGGCCCAGACGTTTCACCTTGATTGAGCTGTAAGCCTGCAGGCCTGTCGAGTCTGCAGCTGAGTCGTGAAAAGCAAAAGTGCATGCCCTTGAGCTTGAGGCCCACCGGCCAAGACCGGGTCAACACCGCGGTCGTAAGTTGTCATTATTCATTATTCATGATTCATGCCGTGTAGAAAATCTAGATCGAGAAGCGTAGCCCAATAAGTTAATTGGATATTTGTCTAGTTGATACGAACTAAACGTGCACTCTAGTCGGGATGTTGCAATGCCAATATTGATTAATTGAGGTTCCCATACAGCTCACGAGGTGAGGCTAAGAGTCGGGTAATTTAATAAATGAATCTTCAAAGGGACTCGTAGATAGCAAACCTCGTGGCAATTAATTTTTTTTTGGTAAGTAACATCCATGCTTTGTCAGGTTTCAATGATCCAACGTCGGATTTTTCGAAGATGAGATGAACGCACCTACCACGTGCGTCGTTTGTAATTTGCACAGATGAGGCAAGCTGAAATTGGTTAGGCGAGCTGGCGAGTTCGTCTGATGTTTTTGAAGTGCAGCTAGGGTAATTTGAATGACCCAAGAAACTCTAGGCGCTTCCACGAGAGAGAAAAAGAGCATTGACGGGAGGAGAGATCGGACTGACCCCAGGATTATCAATTCAGGGGCCTTCGAGGGTGTGTATGCATTAGATGGAGGGGGTGGATAGTCATCAAGAAAACTTTTTTGCAGCGAATCATTGGCTTTGCCGGTTACCGCTCTGGGGCTCTTTGTGCTAGCCCCGCGCTTGAATGCCCCTGCCAACTCTGAAAAGCGGGAGCTGGGCCAGAATCTGCAAGGCACCAGATTTTCTGCAGGGGTTGGAAACAAACTAGGGGCTTCGTCTGATTGAGGGTGCAAGACAAAGCCGTTGACAAATAAGAAACTAGCAAAAAAGGGGAACGAAACAAAACACCACCCAAATAGCAGTATACTCGAAAAGCAATCGAGACGATCGGGGTAGAAAAAGCCATCGAGTATGAGATCCAATTTAGCACAAAGAAAAAAAAAAAAAAAGAGATCTTCGTAGGAGATCTTCGTAAGCCCATCTTAGTGTGTTGTTAGGTTTTGCTAGGGTACCTGAAGGTAAAGAAAATGACGTGTAGGTATAATACGTATAATACCACGTAGTAGCCCGGAAACCCCACATTACCACCATGCGCACCTACCTAGTGGAGTGTAGCGTTTGAACATCACGTTCTCTTGTCATTCTGATAGGCTTTTCCGTTAAAACAAAGTAAAAAAATTGGCTTGCTGATCAACACAAGCGCTTTCCAAAAAAATCCCTCTTCTACTGGACTGCTGGATCACTCCGGACCACTTCAGCGTCTACATAGTAAGTAATTGGCAGACTGGGCAATCTCGTGTTTGGGTAGACATTTCCCTATCGAGTCTGCGTGTACAATACGTGTAAGCGCATTGTTGTTTCGACCTTTTTAGCAGGCCATAGTGTGCGTTTGCATACCCGCAGCCGCGTACTCGGTCTTCTGATCCTCAGCCACTGATTCTTTCTCATCAATATATTCGTTGTAGGTACCTGGTACCTACATGTAGGCACCTACATAGTAAAGAAATGCAAGTTGGGGATTCCCTTGTTATGGTTGAGCTATGTTTTCCTTAGGCACTTATTCAACCCTCGTAATTAAAATTCCTATTGTTACTGTTGGCAACTGTTGCATGCCTTGGCCTCAGCATTACATACCTAACATAGTAGAGATTATGACCTCATCCTAGATCATTAATGGTTAGATCCGAGAACTCGGTATCGTATTCACTGTAATGAAAATGAATGGATTTGGTAGACTACTGCGACGGGTCATTTTATTTCATAATGCAACAGAAGCTAAGATGTTACCTAGGATGTGAATTTGTATGTATGATAATAGCACTCCCTTTTTTAGAGCACGAGGCATGACCAGGGTTGCCAGGTACCGCCAGGTCGAAATGACGCTAGGATCGACAAGTCGCATCCTGCTTACAGTAGTGCGGCAGCGGCGTTGGCCACTCAGCTTCATGGGGTACCTTGGGTAACCCTAGCCAAGCCTAGCCTAACTCGGTACGTACCCTTGTCCCACCGTGGAAACACACATACATGCACCTTGAATGTCAGGTACACCGTACACGCAGGTACGGGCAGTACGGGTACGGGTATTGCAGGTTACGAGGTACCTAGGTACTCAGCAAACACTGGTCCCTCTCATCTTCCTTTCCCACCGACTTCATTTTATCCTATTCAATCTGTTACCGCAGACAACAAGGCCAGGTCCCGTCCATTCTTTTTTACCCACATACACCATTCGCGAAGACTACTTCTTCTCCTTCTTTTCCCCTCCTGAGGTTCGGCCAGATTCCGAGTTCACTACGCGTTCGTGAGACCTCAAATCCGACCCAACCACAGTCACTCATTCGTGTGTTCGCCTTGGCGTACTTTCATTCCTTCAAATACCACCACCCAAGTCCTCGCAACTCACTCGTCTTGATCTGACGAACTGTCTCTCAACGGCTTAACGAAGTTACCTGACAAGTTGACCGTTATCTCGAATGACCGACTGATCGACCACTCCATTCATTCTACTTCATAGTCATTCCTTACTATTCGGACGCCAGCCGCCCACTCATTGTTGATCGATCTGCTCTTGGAAGCACTCACCCTTTACAAACTACGATTTCGTCCAACCCGGAAGTCGTCAGCCGAACCAGTTGTGCTGCCGTCCAACTTGACTTGATCGCTGATCTCGATATATCTTCGTGGTCTAATCAAGCTCTATAAGTTGTTGCCCATCTTCCCTACCAGCTGGGTCTGAAGTGTCTATCGTCCATCCTTGTTCGCCGTCGAAGGTACAGATCATAAAGGTACGTTGCTATCGAACTCATTGTTTATCATATTGTCAACATCTTGCGAGTAAAGAGTCTTGGGCCTCTCGGCCTTTGTTTCTACTTATACCATGATGGCAAAAATAGCTCCTCACCCTTCACACCAACAAAGCCCGACTCCTGGTCAAAGCAGAGCTGCTAGATTTGGAGTCGCTTAAGACACATCACTACCACGCTCAAACAACGGATGGGATATCAAAATAAAACCATGCTTTCGCGGCGTCTTTTCGCGGTCCATTGTTCCTAACCCCGTTTTCTCTGACATAACCCTACCATCACTCCTTCAAACATCTAACATTCCGAGACTATGTGCTATACACATTGATCGCAACGCTCATTTCACTTTCATATTCATACATTCCTTCAATCGCCTTTGGGTGATAGTCACTTACATTTTATAGTTACTTGTTATCACCAAATTCAAATTTCAAGCAAAATGAAGTCCTCAATGATGGTCGCTGCTAGCGCTGCAATGGTGGCTATGGCTAGCCCCGTGGAGAAGCGCAAGTTAGAAACCTCCTGGGTGATGCAGTACTACACTGTTACTGTTACCGGAACCGAGACTGAGCCAACTTCGACCGCTAAGCCAGTCATACCTCATGAGATGCAGCGCTCAACTTCCGAAGCCCCGTCTGTCGTTGTTGTCACCGTGACCCCCTCGGCACCCGCACCCGCACCGGAGCCGACTACCACTCAGCCATCCGTTGTCGTCGTTACTGCAACTGAAACGCCTAAGCAAGCTGCCCCCGCGTCGACTTCCACGCCAGCCGTTCAGCAGTCTTCGCCCTCTTCGGATACCTCATCGGAGCCCAACTCGGATGATTTCGTTAGCGCAGCCGTCTATCACCACAACATTCACCGCTCGAACAACTCGTCTCCCGATGTGTCTTGGAGTGACAAGCTTGCCGGCTATGCCTCCAACACTGCTGCTACCTGCAAGATGGTCCATGATATGTATGTTTCAATAATTAATAATCTTATCCCGATCGCTAACAATTTTCTAGGGACCAAGGTGACAAAGGCTACGGCCAGAACTTGGCCGACTGGGCGCTGAGTTCGGGAGCTTTCGAGCTTGGTGCTGCTGGTGCTGTCAAGATGGCAGTCTCTGATTACTGGTACAATGGCGAAATCAACTCCTTCCGTCCCGAGTACTACGGCCAAGCCACCCCTGACATGTCAAACTTTGAGAGCTGGGGACATTACTCGCAACTTGTCTGGAAGGAGTCTACTCAGATCGGCTGCGCATCTCAATACTGCGAGAAGGGAACTATGTACACTGATTTCGATGCCTGGTTCACTGTTTGCAACTACAGCCCTCAGGGTATGTGTCTCTTCCGTATCTCAAAATTTATTTTTTGCTAATTTCAAGTCAGGCAACATGAATGACGGCTACGGCAAAAACGTGCTCAAGCCCCTAGGCAAGAGTACCGTGGCTGTTTAAGTCAGTTATTGGTCAGCTCAATGCTCTCGTCAGTATCGTAGCAGGAGTACCTGCTGCCGCGATTCAAAATTTTCGATTCTTGTAAGGTATAGTCTTTACACAGTTTTTACCAAAAAATCGCATTGCGCTTGTGTTTTTACACCTCGTCGACGTCTTTTAGATGGTCCGTGCGCAAACCCAATACAAACAGTACGATTGTCGATGACGGATGGAAAACCGGCGTGATGGAGGCGGGGATAAGGGATGGCCCTGGGATTTTATCATTTTTTTCACTTCGTTTTCGGGCCTTGTGTCATTGCATTTTTTGGTCAAACAATTGCCAACCTTGTCTGGCCGTTTTCTTCCAACTTTCAACCCAACACTTATTCGATTCTTGTACTTAGTCGCTTTTCTTCATGACATCCATCTTCAATGGTCGCGAGAGAGTCCGGTTTTCAGGCGGAGGAAAATAGTCTGAATTGGTCCCTAAAGAAGGGCTCGTCCAGAAATGGAACGAACTGGCCAATACCCGCGTTGTTCATATGTACCAGGATTCATTCAATGCTGATGACAATCATGAACTACTATATGCATTCTCATTGCTCCTTGAAACTAGTGATGACCAAATATCTTTATGTGAAGCCGTAGTGGACCACTCGTAAAAATTGTTGGGCAGTTTCAAACCCTAATCAAAGATCTCGATACATCTACTATGACTACCATGATATTTCTTACTTAATCTCCGTCCATTTAAGCTCATTCTTCCTATTTTATCGTGGCAGACGCAACCGGGGGTTGCGCTAGCATCTACTAATTGATCGAGAAAGCGGGTGTGTGGATTCAGGGACGAAGGATCGGAGCTTGGGCTAAGCGAATTTAGCAGCTTTGGCATCGCGTCAGAATCGTAGAATTTGATAAAAACATAAAGTTTCTTTGAAGACTGACGGATTCGATTTCCCTTATTTTCTCTGTAGAGCATTGTTTGCCTATCCGGCAAGCATTCTATTAGATAAATGAGGAAGAAGGCAGTACCTAGAGATGATCAAGTCGAGGCTCCATCGTTGCCATGGGGTCGATGTCTAATTGAACGTAGGTCCGCAGCTTCAGGATGGTCAAACATTATCATCATGTTATGTCAATGTTGACAGCTTCAGATGAGGATGATATTCGGGTTAGGCGCAAATTCCTCGTAGACGCCAAATTCGCAGTTCCGTACTTGACACCGTGAAGTCGAGTCTCACTGTCATCATCTAAGATATGACTTCATCTTAATTTTCGAGAAGGGCGACAGCACAGATTATGATAAGGAAGTCGTCCGCTCGAAGTAGTCTTCGTTTAATCTCGAAAAGGGTGTATAGTTGCAGGAAAGTGGTTCCGAGAATGAATAGTGTAAACACAATCACCCAAACTAGAAACGCCTTTGCCTGATAAGTGACAATGGTTAATGACAGGTAATGAGGATAGTGTAAACGTATGAAATCTACTGGACTGGCGAGTTACTTTAGTGCTTTCATGTTAGTCTTTGAGCTTGATATAGGAACTCTGCTTTTGGCGGGTCTCACGTTTACTTTCGGCCTTCGCTATGTCTACGAATTAACTATATACCTAGGCTATTATTATGCTACACGAAGGAGACAAAGGCATCACTAGGCAGGCAACGCCCAAAGCCGGCATAGCTTGGCTGTATTATGTTATGTGTTATGTGTCCTGCAATCGTTAATGTTGTAGAATTCTTGTTGGTGGGGAAGGGATGACGGACCAAGGAAGTTTGGTTGCTTGCTCCAACAACTCTCCCACAAGAGCGGATTTCGATAATGCATGTTGGCGAGAGTAAAACCCGCTTAGTCGTTGGTGCCTTGTGCGGGTTGGTGTGCCGATAGCGACCATCCAACAGAATACAACCTAGCTCGGCGATATTACCTAGGTATTCATCCTACCCCGATTTCAAGCTTGAGTTCCTCGCTTTTCATCGTAATATACTGAAGAACCGAATAGATCCTATCCAATTACACTCGACAAGGTCTCCCAAGACAATAATGACGGCTACATTGTCAGATCGGCTTAGCTCCCTGACCGCCTGTCTCGTCGACGCAGGCATAAGTTTGCAGCTATTAGAAGCTAATGACCACCAATACCAGCTTAGCTTAGATTCGTACTGGTCAAACACAGCGAAGCTGAAGCCTGCGTGTATCATCCGCCCAGAGTCTTCTGTCCAAGTAGCTAAAATCTTGGAGGCGCTGATCCATGCCAACGAGAGCTTCGCCATTCGCAGCGGCGGGCATGCCCCCCTGGCAGGAACAAATAACATCTACGACGGCGTGACCATCGACCTCAGCCTCTTGGACAGCATTCAATTCGAAATGATCTCTGAAACAGTGAGCTTCGGTCCTGGCGTTCGATGGAAGCATGTCTATGAAGAGCTCGGAAAATATGGTTATACAGTGGCTGGGGGGAGAGAAATTCAAACCGGAGTTGCTGGTCTCCTTCTTGGTGGGGGTAACTCGTGGTTTACTGGTAGGAAGGGCTTTTCTTGTGATAACGTGGTGGAGTACGAGATTGTTGTGGCCGATGGAAGTATCATCACGGCAAATGATGCCACGCATGCCAATCTTTTCCGAGCCCTGAAAGGCGGGAGCAACAACTTCGGGATCGTGACCAAGTTCACCATGAAAGCTTTTCCATGCGAACTTGTTTGGGGAGGCATCACAGTTACTCCTAAAGATTACATACAAGATGCCATTCGAATGACATCAAACTTCACTAAGAAAGTAATGAACTATCCGGATAGCAGCATGATCACCAATCTTTCTTACATACCAGATATGAAAGATATCGTGGTATTGGCGGCTCTGGTAGAGACTCGGGGAGTTGAGAATTCTCCATCATTTGCGGAATGGGCAACACTGCCTAAAATCCTGGACACGACCAAGCTCAAGACTCACTCGGAAATGGGAACCGAGACATATTTATCTCCCAATCGGTAGTAAGTTGACTATGTTCCTTCAGGATATAAGATACGGTCTGTACTTATTGATGGCTGACTACTTATATATAATAGCACCACTTGGTTCACTATATCATTCAAAAATGACCAGCGTATTATGACCAGAGCTGCTGAAGTACACGCAAGGCTCGTTGAAGACATGAAATCCTTCGCTTCCCACGACGATTTTGTGACCCAATGTGTCTTCCAGCCACTGCCGGCGGCCTTCGCCAAGCACTCTGTTGCGGCTGGGGGCAATGTCATGGGGTTGCAAAGAAATGAATCCGACGGTATACTTTTCATGTTGAACACGATGGTCAAGACAGCCGACCTAAGGGAATTCGCGTACGCAAAGGTGAAGGCTTACATTAACGAGGTGAGAGAATTTGCCGCGTCCATTGACGGAGGGCTTTTCGAGTGGGTTTACTTGAACTACGCCGATGAGACTCAAGACGTCCTCGCAGGATATGGTGCGGAGAATGTAAAATTCATGAAGGGTGTGGCCGAGGAATACGATCCGCACCAGGTTTTTCAAAACTTATGTCCCGGAGGATTCAAGCTCTCAAAAGTAGATTAGCGGTCTCAAGTCAACTTGACAAGCACGTCAATGCATTAGGTAGTTCATCTCTTCTACGAATCGTGTTCACGTACCTAGTGTATTTGCAAATACGGGTGATCAAGTTTCCGAGATCTCTACTTTTATTTAGGTATTAGTAACGATTGCAAGTATTAGTAACGGTTGCAGGTATTAGTAACGATTGTATGTTTTAGTAATGATTGTATGAGTGAGTACCTAAGTACCTAGGTAGCCTGGGGATACGATTGATCTGGTCTGTCCATGGCTAAGCCCCCCCTTTCGACCTGCCAATGAGGGTTACTTCTAAAGGACTGGTAATCAAGTTAGTTCACGAATCTAAATGCATGGGACCTTAATTCAGGAAAGCCAGCTACCGTTTCCCAGGGTAAAACTAGAATTTGAACCTTGCTGGTACTAGAAGCGAGCGTGTGTCTTAGATTCCTCCTGTCCCCTTTCTTGGGCCCGAGAGTGTGCCTAGCACATAGTCCTAGCTCCTTGTAGCATTGGACGCTTCACCCGAAGAAGGTTCCAAAACACCCTTTTCTAGATCAATTGATTGTCGCAGCTCATCTTCGTTTCTCTTGGTTTTCGACCTGAAGTATAGTACTAGCCACCCCACAATGATAAGGGCCATCATGGGTATAACAATCTCCAGGAAAAGGTTCAGACGATCCTTCTCCGTGACCCAAGTATAGGTTGAACCGGTTGGGTCTTCTTTATCGGACCACTGCAAGATACCGCTGCTGAAAAAAGTCTGTCGAATTATAAGAGCCATGTCCGGAGAGAATCGGCGCAGAAGTCTTACGGCGAGAAAAGTCCCTGGAAGAAATACGAGTGTGAACACCGTGATTACATGCATTGACAATGTCTGATTGTTAGTTTTTAACGCGATGTCGTGCATCTTCTCCGTCATAACGTGCATTCTCGCGGTCATGTCTATAGTACAATCTGTTGAAGCTTGAGCATTCTTTGCGAAATGCTTGCTGGCCTGCATGCTAGCGTATTGCTGAACGGTATGAAACTAGGGAGGTAGGTAGGTAGTCAGCTACTATAACACATCCAGCTAAAGACTTCAGACTTACCAAGTTGCTTCTGTCTTCTAATAAGACATTTAGCGTCTCTAGTCTTGACTGTTGTACTTCAAGGTCTTTCTCGATACTTAAAGCTCGTTGGCTAAATTTCGAAATGTCCGGCCTACAGCGATCTTTAACCTCGGCTGGAAATTTCTTGGATTCTGTCAATGAAACGTAGTGTTCGCGGATCTCCCTAATGATGTTGCGATTCAATCCTAATACCATGAGGGCTTCCTGCATGTATTCGCCTATCCGATGTAGATCCTGTAACTTCTGAAAAGAGAATAAATGTTCAAGATCCGCATTGTCATCATCATCTGCATCAATTTGCTCCGGTTCTTCCACGATGTAATCGGCGTGAATAGGGCGTGTGTTTCCTGATTCGTGAATCGCAGAGCCCCTCTCCGCCTTTGAGGTAGTTGAGAATCTAGCGAACGGACTCCATAGTTTGGTTGGAGAAGTAGGAGACTGTTTTGATACAGTCGTTCGCGCACTCCTTGGTATCAATAATGTACCTGGCCTACTTGGCGCTGGTACACTCGTTGGACCGGCGAGGTCATCAACGTCGACAAGAATAGTATTCTTTGCCTTGTCCCGGAGCCGGTCTTCCATGTCGTTTATGTACCATCTCCATTGCTCGCCACACCATTCCATCATATGGGTGTGTGCTATCAGCGATGCGCTAAAAGACCCAGTGAGCGTTTTGTGAGAGTTTGCACTCATGTCCGCACATCTCATCGAAGTAGTTGCCTTGACAATGCGTTTCTGTATGACATCATTTCCCTTGATGAAAATCCATAACGATTTTCCAGTTTCAATGTCAAAAGAATGATAGACCACAGTTTGCCGGATTGACCAGCCCCATCCTGGAACTGATCTCGAACGCTCGACGGAATGGAGATTGTAACAGTGTTGGATTTGCCGATCTGACCTATCGAGTCCCTTAGATTTGAAGTTTGAATCCCCTTCTAAATAGTTCTCGTGGCGGAACGCTGTATAATGAAAATCTTTAAGCTTCTCTTGTCTTCCGCAGGTAAAGAGCAGGTCTAGGAAAGGAGGCATCACTTGGTGATATGATAAGAGATAAGTCAACTCTTCTTTGGTAAGTTCTAGCCGAGCCCTTGCATTTTTGGATTGAATGAATCTTCATACATTGTCAGCATTTTACATCTTTCTTTAGTCCCCTACGTGCATCCTTACTCACACATAGCGACATGTCGGATCCTGCAGCCCGCGATTCTGACAATAATCCTTCAGGCTGTCAAGTTCTGAAGGTATATATTCTTGGAATCCTAATTCATACTCAATAAGTAATTCCTAGTTGTATGTAGTGATTGAAGAAATACCATTACTGCTCTCGTTTGTGTCCCAGAATTTCAATAGCTTGATTCGCGGGGAGGGATTAAAAAGTCTCTCCGATTCATCATGTAACTTACATCGATATAACTCGAGTGTATGCTCAAAGATGAAAGATCGATTCAAGTTAGATGGATATGAAATGAATGCCTCGCAAGGAGAAAGTGCATGTTGCTCGTTGGTATCTCGGCTCGGATGAGGGTTTGTACTTGGAGTAGCACCGGCTGCTGGCCCTGTCCTAATTGATGTCATGACTGCTTCTTATCGGGAGATGAGATATAATTTAATCTGATTGGTTAATGGCTTGTGAAAGATGGAAGAGAAAGCTAGGATGTATTTAGTCCAACCCCTACCATGTCTGCACTTAGCGGCATCTTTTAAATGTTGTTCAAGGAGGCTGAGTCTATCAAGAATAATTTGCCTCAGTTTGAAATTCAGCCATATCTTACATTAAGATATTTCAGAGTTACATTTCGAGTAGGAGGCCGTGGCCGTGTGTTCAATCTGCCACGGCGCTTATGGCGGTGTGTCCGAATTTAATGAGAGAAATTCCGAGAACATGGCTAGATACTTCCCTCTCCAACTTGGGATCAGCTAGCCTGCATGACCGTCCTACCAGAAAGGGCTGACTGCAGAAAAAAGATACCTGCGTTGGTTACATCATGCATCTTCACTCAGCAGTATCTGCTGAAGGATAATACTATATGTGCTTTACTAGAATGAGTTGACAAGTTCTTCATCACATTTAGCGTGACTGCGTGATTAACAAAGGTGCCTACGGCGTTTTTCTACAGACAATTCACTTAGTTTTGGTGTATCCTAGTTTATCCACATCTTGGGAGGATCACCATGTCATACTTAGGACGAGAACCTATTGGCCCGACCCCCTACATAAATGACACCCACCAGATTTCCGCCCCCGCTCCACCTTTGGACACAGAGCCGCATCGCCCCTTTCTGTTCCCTAGAAGCCCCTCATCCGCCCTCACCCATCACAAGATGAGAAAATTCCATGCGGGGTTAATTCGACTTTGGCTTCGCGACGCCTCTCAATAACGAAGGTTGTCGATTATGTGGTTTTTTTCGTCCTGAAAACTTAGTTATCGCAAAGAAGATGCTGGGAAGTCAGAGCTGTTTGTACCTCAGTTAAAGGCCGAGGAATGTCGAACACGTATTCGTCAGACCTTTGCTATGATAAAGTTAGCTTATTGCTTGATTGATCTACTAACCTCTCCCTCGAACTCATCGGGCTGTATTAGGAAACATAACACAAATGGGGTTTGTCTTTGTATGTGCAGATCAAGGAGATACCTCAAGGCGTCCACAGTGAAAAGGGGGAAATGCGACCCACTTAATAAAATAATCAAGAATGAACTTACTTCACAAGCAATGTCAGAGCTAAACAATTCTTTCAAATAATTCTCAAGGTCTGCTTGGACTAGGCGATAGGTTTGAAAGGTGTGGAGAGTCATTTCGGTGAGACTAAAAAGGTAACGCAATTGCTATAGTGTAGGCAAAATGCTAGTTGGGTATGACTACCAAGAAGAGATCGGGACCCGTTACGCTTTCTGGCCTGGCGCACCTGATTTGAGACTGAATACACACAGAGAAGAGGTAAAGGAGAAATCTGCCTCGCAAAAAGCCTTGTGGGCGATGCTGAAGAAGACGGGTACCCCTCTGGGAGGTAAGGACATCTCACGTGCGATCAACCGTGGCTGCTGTACCCTCACACCCGTCGCTGCATGTCGCACAATTCTCCGCAGCGTTGCTTCCATCCACTCCAAATCTGGCCGTAAATTTTAGGAAGTAAGTCTTGCAAGACTTTAGACTAGCCGTCACAGACTCATATTGCTTCATTGATGCATGAGGCTTACAGCATTATAAAAATGTATTCGGTTCCATATTCTCGAGCCGTTAGCCGATCAGGAGGCCAGATATCAATCAATAAGGGCGGCTTAGGAAGTCAGCTCATCTGGGAGCCTTATACTTGCCTAGGCGGACGAGTTGCCTTACGCCCCGCGCAAGTCCTTTCTAGTGGGCGGACCGCTTCTTCATCAAGCAATACATGAGATCTCACATTTTCTTGCCTTTTTACACACACTGCTGGAGGCTGAGTGCCATCTTACAAGCTGAAGCTGCCCACCTTAACCGAAATCTCTTCCCTACGTAGGTAGACAGTAAAGCAGTTTCAACCGTGCTTTTAAATGTCACTCATTTTCTTTCCGTTGGACGGCCACACGAACTCCTTTCCTCAAATCATAATCCATTACCTATAAGTTACCAACCTTGCCACGGCTCAATCACACATTGGCAATAGGCTCGGCACGGCTTTCACCTCTGCCCTACATGCATTGATTTGCCCCTCTTGTTTCTCGTGGCTAATTAAAATGGCTTTTGAAGGTTATAGGAGGCCCTCCGCCAACCATCCGATCGATTTCCAGAAATGGACCAAGAGGGAATCTGTCAGTTGCACAGGGGAAGATGGTGGCGGCAACCCCGCTAAGTTCATACCACGCTGCAAGTTGGCCAAATATTGGACTTGGAAACGTGTGAGACAAGTCCTAAAGGACTATTCTCGTGCAGTTGTCAGTGCAAGAGTAGACACTATTCTCTCTACGTATATCTGTGTGTTCAGCATATTGGCCTTCACAGATCATCTCGATTGCCTAGAGATGTTTATGGAACATGGTCTCGACGATAAGAAACTACCCCTCGAGCAACCCCCATCTCAATGGCCAGTGGGCAGGGGCCTTGAGCATGCTTTTGAAGATTTTCTCGCATACCAATGGAAATTCTGCCCTTTGCAAATTAGTCCTCGCACACTTACGGGGCGGCGATTAGACAATCGTCATATTCTCCCTATCGCATCCAAAAAGGTTCTACACGAATCAAACGGGGAATCTGAAGTCATTCAAGTTGACTTTAACTCCGATTGCATTGTAAGTTCAATATGAAAGTCAGCTCATGAAATGCGATTTGCTCACACTTCGCATTAGGATCAATCATTGCCCGCCACCATGGTTCTGAAGATTTACACGAACCCAGCGCCTTGGAGAAACGAAGTCACAGCCTTTACGAAGATAGACAATAGCGCACCCAATGCAATAACGCCTAAGCCTCAAAGCATCATCGAACATTATGGTCACTTTGTGCAAAATGACAAGCACTATCTTCTCCTGCAATGTGCGCATAGCAACTTGGATTCTTATTTCAAGAGTGCAAAGCCGCCTCAATCAGCCGCGGACATGTTCCAATTCTGGAAGAGCATGTTCAAACTAATTGAGGGTCTTGTCATCATTCATAATCTTGGTGGTCCTAATGAAGATAGTACTACCGCATACCTTGGGTAGGCAGGCTCCCAATCCAACAGCGACATTGTTGACAGTCCGGACACTGACCCTTCCTAGTTCCCACCAAGATATCAAGCCGCGTAACATACTCTTAACTGGCGAACAGCTGTATAATAACTACGACATAACGCCCAAAATCGCCGATTTCGGCAATAGCGACTTTTGGGAAAGATCGGACGAAGATCCAAATGCTCTAGGCATCGACAACAAGGGAGATCAATGCTATAGCGCCCCTGAGTGCATCGCGAACAATGATGCATTACGTAGATTCGATAACCGGGTTGGGTCCGAAGTGGACATTTGGTCTTTGGGATGCGTCTTCAGCGAAGCGGCGGTTTGGGCTGTATGCGGCCAGCCAGGTCTACAGGATTACGTCAAGCGCCGATTTGAAGAGACCAGACGAATCGACTCTATGAGGCGGTCCGGATTTGAAGGTTGTTTTCATAACGGCATCGAGCCCCTCGATGCGGTCACCTTGATGCACAATCAAATCCTTAAGAGTAGACGGCATTGGGACACAATAACCCCCGGAATCATTGGGCTTATACGTGATTCAATGCTACTGGAACACATGAGTGGGCGGAAGAGTGCAAGAAACCTGTTACACCTCTCTGCACATCTTCTTCAAGAAGCACAAGATAAGGCACGGGACGCGGGCGACATATCACGAGTAAATACACTTCAATCGCCTCCCCCATCGCCCCCTTTTACCAGTAGGATCACCATCGAGGAAATTCTACGGTATCGCAGCGATATGAAAGAACATCGACCACCAAACGAGTTTGTTGCCACACAATGTGTTTTGCTGCAGGAAAAGATCAAAGGCCGCGACCAAATTTTCCTCATTGACGACTCAACATCAATGAAGACGATACATCGCGAAGATGTTCTAAATACCTTCATTGCCTTGTCGTATCTGGCAAAAAGAATCGACGAGAATGATATCGATCTATTCTTCACATCTCAGCCATCGAACATGCGCCATGAACGCCGAACGTCAAAGCTTCTTAGTCAAGTCCAACAAAATTATAACAAGAAACCTAGCGGCACATCTACCAGGGAAGCGTCCCTGAGCGTAGTGATCGATTATATAGATAAGAAAAAGCTTCCTAATCCCCACGTGACATTTACAGGAATTCCTGGCGTTCCTCAATGGCTTATACAGCGACCGAGGATTACGCTCTTTGTTTTCACAGACGGGTTGTGGGGCAATGGAACGGGATCTATTGTCGGCGTCGAAAAAGAGATTGAAAGGCTTATAGCCAATGTCAAGATGCGGCACCTAAGCAGGACCTCGGTCACGATACAATTCATTCGGTTTGGAAACGACCCTCTGGGCGTCGAACGGCTCAAATACCTGGATGACTTTGGTAAGGATAAGGATTGGTATGTAATAACTTTTTATTATACGCCCGTCACACTCACCTCCCTCGTAGCGACGTTCTAGTTTTACACATATGAAGCCATAACTCTAATTCCAAGTATAGGGACATTGTCGACTCTAAATCACACAAAGACCATGTGCCCGACATGTTCATTGGTAGCATAGACGATGCTGTGGACAACAACGACAATGTCAGACTCTAGAATTTGTCTACGCTAAGCGCCTAGGGGTGTAGTATGACGTATCAACTATACACGACGAAAAAAAAAGCCTAGCGATCGCCGTGAGTGAAGACGCAGGTCCACGAAATACGATCGGCTACTGCTTCCATAGACTTTGCTTTACAGAATACTAAACATAGCAACTATGTAGAGGCTCGTCCTATACCCTAATTTCTAAGATAATTTTAAATCGACAATGCGAAACCTCACATTAGAAGCCGAGTCAAATTAGCTATATGCGCTATCGACGCCACACCCTCATGTAAGCATCTCAGGGGCGTCATCATCACATCCAATTTCTTACCGAAGAAGCAGTCAACTACCTACCTATACATTACAATAGACCAACTTTCCTTAAATGGCATGCCAGCATCTCGAAATTTTCACTCTGGGTTAGGATTGCGTCGTTACTAATTGTATGTTGATCGAGTTCTACCGTATCTCCGGTAATGCAATAGTTTAAGCAACACTACCGATATGGCCGAAGATATCTTCATTCTTTGTATGGATATGTAAATTGGGAATCCATTTGTCACAATGCAGACCATAGAAGCATAGGAGAGAACTCTGTTGTGGCACGAGGGGTACTATCTACAAGCTAGCGGCCACGGACAGGTCCCGGGTTCATATACATGAGCCTCCTTTGTCCAGGCTGAGAAGCCCCTGATGGCTCTGATAGACTCCCTGATTCCTGGTGGCCTAAGAGGCTAGACTACTAACAACGATTTCCACTGCTACGACCACTACTACTGTATCTATAATGAATTGATGCTAATAGTCCTGAATCATTCTCACATACATAGCTTGGCTTATTTATAAAGGGACGTATGAAACATAGGAAATCGTTCCTCAGTTCTTCATACATCCATATTATATAGCCATTCGTGCTAATCAAGATTTATTTGAATCAACTGTGGTCATTCGTTTTTTAGCTAACGTATTATAACTGTATTCAAACTCCCATGTACATCTTTCTTTCGGATTTTAACTGTTATAACATTATTTATTATAAATCGAAAGTTAAAACAAAGTCTGTCAAAAGGTGAAACAACATAAAGTAGAGTCCCCAAGGAAAGATGAACCTGAGAAGTACGTTCGAGGGCCGTCTTTAGTCACGTCCTAAAAAAGGGTTGATAAATCTTTTCTTGTTCTATGGCATAGCTAAGGACAGAACTCACAGAGACTGTAGCATGAAAGGAAATATGCTACGATTTATAGTAGAATGATTTGTGCTTCATTGAGGACTAAGGCGACTTGTAAGGACTAACGTAGAGACTGATGAGTTACCAAACGACCTTAAAAGGCTGATTTAAAAGGGGCATACCTATATCGGCGGGCGATGTTTTTATACGGCCTCTTTCCTACCCTTGACTTATCATCGTAATCACGTTAGGTAATGGATGGTTCGCCAGACCGATATGAAAACTCCTCACCGTGAGCACTTACTTATTCTAGGCTGTCGACGAGACCACCCATCTCCCAGGAAACTGGGTACCTAAGCAGAGATATAAGCCATACTAATGTTTATCTTCAGCAACAGCCCGCGGCCAAGTGGTCGTGTGCGCACATTGGTAAGTAAATAAATCAATGCTTCCTAAGTCAAGGGTTCAATTCAACATATGATGAGAATTTTAAGGTCTTCTGAGCTTCGGCACTGAAGTAGATATAAAGTATAAGAATTTCACCTCTGATTAAAAAAAACTAGAACATAACTCTGAATAAGGAACTTGAGAATCCCAAATTTATCAAGGATATATGCTAACACCTGCTACATATACTTAGGCACTACCATATTTTTTCTAATTACTTTATTTGGTCCTATTTACATCAATCTTTTCTCTCCCTTGAACTGCATATCCTATCCTAGCCCGTTCTTTTTCTCTTGGCATTTGAATCTCACTTTCGTAATTACCCCTGGCACTTTTTGATCCTTCCACTATGTTAGCCTATAACATGCATTACGATCGCCTACCCTTACTTGCTAAGCTTTTCTGCCTTATGTCTCGTGGCTTCTCTGTTATATACCTACTATCCACCGGAAACTGGAGTCAACATGGGATATGTATAAGTGATTGTTCTTTAGGTTTCAGTACACTTCCTCATCGTAACTACATCCACCACAACAACTAGCAGATCTTTCGAGGCATTGGTATTGATAATCTCTTATCCCTTCGAAGGAAACTTCACAGGTACCATTTGGCTCACCCCTTTACTGCAAGCTTCGCATATAAGCAACGGATAATGTGCCTATTAGCGTACTTGTTCGACGCCGAACAATCCCCAAGTATGATGGAATATCTAAATTGAGGAATGGGAGTGTTGGAATTTTTGGTACACTAATACTACCTCGTGTCGTTGATGTTAGCATCTTCAACCTCTTGGCGGGCATTTCAACGGCCAGCTCGTGTTCAATGGGGACCCTGGATTCTACGCATCTAGGCATCTCATAGGCTCGCATGTAGTTCACTGCTATCAACTCGGACTCCTGGGATGTATGTCGATAAATAAACCAATGAGATGCCCAAGAAATAATAGGGGTACCTAGTACCGCAACGTGAACCGCAACATGAACCTTGTTCGGTCTGTCGGCCTTACTGCCTCGTTACTGGTTGGTTCAGCTGATGAGGCGACTGGAGCTGCTGGAGGCTTTGCGAGCGAAGTGGGGTCGGACGTGGCTAATGTAACACTACAATAGACAAATTGGTGGCGCATGGAAGCCATATGTTGCCGTTATATTGTACTCCACCGAAGTTTAGGTGATAAGGATGGCAAATACTGGGGCTAGCCAGGCACAAAGTTGGCGTGTGGACCTAGAATTGTTTTGGTAGACACACCGTTGTAACATTTCTGATGTAAAGATCCCAGAGTAATGGCACTGAGCGGGTAATGAATAAGGTTGGCACGGATAACGGCTTTCGTCTTTTTGGTAGGAACGTCGGCAGGTCGGTAGGTATGCAAGAGGCCTGCAAGAGGCCTGCAAGAGGCCTGCAAGAGGCATGCAAGAGGTACATGGTTGATTATGTCATGTCATGCCGTGCCCACGTTATTCTTCTCTAAAGAGGTCCGGGGGTTTCTTTCATCTGATACGTTCAAAGTAGCCAGGACAGGAGCCAAAAACGAATCAAACGATCAAAGAAACTAAATCGCCATCGGCCATCCTAAAACCTACCGTCTTGGCGGGAGTAAATATGTCGATCTTAGCTTTGGGACACGAAGGTTCTTGGCATTCTTCTTGGCAAAAGAACGGAAGAAACGGCATCACGTTGCATCTTTAGATACCTAGAAATAAGGGGCCCTTTTTCCTTTTGAAAATCGACGTTTTGAATGTTTCTTTTCATCCATCCCACCAACCCCCCCCAACCTTGTGTGAAGCAGAAGAAGTTAGTCCTACACCTTTCTTCCAGTTGTGTAATATCTACGTACGATGGGACTTGGCTGTAGTACTGCTTGTTTGTGATATCGCGAAAAGCCTATCCATCCCTCGCTCATTCTCATTCATTCCCTCATTTGACTCACATTTTTTCTCCCTTTTCTCTCATTATTATTTTTATCGTCGCTTAAGACGGAGCTTACGCGTACATTACAACCGTACTAATCCGTATTGTGGGGTAGTGGCGATAGGATTAATTTCTGACGATTGAATCTTTTGTCGCGATCGCGCGCACAACAAAGAAAAAAACGAGAGGACGAATGGTTTGATTATGGACAAATTCCCCCGTCAATTTTCTTCGAGTCCATACGTTTCGATGGTGTTGGCACGAAGGCGCTCGCTCATATTGTTGGGCTTGCCGCTGTTTCTCATAGGTATGGCTCATCTCTCTCTCTCTCTACCCTAGATCCCTGCATTTCTCTCCCTTCGCGATCGCGATCGCGGCTAACCACGATTTCCAGTACTATTCTTCTCTGGTACGGTCAACGTCGACAACGAATGGGGTCATAAACTTGACAGCTTAGGCGACAATTTCAAAGCTGGTGTCAGCTATGTGACGGGCAACGGCACTGTTCAAGTTTCTTATCCTTCGACTAACGCTCCATCTAATGCCACCAATGCATCATCATTTGATGCCTTCCCTAGCGAACTGTCTGCCGGCGCCACCGAAAGCACTGTTAGGACCAAGCCGTATGCCCGGCCAGGCTTTGAGCTACCGCTTGCTAATGGAGTTCCGTTGCGCATTATGGCGCTTGGTGCCTCAACTACTCGTGGTGACAGTCCGGAGGAGGGTATCGACAACAATGGTTTCCGCCGTCCTCTTCGTGACAGGCTGATGTCCATCGGAAACAAGGTCAACTTTGTCGGCACACAGCGTCTTGGAAACATGACGGACAACGATATCGAGGCCTACCCCGGTGTAGTCACCGCCACTATTCACGGCAATGCACAGAGGGCTGTTCCTAAATCGATGCCCAACCTCTTCCTCATCAATGCTGGGTCTAACGACTGTTTCCAGCATGTCGACATTGACAACTTCTACAAACGCTACGATGCTCTTGTTCAGTATCTTCTCGATGCCTCACCTCGGTCTACTATCATCATGTGCACCATCCTACCCACTTGGGACACGCGATTTAACGGTCGGGAGGAAGTCTGGAAGATCAACCCTCAGATTCGAAGGTTGGCAAAGATCTACAAGTCGCAAGAGCTGCCAGTCGTGCTCGCTGAAATGCAGGGACCGGACGGAATTCAAGATGGAAATCTGGCTTCCGACGGTATGCATCCCGGCACCTCTGGCTATGAAATGATGGCCACCAAGATGTACGATGCTATTGTCGAAGCCGATGCTCGGGGCTTTCTACAACCTCCGGTACCAATGCCGGGTATCCTCGACGATGGTGACGACGAGCGGAAGGACGAAGAGTACTTCAAATGGCTGGACGAGAAGCAAAGGCAGGATAATGCGACTGCGATGGCGGAACACAAGGAGATGGAACGGATGTTGGCCGAAATGGCCAAGGCGAGGGAGGAAAACAAGGAGGGCCGCTCCAAAGATACCAAATTACGGCGGCATCCCAAGATGCTCTTTTAATACGACGACAAGCAGGTTCTTTGTCCTAGACAACTGGGCATATTATTAATGGCATTGCCCATACGAAGTCACGGCCTCCTTTAAATGCTACTATACATATTATGTAGACTACTTGCTAAACCTACCTAATAACACTTGCCCGTGAGGGTCTAAGTTCAAAAACTCTCCTAATTTTTCCTGATATGTGTCCAAGGATAGGTACGTGCAATAGCACCACTAGTCCCACCACCTAAATTTTAGCTGTTTTTCTTGACTGTACCACGTAGAATTTGTTTCTGCATGCGGATGGAAGTCAATTGATCCATAGCGCAAACTCAAGTCTGTCGTCGAGCACCTTATTATGGGCTTCTCTGCCTTATAGGTACGGCTAAGAATAGATGAGACTGATTCCGTCCTACATAAATTGGGGTAGGAGGCTTTTTGAGGTTTAGCGAGCTGCGAAGGTGGCATAGCCGAAAGCTACCATACCATCGGAGCACTGACAGCGATCAGTGATCATCGGTGGATGCTCTTTTCTAAGCTTTGAACTACGGGGATACCAGTGGCCAGGTTCTCCTAATTGGCCTCCACTCTAATACATGTATACCTGCAGTCCAACCCGACTCCAACCCTACGCGCCCCCACTCTACTATAACAGGATCTTAGCTAGAAAAGGGCCAATGCGAAGCGGAAAGGCACCGCGACATCGATCGCGACATACCCACAATAGGTACGACAATGCTGACAGCATAGCGTGTGACATTGCCCTACCTGCCTACCTACGCAGCTTCAAAAATTTGTGCCGCAATCTCCAACTACCGATTCGTTGTCTCTCTTTTCCGGTGTCATTCTCTTTCCACAGCACGGAACAAGAGAAGACAGAGGATTTCGTAGAACATAATACTTAATATTTAACCGGGGACTGACTAATCCAAGTAGATCTTATGTTAATCAATGTTTCCAAGTTATGGCGATCTGTTTGCGATAGTTTCATCCTTCTTCCTCCTCCTTCCACACCGACTCCCTTGTAATGGCCAGCCAAGCCAGCGTAGCTAGCAGCCAACCCGATCCGCGACAATTGAGGCTCATTGCGGCTTCGGCGCAAGCCAACGAGGCGAGGTTGCGCGACATACTAGACGAAGAACCCCCTTGGACTTCGAGTACCGATCATGATGCCCTGCGCCAGGCGCTACAGAAAGCTGCGGGTCGCGGCAACCTCTCTATCATCCGACTCCTACTCGACCACGGCGCTGAGGTGAATCCTAGACGGGATAACGAACTCCCCGCACTAGTGAAGGCCGCCGAAGGAGGCCAGGCTGATATCGTGGCCGAACTGCTGAAGCGCAATGCTGATCCGAACGGGCGCAATCGCAACAAGCAGACGGCTCTGTTTAGCGCATGCCTAAAGGGCTATAATAACGTAGTAAAGACTCTGTTAGAGGGACATGCGAACGTCGAGGCGCAGGACAAGGAAGGACGGTCGCCTTTATTGTTCTTAGCTTCGGAAAAACCTGGGAAAGGCAAATGGACAATTGAGACCTTGAAGCTGCTCCTAGACAATGGTGCAAATCTCGAAGTGAAGGACCAGATTGGTCGGACACCATTATTGTGGGCTGCGACGAATGGGAATGTCGGGCTTGCTCACATCCTCTTAGAGAATCATGCGGATGTTGCCGCCACGAATAATCGTGGGCGTACTGCTTTGCATCTTGCGGCCGAGAGTAATCCAAAGGAGCAGCACGAGGAAATGATCAAGCTTCTCCTAAACCACGGTGCAAATTCATGCGCTGTCAGTGATGGAGGATGGACGCCCCTCCATAATGCTGCCCAGAGCGGCAATGCGCCGGTAGTTGCGCTGTTGCTGCAGGCTAATGCGAACGTGAATGCCGAGCTGTCCAATGGAATGACGCCTTTACATTGGGCTGCCTTCAATGGCTTCGAGGAAGTCGTGCAGCTCCTATTAACTCGACCTGATCTCAATCTAGCTATTAAGGATAGCTTTAATCGAACTGCCATGCTTTGCGCTGCCGAGAAGAATCATCCCGAGATAGTCCAGCTGTTATCCCCCGCGCGAGCTGCTGACCGCTTGTCACAGGTCGCGCGACAGGCGTGCCAATCCTTCGAAGCCACTGTCGTAGATTTTGGCCAATTTGAAAAGAAGCAACTTGTGTCTAAGTATTCCGTATACGAACTTTTATATGGTTGGGACGAAGAGAACGACAAGCCGAAGATCCCGACTTTGACGAAGAATATCAAGTATAAACCGGACTTTAGGTGGATCCATCTTCCGGCCAATAATGTACAATACCTAATAATCGACTCCTCCCGTTATGACATATGGACTAACGTTTTATGATAGATCGCATGGGTTGAGGTATTTAGTCACCTTTCATTGTGCTATCTTACTTGGCTCACCATATAACAGACCCTTCTTGCCAAATCCTTCATCGAGGCGGGGCATCGAGACATCGAAGCTTTTAAGGCATTGGAAAAATGCTTCGACCAAGAACATCGTGGGCCACTTGCGCATGCCCATTTCATGAGGACGTTTGCCCACCGTATCAGTTCACCTCGGACGGCCCCCCACGAGAAAAAGGATGATAAGTCATCTCTCAGTACATTGTCCGAAGAACCGTCAGATGTCAGCACGAAGTCGAGTCAAAGCAGTGGGGACTCGATATCGAAGAAACAGAATGACTTCTTCGAGGACGACACCCCTACTAAGAAGAAGAGCAAGTCGGATCTGATTGCCGAGAGGCATCCTAAAAGGAATAAGCGAGGAAAGGGACCTCCTGGCAATCCACTCCCGAAACATGAAAATGTTGCAAGCAGTACTAGCGCTAAACTGTCTATTCCACTTGCATGGGAAACGCCGAGATTTGCGGCTCCGGGTGGGAAGATAGTTCTCTTCGTAAGGAGTCTCGATGCTATATGCCAATTGAGTAAGAATGCTGATTTTTGAAGATGCCGTTCCTACATTATGAGACGGACGAACGACGGCGCAAGATGAGCGGCGCTATCAAGAATGTGCGCGAGGGTCGGCAGATCCTGGAGAATGCCTCCCGGGACTCTCTCATCGTCAACGCCTATCTAAACAACATCCCGCGCCTGCACCCGCGCAGGACACTGGACCAGTTCTTCTACCACGGTATCGACACGTCTGCTCGAGATACAGATCAAGTCGTGTACCGGTATTGCAAGAGGCACGGCGTAGAGCCCAAGGTGTTTATGGTCGATCAATTGTGGCTCTGGATCATAGGGAAAGGTAAATGGTTCTGCGGACGAGGCCAAATAAATGATTGCTTTACTAAGTCCTTGTTTTAGATCTTGTTATTACCTGCTTCCCTCAGCGCTGGAATCAGCCAAAACAGGATCCGCTCAATGTACTCGACGGCATCATCGAAGAGACGAATGCCAAGACCCGACCCCCTATTGGATCTGTGTGGTAAGTACTAAAGTTTACGTCGTAAAGAGCTTTACCTTGTTTTTTGCATGGCTAACATCGTCTGTAGTATGTGATAAATCTTCTACTTTCGCCTTTATTTTTTCTTGACCTACCATTGCGGCCGCCAATGATTTAGAAAAATACTTTCCTTAATTGATGGGACACTGACAAGTACCAGACGACCTTGCGATGCTCATTACTAGCCGGTGTTCCGGGATGTTTGACCGGCATCGACTTGACGACCAAGATTTCCAATTCTTAGATATGTTTGAGAGTTCTATTGGCCTCGTCACGGACCGGGAAAGCCAGTTATTCAGCCGTTTCAACCGGGCCTCGGCGCAGTCAGCGCAATGGCTACAGCATCACCGACGTAGACGTAATATTAGCCGGCCTGCGCGACTGCTCGCGTTCGGGACTCCGGACACATTCGAGAATACCGGGATGGATCAATTCCCGGACGCACTCCTCGACATCGGTATCGAGACTTCGCTGCTCGCCGAGATTAAGGACATCTGCGACGAACTGAACATCATTAACGTCATATTGGACGCTCAGTACGTGACACTTTTGGAATTCGAATCGCTACTCGCGGAGGAGCTGCGGGGCGAGGGTTCTCGTCGTAACACAGACGCAGCCGTCGCAGATGTCCGCAAGCGCAGTCGTGAACAGCTGCGCGGGCTTGAGATGCGACAGAAGGACATTGAGAGGATGGACAGCCAAGCCCAGTCGCTCTACAAAAACCTTACCGACCTACTTGACCTTAAACAGAAGCACTCGAACGCCCTCGAAGCCCGCTTCGCCGGCGACCAAGCCGTCATCGCGGCCAAGCAAGGGCAGACGATTATGGTATTCACCATCGTGACGATCATCTTCCTGCCGATGAGTTTTATCGCCGCCTTCTTCGCCATCAACCTCCCGGAGTGGGACGAGAGGCTGTCGATACCGTACGTGAGCAAGTACATGTTCGGCATCGGCTTGGGCATCAGTATCCCGCTAATCACGATAGCGTTCGCCGTCACAGACCTCTCGGACGCGGCGAGAGGAATCATCGGGACAGGGCAGCGGTGGCTCTATTCCCTGCGGAAGCAGAAGCGCATACACAGCCCGTTCGGCGGGGACGGCGCGCGCGGCGAGGAAAAAGACGATCTGGAGAAGGAGGAATATCATGTCGTCCCGTCGAAAACCTCCATGTCGTCCCAGAGGTATCTGGGCGGGAATAGAGAGTTGCAGCATGCGCAGCTGGATAGCTTCCGCATGCGCCCTAGTCGCGAGCGTAGCGACTACTATTCCGCAGCCAGGCTGTCGCCTGTGTCGGGGCGCCGCGAGCCCGGGTCGCGGAAGGTCAGCTTTGGGAGCGGGAATGCGGTGACCCCGTGGGCGCGGCCGAGTCTGGACAGGAATAGAGGTAAAAGGCTAAGCGAGGACTTGGAGAAGGGACGCCGTACATACGTGTGAAATAGAAAGGATATACAGTCATGCAAAAATCGGTAATGTTGATCGATCTATTGGGGCTCATCCCATACTTATAGATACGGCTAATTTGCCCCTGAATTTAGGACATTGGGTGGTGGCATAGCATAGCATACATACCTAGAATACATAGCATATATAGCATACCTGGTGTTAAAGCGGTACTACACAACTTAATAGGCGCATTCTCGAAGCAAGAATATTAAACAACTACATGCTTATGGAATTTTAAGTCAAAGACATCCCCGAAGAGATGCTGGTTTGGATACTTGAGCTTATTGCTCAAAAACATATATTCTAATACAGTACAATGATGCAGTATCCAATATGATAGCTCAACGAAGTACCTAATATACCACCTTTCGATCCCAATTCCTAAATCCATTAACATCTTTCTATAGTTGCGTCAGAAACTCGGCGAACTCCTCATCCGGAAATGCCTGCTGCATCTCGTCACCATCCAGAAGCCCCAGATACCAGCTAAGATCCCGTCCGTCGAACTCGCGTGCAGCGAACCCGTTGCCAAAGTAGCCGAATCGGTTGGCGGTCGTGTACGTAAGGTTATAGTCTTCCCAGCGCGGGTTCTCCATCGTCTCGAAGAAGTGGATTCGCGAGCCGGGCCACATCATAATCTCCCCGTCGACCGTCCCGCCCTTGAACCACGACCTGCAAGGCGACGACCAAGCCGTCCGTGGGAGAAATTGGCGCCGGTGCTGGATGAAATCGGCGACTGCTTCCTCCTTGGGCTCGAATGAGGCGACGCCTTCTGAAGACATCTTATCGAGGATCTTGATAAAGTGCCTCCCCAAGTGCTCGGTGATAGGGAGGAAACTGCCGTGACCATACGGTCCGAACGGTCCGTTAAAAATCAAGTAGTTGGGGAAGTGAGGCACGGTGACGGAGAGGTACGTATTAGGGATGTCTTTCCACTCGTCGCTCAGACTTCTGTTCTCACGCCCGATGGTCGGGTACGCAGGCTTCCAGCTCACGTCGAACCCAGTAGCGCAGACGATGATGTCGAATTCGTGCTCCTCGCCATCGGCCGTCCTTATGCCCTTGGGGGTGATCTCCTGGATCGACTGAGACACGACAGTGACGTTGTCCTCGCACAGGGCCTCGAGGTATCCGTTCCCCGGCGTAGGTCGCCGGCACCCGACAGCGAAGTTTTTAGGGATGATAGTGTCGGCGATCTCTGGTTTCTTGGCCAGTTTCCGACGCATATCCTCCGCGGCGGCCTACTAACGTAATCAGTACCCATTAGAAGATCATAATTCGGAGTCACTAGTTGACGCACCTCTCTGGCTTCCTGTTGCTCCGTAGAACCATTAAGGATGAATCGGAAACGCGAATTGAGCTCCGATTCTATCTTCTTCCGGTACGCGAGGTACTTCTTCGGGTCGTTGGCAAGTATGTACCTTTGCAATTCGGAATACTTAAAGTTTGAACCCCCTTTTCCCGCGAATCGTTGGCCAAATCCAGCTGTTACCCATCCGGGGCTACGGATGAAGCATTTCATATCCCCCACGACTAAGTAAACCGTGTTAGTCCTGTTTTTAGGGGGCACAGATGAGAAATAACCAACTTACTCGGCTGAATACTAGGAACAATCTGAACTGCTGAAGATCCACAGCCAATAACACCTACTCTCTTTCCTTCCAATTCCACCGTGTCATCCCAGTTGGCGCTATGGAGCTTTGCGCCCTGAAATGTCTCCAAGCCCTTGATTGCCGGCCACTTCCACTTATTGAGGACACCAGTAGCATTGATGAAGACATGGCACTTGTCCTCGATTATGTCTTCCAAATTATCACCTCTTTGGATCTTAAGTAGCCACATCTTCTCGTCTTCTTGCCAATACGCACCGATGACTCGGTGGTTGACCTTGAAGTATTTCGTGAGGCCATGCTTTTCTGCAACGCCTTGGAAATACGCCAAAATCTCAGAAGCGCTTGAGTAACTACGGTACTGGTGAGCAAGATTTCTGGAATGACCCCCTTTTCTGCCTTGTCACTTACAAGGATGACCAGTCGGCCGATGGCGCCCAGGTCAACTGGTAGTTGACAGAAGGGATATCGCAGCCACATCCCGGGTACTTATTTTCGTACCATGTTCCCCCTATCTGGGGATTCTTTTCATAGCACACGAGGTCTAGGTCAAGTTCGCTCTGTTCGACTTCGTGAGCGAAGTTTATGGCGCTTGCTCCTGCGCCCACGCAGATGATGCGGAGTTTCCGTTTTGATCTGCTGGGTTCTTCGATGATTGTGTATTCAAATTTCGAACCCTCGACGTAGCCTGAGTCGACGCTCTTGGTCTCAACATTGACTTCTTCAGTCTTAACATCCACTATCTTGGTGTCGCCTAGCTTAGCTACAGGCGACTCCTCGGGAAGGATATCAACCATAAGTGACCCCATGATTGCAAGTATTTGTTTTGAAGGTTTTAATGGTTATTGAAAACTGAAGAAAGAGTAGGCATATAGATAATTGGAATTAAGACAAAGTGGTCCGAAGTGAAGTACAAGTAGTCCTTACAAAAATAGGAGTAACGCTTCCAATTCGCGGGCCATTGCGATCCAGATCCGACGATCGATCTCCTGGAGTGTGTGGTATTGCAGCATGGCTGTAAACAAGAGGCTATGAATGAATATGTGGTGCTCCACCTCCACTGCCCCTTTTCGCATGGCGGGACACCACCCACTCACACCACCAGAGCTAATCTTGTACTTCGACACGCGACTGGTTCTAGCGCGTCTTATCTCGGTCTAAATAACCGGTAACTGAGCCCCCTATGGTTTTTAATAGACCATAAGGATAAGAAATTCTACCATTTTGATGGAGGTTCCTCCCGACATTTATTGCCGGTATCTGGACGGCGGCTTCTATGTGTTGTGATCATGCGGGACAAGCTGCACAAGCAGTATCTCGGCGATTTTCCCAGCCTACAACTCTCAGAGGGGATTGAAAGTGTAGAGATCGCCCTTGCCTTGATCGAAACGTTGTCACCGTTAGCCTTCACGGTTCATTTGATGTTTCTGTATGAAGACAGGAAATCATAGGAAAGGGGAGACTCAATATCTTTGCGACTGTAACACTGTCAATTGCGAACGATGTACGGCGGATGTTATTAGCTACCTACAGTAATAAAGGTCATGCATAGGACATCTAAAATTTATAAGAAAATAAACTTGTAACCAAAGTGAAACGATACGACAAGCTTCACCAAGGAGGTCTCTTGAAGAAGGCCCCCTTTTTGTGTTATGGCCTATCCTATGGAGTCAACTTCCCCTGGTGAGCACCTACGTATGTAGATCCTGACCCCGCCAATTGCCCTACCTACCATACTTTATAGGGACTGTACGCTATAGTCTAGTGGAGGTCTGCGCTATAACTCACTATAAACTATAGTGAGTTATAACGCCTACCCTCCCTATAAAATGACCACTATAATCCACTTAAACAAACCTAGGCTCAAAACTCGCGCCGTAACTCATTATAATAAAAATGAGCTATATCAAATGCTTTACTATATTAGCAAGACCGTTTAATTTAAATTTTGAAATAAAATCCAGGGGTTTATTCGAGAACAAGTGTTGCCAGAGATTGCCCATGTAGTTGGTACATTACGTAGGTATGTAGTACGCACCAAGGTAGGTATCTATACATCTATTTGGCAATAGGGGGTCAGCCAAGGCAGTACTATGTGTACAGTACATGTTATGTTATTATTAAGATGTACGCAACAGAGAATAAGACATAATAGTCTGGCATGTTCGTGTTGTACAATGGGCATTCATTCTATTTTAGCGGAAAAAGCGAACCTTCTAATATAGAAAACCACCCTGATAAACACGATCTTCAGAAGTACGAGCCTCCCCATAGGCAGCGCTTAAGGGTTTGCTTTGGTGCTTCTCCTACAGGCTCTAGCTTATAGTACATATCTATAGTGAGGCTGCTCAAAGTCCGTGAGATCTAAGAACTTGGCCCTTTCGACTTCTTCTGTAACCTCGGCGGTTCCATCCTCAGCCTGCATCTTGTCCCGTCTCTTATTCTCTCGCCAGTTTACAATTCGAATGATAATGAGAACACAAGCTGCAAGACCATACATAATAGCCACCATGATCTTGGCATGCTCGTAGTTCGGTGCTTCATTAGACCTGAATGTCTGAGGCCCGATCCAGTTGCCTGCTCCGTAAGCCAGAATCTGAAGCCCGTTGACTGTTGCCTTCTTGGTATAACCGACTGTGTTGTTTGAGATCATAGTCATTACCAAGCCCCAAGAAGCACCCGAGACCGAGATCATATAGTAGCCGATCAACAACCCTGCTGGCGCAGAAGAGGGGATGCAGACCATCATGATGCCTCCAACCATAGGAAACATAATTGCCAAGAAAGATGGCAGTGAACGGTCGAGAAGCTTGTCGGAAAGCCACGTGAAGAACAATTTGCCGCCCGTGTCGAAGAGACCAGATGGAGCTCCTAGCAGAAGGGCTAGTCGCGAATTGTGGACAAATGAGTTGACAACAAGCGAGCCGAAGGTCGTAATACCGCCGTTGGGGATGTTCATCAAGAGAGAGTAGAGGACATAAAGCCACGTCCGCACGTCACACAATGCCTCGCGAAACTGGTACCATTTCCATGTTTGGCTACCGATTCCCTGGAAGTTGTCTCGTACTCTTTCCGCTACGATGGCCTTCTCTCTATCGGTCAAGAAATTGGCGTTAGCAGCATTGTCAGGCAGCAGCAGATAGCACGCCACGCCCGTAATACTGGTCATTAACCCTAGAATGAGGAAAAGTATCTTCCATGACGCGATGAGGGAATCGGTTACGGCGGAGAGTCCATAGGCGATTACCGCCATTAGGATTAGCGTAATACCGTTGCAGGAAAGCCAGTATCCCATGCGGCGGCCCTGCTCGGCCTGTCGATACCAGATTGAGGTGATTATAACAAAGGCGGGCGTGACGGTTGCCTCGAAGACACCGAGAAAAAAGCGAACGGTCAGCAGGCCTGCATAGCTAGACACACCGGCATGACAGGTTAAGATGATACCCCAAATAACCTATAGGACATCTGGTTAGTAATCTTTCGTGCACGGGTGAATTAAACTCAAGGCTAGCTCCCTGTGCAGGCCTCGGTCAGAAAAGGGGGAAACAAGAAAATTGAAGCCTGCTTACGATATTGACTGAAGTATACTTGGCAATCGGAAGTCTGCGGAGAAGGTATGTCGTTGGGAACCTAGGGGTGTCTGCTTAGCACATCTGTATTATTTAACTTGTTTTAGATACTTACTCCCACAGGATGAAACCGGCATAGAAAATACTGGATGCCCAACTATACTGTTGAGAGTTGGGATCAAGATGCGTGTCCTCTCGGATGCCCATAAGTGATGCATAATTCAAGGAGATCTTGTCTGCAAATTGGAGAGCATAAACCCAGCAGAGGAGCGGAAGCAAACGACGATCGATTTTGGAGAGAACAGACCTCCCCTCCTCTGGTGTATATACGATTCGCTCGCCATGAGTCAACGCCAAAGCTGGATCAGCACCGGGGGCAGTGATCTCCTTTGAATCTGAGACCTCAGGGTCAGAGTAGGTGGCATCTGCAATCGGGTCTTGAGGAACCTTCTTAGTCTCTGCCATCTTTGTAGCTTGTGTTGACGCTTATGAGACTCGGAATGGTCTAAGGTTTGGAGGTTGACGTCCAAGCCAGAAAGCAAATGGAGGGAAGAAACGTTTGATTTTATCCATAATATCTATGGTTGGGGTCTAAGCTCACTGATAGGAGGCCAAGCTATACATGTTTATCAAAGAGCTGGGGTCAACAAGACATTTTGTATGAGATAAGGATGGTTCAAGGAGGTCAAGACTTGGTGGTTACGACAATACAAGCTACGTATCTCTGTTGAATTCATAACAGTTTACTAGCCTCATGAAGATAAGGTCTGCCCCGGATCAGCCTTCCCCCACAAACAGATAAGGACACCACATGGCGTTGTGGAGCACCACTATAGCGCTATGTGGAGGTTATTCACAACTTGTTGTTGCCGAGATCCGGCTGCCGGAGGTAACTCGACCCCCTCACCTAGCGACCTGAAAAACAGATACGTCATATTTGAGAATAAGGTTTCTATAAGCACAGGCAACTAGTGTATTCGTGCCACTATTATACTCAACGATTTGAAGTTTCTATAACCTACCTAATCCACGGAGTTGAGATTCGCCATGTCTAGCCCAACAGGCCTTCCAAAGATCCCGAAATGGACCCCTCCTAATCCTTCCAAGGAGAAGTGTGAGTACTTCGCATGGTTAACGAAGGAGCAGGAAACTGATGGTACGCACATGCAGTGGACTACATTGACTTGATGAATCTGGATCTTTCCAAGTTCGAGGATCCAGAATTGAGAAAAGCGCTGGCCCGCGATTTCTACAAGGCCTTTACAGAAGAGGGGTTTGCGACTATATCTGGACATGGCATTTCGCAAGAAGTTTGGGATCAACAAATGGATCTCGCCAATGTCATCATGACTATGAAGCCGGAAGAAAAGATCCCGTATGAAGGTATTGCAGTACAAAGAAGCTTGTTTCGCTCCACAATCATCTAACAAAATGGTTAGTGACCAAAGAAGAAGATAAGAAGGGTATATATGTAGGATTCAAGGAAGCAGGGGGTAATGGGTTTCACAAGGAAGTATGGATTGCTTTGAGAACTATATTCATGAGAAATTGCTGACAATTCTAGATTGATTTCTATAATATGCTTTACAATGACCCCAAGAGCGACCGCAAACACCCACCTATGCTTGGGCCGTGGATGGGAGAGACTAGGAAAGTGATGTTGCATCTCAGGGATGCCGTTCTGAAAAAGCTACTCATTCTGCTAGCCATGTGCCTAGAGCTGCCGGAACAAGACCTGCTGGAAACTCATAAACCAGGCTTGTCTAAAACAGAATATTACCGCTATGTGAGCTCTACACACTCTCCATGAATGAATATCTCTGATACATGTTACAGATGAGTTATGCTCCACTCTCGGAGGAGGCAACTATCAAGGCCCGCGGTCTTCTCATGCCGGGTCACGCCGACTGGGGAACCTTTAGCATACTCTTCTCGCAGCCAGTACTTGCCTTACAGCTCCTGCACAAGAGCGGTGCTTTCAAGTGGGTTCAGTATAAACCCTATACCCTGGTCGTCAACATTGGGCAGTGTCTAGAGCTGCTTACTGGTGGGCTATTTAAGTCCACCATCCATCGCGTCGTGACACCACCACAAGACCAAAGGCACTGCTTGCGTGTGGGCATTTACTACTTTACGCGACCAAATGATGACTATGTGCTTCGACCGTTGAAGAATTCGCCGGTTCTGAAGAAGCTGGGCAAGGATAAGCCGCTAGACCCGGATGTGACTTACGACACCACGGAGTTTTTGGAGGCAAAGAGACATGGGTATCTGAAGCCTGACTTCGATTTCGATAAGCCCAAGAGTAAGGATCATATTGACCCGTTCCGCGAGGGCGACACCTTTGAGGTTCTTAAGAAGCCCCTGGTACATACCATTCCCGTTTCATAGGTGCACTATGAGCAAGTCCTGTATCTAGAGTTCAGGTAGTCATGGAGTTATTATGCGTTTGTTTCTGTTTGCTTTGATAATATCATCTGAGATCCACAGCAGCAGCCCCCTCTGATCAAGAAACATCAAGGGCACCTACCTAGATAAAATTACGGAATATGATGCATGTTTTCAAAGATGGCAACAACCGTCCATACACTATTCCTGATATGGTAATTGTTGCTGGCAAAATGGTGTTTTGGATGCTTAATGAATTAGAAGCTAGAAGCAACTGGAGTGTGGACTAAGTACTAGCAGTAGCAGCTGCCAGAAGGCAGGTGCGACCTGCAACAGTAATGTATATCAACGTCGATTTCCATCATGCGTATCAGTAATAACATATGGATCACACCTGCTCCTCAGAAATAGGCATCACTATCATTTGGCAAATACCCCTGGGTCGCACCCGTCGGCGGTCACGCCAAAATGGCCAAAAACAACAAGCCAATATTTTACCAAAGTCACCAAAGTACCTAAAGCAAATAACTTGATTGCATTAGGTAATCATATACGAAGGATGGCGGGATTGCGCCCACCAGGAACCATTAGACAGTGTAAGCGTGACTATTTTGTCCCGTAACCGTCGGCGGTAGGTGCGGCCCGGAGGTTAGTGGTAAAAAATGCTCCACAGCCGCCGGCTGGACCGGTACCTATATAGAAGTTACGATACGGAAGGAAAGTACGAGCAAGACACATCATAGGATTTATCATCGAACCGTTTACGGGACTGCCGGCAGCCGCTTTACAGAGGTAGGTATCGAGTGCTACATAACTCGCCGGGGTGGTATGGTTATTCTGGAAAGTGTTCACAGAAGGTGTGAACTCTTTTTTTAACTTCAGACATTATTATGTGACCACGAGTAAGCGCCGGCAAGTGGGAAAATATACCAGATCGATTTCTAACTTGGGTACATTTCCAGGTACCTAGGTATCTAGGTATCTAGTTACTTAGGTACTTATCCAAGTCGCTGTACGCAATTACCCCGGGACGGTAGATGGAAGGTACGACCCGGGGGTAGGTATATATACACACTGCCGTACCATCCCGGTAGCCGGAAGGTATCTTTAAGAACGCACGCCGGCGCAATATCTTTTACCTCTTTCAACCTTACCCATACAACCTTCACTCTGAAATATCCAACTCTGAGTTTGCTTTGATAACTAACCGCCGGACCACGTCTATAGGTGGACCCATAAGCACATTTCACACATCACAGTATTCTATTTACACATTCTTTTCATCCGCCGCTTTCATCTATCAGCTCCTTTTACAAAGACGCCGTCTAACTTCACAAGAATGGCCATAGACGAGCTGCCCGGCGTGTACCGCCAGTATAAGGATGATACAAATTACGTGGCGAGTTGGCTGGTATGTGATCGCCGTTTCTGTCCTCTTTGGAACACTCATATTAACATGGACAGGCCATTACAGCAAAAGCACACGGATACAAGCTAGAGTCCCCTAGCGATCCAGCCCAACCAACCCAGGTACCAGGCCGTCTCAAGGGAAAAGCTCGTAGGGAAGCCAAGAATGCAGCAAAGCAAGCTGCACCGTTGCCTAAAAAGCATATGATTGCTATTCGATATTTCGTCCCACTATCGAAGCACATCGTAGGTTGCCAGCCAGCCATCCCAGTCCCGGAAAGCATCGCAGCTTCTCTACGCCGTGCCATAAAGTTGCGCGGCGAATTCGGCGGGCTCCTCGAGAAGCATGGCTACAATCTAGTGGCTTTAGCCGACCGTGAGCATGAACATTTCATTGGTGTGCTCGCTAAGGTTTACAATATTCTTCAACCAAGGTTCGTATTCACATTGATTGATGCCTACTCAGACGGCGCACCTACTAATTCTTTCAGGATGTCGTTTAATACGAGCTCTCTAGACAACCAAGAAAACGCCTGTGAGTCTTCTAACGACTTGACCAATTACTTCGAGCGCTTGTCTGTCGAAGAGCCTTCCGAATCGTTCCCAAAGACACCTGACGTGCCCCTTGACGATCCGCGTAGCCAAGAAGAAGGCAGAATCCAGTATATCACTGAACCACAAATATCCCTCGAGGATGCATCGTTCGCAAAGCACCAGGTTTTCCGGGACATAAACACTATACGACGCACTACCGCCAGCTTTTGGGATCGATTCTTTAACCACGAAACAAAGATAAATAGGGTTCCTCTGACTGCAGCAGCGTTAGTTACAAGCCTGGGAATAGATCTAGTAAGAGATCTCATTGATGACATCACACCGTTGTGTGATAAGTACGGTGGCATATACAATCTTCCCGGTGAGTCATGTCAAGAACCAACTGATATTACAGAGCCGTCAGAAGAGCAGATACCGAAATCCCAATCTACAGAGGATCAATTCATTATGCCCCTTTATGTGCTGAATTATCTTCAGAAGGAACTACCCGGAAATGAAAACACAAGCATCAATACCTATGATTTCGATTCAGACGCTGAAGTTGAAATCAGTCTACTGAGTTGGCTATATCTCGAGTCACTGATGATCGGCATGGAGGTGGGACCTGTGACCGAAGATGAAATCACCAAGGGGATGCGCATCTTTAGAGATACCCCGAAAGCTCCAATTCCATTCCATCTTGTGTATGCCGGCCAAGTGTTCCTAGACCTTTCTTTGAAGTATCAGGAAAAGACAACGAGAGCCTTCGACATCATGATCCAGCAACTGGTTCATAAACAGAGCGAGCTACAAAACTTCATGGAATTCCAGGAACTTAATCCCATATACACCGGAGGCTTGAATGAGAAGGTCCAGGAAGCACTAAGAAGCCTCACTAAGCTATTAGATGCTACAATATCGGACGAGCAATTTGACGAAAGGGTCAATTTCTACAGGCTACATGGACTCCCACCTCCTGGCCACCGTCACGAGTTTTTGAGAAAAAACCCAATTCTTTGCGGACTTAACTTGTTGTTCTATCAGGCGCAGATACAGGGGTTTGGGATAGATATCATGAACCATGACCAGACAATAATTTGTGGCAGTCATTTGCACAATGCCCTGGGCAAGGAGAACTTACTGAACACGGAATGGGTTGACATGGAATTGGTCGTGCACACCTTCCACATGTCAAACCTCTTTGTGGGCGAAGAAGCGCCAACTGGAGCAGACAATTACTATCGTAATTACCTTTTACATCTAGGAATGCCTATTTCTTATTTTGCTGCGAACCCCCGGCGTCTAGTGGAGCCCAAAATGACACCTACACGGCGAAAGATCCCAAAAGGTGCAGAGGTTCTCCGCATGTTTGTGGACAAATATACGAATGACAAGAAAGGATCGGCTCCGTGGACCAGGAGCTTCCTTGAATCAATCCTGGATAAGTGTAATATCAAGGAGGTAGAAAGAGATGACAACGGTGATCAGTCCTTTACTCAAGTTCAATTTATGACCAGTGATGAGGTAAGTGATGAACTCCACCATAAGATAGGCGGCATATGTCTAAGGTCCATATCTCATGCTAATGATGGTACAATCAACAGATACGTGAACGAAACCGCATGGTAGAGAAGAATAAAAAAAGAATGGGTGGTGGTAGACCACACCTATCGATCCGTGACCTTCTCCGATCCCTCAGCTGTGCTATACAAGCAGAGTTGCAGCTATTCGACTTCCCGTATTTCACGGCGATCACAATGATGGTACGTTAATTGATGACAATTCGTGCGCCTAATCCCTTAAGAGGTTGAAATTATGACATGAATATGCTGACTTATTTTTTCAACGCAGTGGGAATGTCTGAAGCTTGTCAGGGAGGCCTGCGAGCCCCTTTTAAAGCAATACTTCCCGAAATACGACTGCAAGTTTACTGAGATCAGTCGCGTCGTCTCATGCATCCTCTGTGCTAACTCACCACGATTTGCACCATACGGTTTGTCCACCCAATTCTGATCTTTCTGTCCTGTAGTAGAATACTGACTGAGGCGTTCTGTCAAACAACAGGCCCAAATCCCAAGATATTCGAGGCGGCGGCCGCCGCAATGAATGGTTTTATAAATTCCAAGTCAGTCGAAGTTACGTCTCGTCTTCGTAACACCACGGGATTGACGTATAGCCCTTTTCGCGACATGATGGCTATCCAGTACGAGTCACCTCCTAGGCCAAGTGAAGAGGAGATAGTCGAATGGCGCAAAAGGACACATACAGAGGAGCTCTTCACCTCCTAAGACGAATCAGACTTGTCTTCAAGACGTCTTGTCTATGTGGCTCCACTTAATCAGCTAAAAGACCTACCCATCATACCTCAAACGATCAAATTGCCGATAGGACGATAATGGTGGTCTGAGAGGAGATAAACAACTACCTACCTTCAGTCACCCGCAATTCTTCATGTGGAGCTCCACATCCGCATCCACCGAGCTGGGTGCAGCACCAGTCTTGCCATTCGTAGGTGCATCTTTGCTCCGACACTTTCGCTCGCGTCTTCGTTTGAACGCTACTGCCTCTCATGTCTCCGTCGCGGCTTCGGGTGACCCTGCCTCATTCGAGGTTGACTTCACTTCTTGACGACCAAGGACTTTAGAGGTTTCTTGCACTCTTAGCTCTTTTCATTCAGTTTTATTGGCTCCCGTCGTCAAATTATCCCATCTCTACTTGCGACTCCAAGTTGACTCTCGTTGCAAGGATATCGCTAACTACTGCGGCCATTGACGGGCCAATTGACCAGACGGACCTATCCCTAAAAATTCGGACAACAAGGTTCATGAAGGTGACTTCGCTCTCGTCTAACGTCACCAGCAGGGTCGCAGGATCGGCAGTCCAAAGACGCATCTGCTTCACATTTGTGTCAGGCTGGCTTTCGTACGGTAATATGATTTCCATAATCGAGTTAAATATAAGGGAACTGGACCCGAATGAATGGCCGCCAAGTCCGGTATTAAGTGACTTCTCGAGTTTTTCGCGTGTGTTCGTGATTGCCTGCCTAAGAGCTTGCCAAATGGTAATAATGATCCGGTAGCTAGCAGCAGTAATCCAAGGTGCTTCCCGTATGACAAGATCAGGGGCTACGTTGGTGATACCTGACATAGCTGCCGTCAAGTCATCTATGATGGCGATGATGCTGTCGTCTCCGGAAGGCTGGCCGAAGTTTTGTTGCGCAAGTGCATGTGTAGTTCGCTTGAACGTGACGTAGCTTCCGAGGGCGAGGTGCGTTGCAGTAAGTAGACCAGCAAAAACCCGGCTCTCGACGACACCGCTTACCAGCAGGTCATCAGGCCTGCAAAGGCTCAGCTTAACTGACCACGATAATATCTGACATGCTTGCCAGATAGATTGGTCTAGTTCAGCCACAGCTAAAGGCATTCTTTCTTTAATTATGTCGCAGATGGCCTTCATTGCAGCTTGAATGCGCCGATTCTGACTTTGTGTTAAAATGTGAAAAGCAGATGGATCGGAAGGGCTTGGTGGAAGCTGATAGTAACTCCTTGTGAAATCCCGCACCAATGCTTCGAGGTTTGTTAAGACGCACATGATTGCCATAGGAGATGCGGATAGGGCATCGATGAGATCGGCATGCGGTGCTCCGGACATAATAGCTTGCGATGCCTCAGATAAGGAAAAAGTAGAAGGGTGTCGAGGAAGCTTGGTAGGTGACTCGAATAACCCAGTTGTAGCCCTTCCATACTCATCATAAAGCTTCTGCTGCCAACTTTGGGCGTCTTCGGCCTCCCAGAGCGAGGTGGCAAGGGGAAGCTCCCAGCTTAACTCTATTGGAGAAAGCAAAGGCCGTATGTTACACGGCGAGAGGACGTGATGGTCGAGAAATAGCAACGTGTACATGGACATCTTGAGAGATTCTTCGTCGACATATGATTGCCATCGTTCGTGAAGCTGTGTAGAGTAAAACTGAGACCCATTCGGAATGATATTGATAAGCCATGTCTGCGGAGTCGATATGGCAACGACTTGTTTAAGTAATCCCAGATCACGGACGGCCTTCGCCATGAATATCTCAGCTTGGATGGCACATTATGGGGAATAGGTGACAAAGCACTCTACTTACATCAACTAATGACCTGAGCATCCATCTTGTCTTCTCATGTTCCGTAGTCTCATGCATGAAAGCCCCATATACTATATGCAAGAGAAATGCCTGCATCATCCACGTTTTTCGCAGTTCTCGCCAGTCATTTGACACCTATAGAAAGAAGTCAGTAGCAATTCATCGTATAAGCTCGACGAATAAGCATATGTATCTGACGTACACGTCGTCGGAGCTCTTCCGATCCTTGTTGCCATAACTCCTGGCATCTTCTAATGATAGCTGAATTATCGTTCCCGGGAACCAATCGAATTGAATACAAGCTGCCTATGATTATCACAATGCTGACCAAAGGCTTTGGCGCGGATGTGACGTCAAAGCTCGCTCGATGAATTAGAGGGAGCAATGGGTGGAAGTATTTAAAGTAGGCTGCGATATGCGCATTCGCATCCCGAATACTTTCCCTGAAATAGGGCTACGTAAGCAAGAGTTGTAGAGTCAAACTAGATGCGACATACGTAGGAGTGAAGTGGTCAAAAGGAGAAGCCTCCGAACTACCGTCTAGACTAGGTGCGAAATTCCGTAGCGGACTAGACGCACTCGTGCCAGCTGCTGCGACCCCCGTAGAAAATAATGTGTCGTCATCTGGTATTGATGGGACAGCAACCTCCATCTCCTGCTGTCGGCGATTGAGAGTGTTTCCACATTTGTCGGCATGCCGTTTACAGACGTCTCTGGAGAATTAATGAGCCAACGCATATCTCCAAAGCTAAACAACACAGTGAAGAGACCCAACCTTCTCGCAAAGCTAGCCTGGCAGTGCGGGCATTCGAATACTCTACGGGTTTCATTTCCATGTGCTAGATGGTAATCATAAGTTCCTGTTGTTTTGCATAATATCGTGTTGCGCGAGTGACATACTGCCCCTTTTATGTCGCTCTAGATTTTCCTTCAGAAATACGTCAGTGAGATCAATAAACCAAAGGTGAATTAGCGTACACTTCGTGTGAAAGTCTTGGAGCACAGGGTGCAACTAAATGGTCGCCTGCTTGAGCTCATGTTACATGCCAGATGTCATATGCTGGTTGTAAATGAAGAAGAGGAGGGGGCATTGTAAATAAGTCGACGAGAAGGCACCTAGTAATAAAGTCCATATGCCTTATCTACCTAAGTAGCTTTAGGTACCTAGTTAGTGACTTACCTAACTATCCGGAACCTCCAGGGCTGTTATCTTCTAGCTCTCTTCCCTAGAAACCCAGTTTGCGGGGAATCCTAGCAGCTGCTAAGACAAGGTGGACCTACTGTAGGTATTCCAAGCTGTGGGAAAGATAAGGATGCGACGATGCGCAAGCTACCTACTATGTAGCGCATGCTGAGAGTATGGATGCCAACTTAGGATAGAGAGAAATGTAGTAGTAATATCTATGAGTTCCTTGGTCTGCTTTCTCTACATGTGCACAGTAGCGTTATGGCATGTAGCTGACTAGCAGTAGCAAATAGTGGGAGGGTTCAGGTGTATTTTGTTAAGTTGAAACAGGGAGGTTCACGCGTCCCTACCCCCTAAAATATAGGTAGATTAGTTGGCTGTCCGTGCGGCTGCCGGTATTCCCGGACGAACCTAGCACGTCGAAGGCCCTGCAGCGCGATTATCCGGCGTCGACTCGCTAGCCCTAGGTGCTGTAGACTCATAAATATCATCTGCTTGAAGAAAAATTAAGATCTATGAGTTCTTTTATAACATTAAGTATCCTATATTACGCCTACGCAGACTCCCCCATGGACTGTATCATGCTGACAGTTCCCCCCGCCACGCCCTGAAAAGTCTTCTGAATTGTCCGGGTCAATCCAGTCACCAACCCTACGCTTTCGCTATGGGCCTGGGACGGCTTTCCCCATCCACCACCACCGGGCGACTCGACAATGATTCTATCGCCGGCATTCATCATAGCAGTATTCTTGCCGCCAAGGTTGATTGTCCGCCCGGTCTTCTTGACCCAGAGGTTTCGACCCCTCTTTCCATCTTCTCCGCCTTCTAAACCATACGGCGCAAAAGCGCGTCGCTCGCTGAGAATGGACACTTTGATCGGGAGACTAAACTCGATGTCGCGAATGATCCCTTCGCCTCCAGGATGTGCGCCAGCGCCACCACTTCCATTGCGAAGGCAGAACTGGCGTAGGATAACCGGATACCGTCTCTCGAGGGTCTCTGGATCTGTGATGCGCGTGTTTGTCATGTTCGTGTGCACGCCGCTAGCACCGTCCCAAGTAGGCCCTCCACCAGCGCCTCCGCAAATCGTCTCATAGTAGCCGAAGCCGTTTTCAGGATCGTCCGTGCCGAATGTGAGATTGTTCATGCACCCTTGACTGGCTGCGACAACGTTAAAGGCTTTGAAAATGACGTCTACGATGCGCTGCGACGTCAGCACGTTGCCTGCGCAAACGGCGGCATCTTCTGATGGCTTAAGTAATGAGTCGTCCGGAATGAGGATATTGATTGGGCGAATAGCACCCTGGTTTAGGGGGATCTCCATATTCACCATGCATCGCAAGGCGAAGAGAACAGCCGAGTTACAAATCGCGATAGGTGCATTCCAGTTGCCTAGTCTGAATTAGCCATGCACTGAGCAAAAGGTCATTGAACTGCTTACCGTACGCTTCCGGACCAGTTCCTTCAAAGTCAAACACTGCACCTCCGGTCTTTTCGTCGATGGTAACCTTGAGCTGGATGGGAGTACCATCATCCATGAAGTCCACAGCCTCCAACGGTTTGCCATTGGTTAGCTTGAAAATTCTCTTCAACATGTCACGCACCGCCAACTCAGCAGCTCCTATGATTTCGCCCACTGCACAAGGGTTAGCAGAGAAAATTGGTATCGATCCATTTCAGAGACTTACTATAGAACTGTACGACCTCAAGTCCGTAGTCGGCAATGAGTCCATGAATTAGCTGGCTACCGCGATGATTTGCAGCCGCCTGCGCCTTGATATCCGATATGTTATCTCGCAGGCAACGAGTACCGGAAACCCCAGGCAGCTTCCCTGGGGCCATTAGGAGGTCTATCAACTCTTTTTCCTTGAAGACACCACCCTCGATTACCTTGAAAGCCTTGATCACTGCGCCTTCTTCCCATAGCTCTTTCGAGTTGGGCGGCCTAAATATCATTGTTAGCCAAATCCCGAATAAGGTCCTGATTTAAGACATTACTTACATGGAGCCTGGCAGGATACCACCCACGTCGGCGTGGTGGCCCCTCGATGCCGTCCAGAAGATGATCTTCTTCCCTTCTTGATCGAAGACTGGTGTGATGACCGTCATGTCGGGCAAATGTACACCACCACACACAGGAGAGTTAGACAAGATCACATCGCCAGGGCGAAGATCTTCTTTCCAGTAATCAATTTGCCATTTGACCGCAAATGCCATGCTGCCAATCATGGCCGGAACGTGCGGTGCATTCGCCACAAGGCCACCGTCAGGGGAGAAAACAGTACAAGAGAAATCAAGTCGTTCCTTGATGTTCGTACTGACGCTTGTCTTTTGTAGAGCTCGGCCCGCTTGCTCAGCTACACCCATGAATCTATGTCCGAAGATGGACAATTGGATAGGGTCCGCCTGTTTTGAGGATAGGTCCTCTTTCTTAATCGTGTCAAGATCAATTACGACGTTGTTGGTCAGTACGGTGGCGGTCGCACCAGGGGTGACAACGATCGTCTGCTTGTTGTCCATGATCAAAGCCGGCCCGCTAATCTTTGAGCCGGGTTTGAGGTCTCCCAAGCTGTGCATGGGCGAATGATGCCATCCCAGTCCCTTGAAGTAGACATCTCGCGTTTCTGGGGCCACGGCAATTGGATACTCCCGTAAGCTTTCAAGCTCGGACTTCCAGGGTTTCTCAACGTCCACCGTGCTAGCTCCAATGGATCGTACGCGATAGTCGTCAATAATCACATCTCGATCAAGTGGCAAGAAGCCGAATTCCTGCTCGTGGGCTACCTTGAACGCATCCAAGAACCCGCCAGAGCCCGAAGCCTCCTGGATCATCAAAGGCGTGTCGCTTCCGTGGAAGCGCATGTTGAGGTACCGCTCTGAAGTAATTCTCGACTTTTCGATGCCTTGCTTTTGTAATTCCTCGGTTGTCTTTTTCTGGAGCTTATCCAACTCAACTGCAAATGTAGGCAGTTTGTCTTCTGTATAAATCAGAGCGCATGGGCTTCGTTCCTCGGCGGCAACATCAGCAAGAGCCATACCATAGGCTGACAGAACTGAAGAGTACTTGTGAATCAACACGCGAGATATTCCTAGTTTTCTAGCAATATCGCAGGCATGTTGACCACCAGCACCACCGAATGAGGCGAGGTTGTGATGGGAAGCATCGTGGCCCTTAGCTTCAGTGAGGGTCCGAATTGGCCGACACATGGCCTCATTCGCGACGTCAAGGAACCTATTCCTCTTGTTAGAAAGTGATTTTCGCCAACACGTTATAAAGGAGTCAAATACCCTGCAGCGACCTCTTCCAAAGACAACTTGACCGTCGACTCCTCGTTAATCTTCTTTGTGATCTCTTCAAACAGTTTCTTACTTGCGTCAATATCCAGCGGCAGGTCCTCGTTCGGCCCAAATATCTTCGGGAAGAATTCTGGTCTCAAGCGTCCCAGAACCAGGTTAGCGTCTGTCACGGTGAGAGGTCCCCCTTTTCGATAACAGGCGGGGCCGGGGTGTGCTGAAGCGCTATCTGGGCCAACTTTGAACATGGCGGCCTCCCAGGCAAGAATACTGCCACCTCCAGCCGCAACTGTGTTGATATCTAGTTGAGGGCTCTGCACTGTGACACCTGCTGTAGTTGTTTCGAATACCTGTTCTAATTTCCCGGCAAAGCTAGTTAACATTTGTTAGTTTTCGTGACACTAAATATGGTTCAAGACTCAGATTTACCGGGAGACATCCGTGCTGGTACCACCCATGTCGAATCCGATTACGGGCACTTTATCGCCCTCGTCGTATGCGGTTCTTGCGTACCCGACGCAACCACCGGCAGGGCCCGATAGAATTGCCCGGAGGCCGGATAGGCCAGAGAACTCAACCAAGCCGCCATCGCTTTGCATAAACTCACAACGGCACCCGCTGTTTTTAAGATCCTCAAAGCCGCTCTCAAAGCCACTGATATAGCGCTTGATCTCGGGGGTCAGATAAGCATCGGCCGTGGATGAGTTGCCACGCGGAACGATCTTAATAGTAGGAGATACTTCGGCACTTAGAGAAATGTGAGTAAAGCCAATCTCCTCTGCGATCTTGCCTACTGCTAATTCATGGTCTCGAAATGTGTAGCTGTGCATGAGACAAATTGCGACAGAGCGGTAACCCTCGTCATAAGTCTCTTGGAGGGCTCTCCTCGTAGACTCAACATCTAGTAAGTTTAGTAAGTACGTCTGTAGAATGGCGCATGATATGTTATTTGATCCTCTTACCTAAAGGTTCTAATATTCTCACCGGTTCACCTGTTATACCCCTGACAAGCCCCGCATCAGAATCCACGCTGATGGGCAGAGCGGTCTTTCTCTCTGTCCAAGCTTCGAGAGTAACTCGCTCTTTAATTTCGACGACTTTAGTATAAAGCACGTCGGGCTTATTTATCGTTAAATCAAATAGCTTCGGCCTAGATTGATTTCCAATGTGGAGTAGATCCTGTAGCTATTAGCGCGATCCAGAATGCGAGATAATTAGAAAGACACGAGCCTACTTTCAAGCCTTTAGTAACAACGAATGCCGTCCGCTCTCCTTTTCTTTCAAGCAAGGCATTAGTGGCGACAGTTGTTCCCATTTTGATAGATTCTGAAGGTGTTAGATATAATATTTATGTGATATTTCATAGGAAGGTTTAGCAATACGTACCGACGCCTTTCAGTGAAATCTTTTGACCCTTGGGATAGGACTTTCCCGTGGCCTTTTCCAAGACCCGTCTAATCGCCTCGACAGGAGCATCTGGATAGTTACTGGGGTCCACAGACAGCAGTTTGATGAGTATATCATCTTGCCCCGGGACTGATGCGACACACTGTAAGAGATCATATGAGAAATAGGCACTGCATTCCATGTTATGGTATAAACTTACATCTGTGAAGGTGCCGCCGCGGTCTATGGCGATACGAATGCCACGAACTGGTTCCGGTAATGAACCCATTGTGCAATTTTCTTAATAAGACTAATAGAGAGCACTTAGAAAGTCAAGCAGAAATAATTCGGTTTTCGAATCCTGGTAAACCTCCCCTTGAGAATTATAAACCTTATTGATGTCGGCATTAGCTATCACAGCGCGTGATTCGTGATAGATTAGAACCACATTGCGACCGTATCTCGGTACATTAAATCAGGGGTTAACTACGGTCTACTCGCCCTTAATTCGAGACCGTTTTTAGGGGGGCAGACGATAAGGTGGACAACCTAAAAGAGATGGAGCTCCACCGTGCTCCTCCCACCTCCTTCTATGGAGGGGTATTCACAGAGCGGGGTTAAAATCAATTCCCACAGCATCTACACTAGCAGTCGTGTTTTGAGAGTCAGTTAGGTACCTAGATCATGAAGTGCTAGACAGATGCTAAATCTCTTAGTATTTTACAGCGAAGGCCTCACTAAGTTACCCAATTATTCGAAACTTTCCAGGTAAGGTGCCTAAGAATTAAGAATTAATATCAATTACCAATTAGATGATTCTCACATATTTATTGGCTTAACCGTGTATATACATCCTCTCTATTTGCATAATGATCCAGTTAATTCATTCGCCCCCTATTCAGCTCCTCTTGCTTCTAAAGGCGCTAATTACCCCGTCCGCCCTCCCCCTACCAGAACCCACCTACGCTGTCCTAACAGCATCATCTAAGGCTCTAGCGAAATATGCTACGTTAGAGTCATTGAGTCCGGCTATGGAGATTCTTGAAGTGTCGGCCATGTAAACATGGTGTTTTTCTATGGATTTTAGTCAGCTTCAATTAGAACATTACCATCAAATTTGGTTATCAAAACATACCCTCAAGGAAAACAACTTGAGCTGGGGTGATTCCAGTGTATCCAAACATGCCACTTTGCTGGATGATGTGCGACCAGTTACCTGGTGTTTTGAGGTTTGTCAACTCATCAAAGAGCTTCTGTCGCATTGAACTGATGCGGCTCGACATTGTGATAAGATCTTTCGCCCACTGTTCTGCGATTTCGGGTGTACCTAGAACCGTTGCTGCAATTCTTGCGCCGTAAGCCGGTGGGTTAGACACCGTAGCTCTTTGGCAATTCTCAAGAATGGAGCCCATGGTTTTCGCGGTTTGGGCAGTCTTTGTGACGTATGTGACTAGGCCAGTTCGTTCACCGTAGAGGCCCATATTCTTCGCAAATGATAAGCAGACGGATGCCTCGAGCCCAAGACTCTCCGTGAAGTATCGTATTGGCCATGCATCCTGATCAACATTCCCGGAGTTGAAGCCCAAGTAAGCTGAGTCAAATATAGGAAATATGCCCCTTTCTTGAATAACAGCGGCAATCTCCCGCCATTGATCTTGCGATGGATCACATCCCGTAGGGTTGTGAGCGCAAGCGTGAAGAACAACAGCAGAAGATGAATTCGCCGTCTTCAAGGTGCTCACTACAACATTCTAAATTAGTGATGGTCGCATGTAGTTGATGTCAGGGGCTAGAAATATATGTCGCAGGAACGAAAAAACTTCTACGTCGACATGGAGGGAAAAGGGGCGCACTGGGCAAGGTATGACGATAAGGTTTACTTACGGAAGCCCTCGAAGTCGAAAGACCCTGCTTTATAGTATGGAAGCTTCTTAACCTCGAACCCCAGACGGCGAAACATCAAATCATGATTAGACCATGTGGGATCGGTTATGTAAATGGTGGTGACCCCCGTATTCGCCTGTTTCAAAGCAAGACCAGCAAGCAAAAGTGCGCCTGTGCCAGACAATGCTTGACATGATGCGATCTGGAGACGGGTTAACTAGAGAACGATACAACTAGATTCTTCATCTCACCCTCTCCTCTCTCAAAAGCTTCGTTCCGTGAAACACTATCTTTACAGCTTCATCGCGAAATTCTTTTAAACCTGCAATAGCCAGATATTCGTGATTTCCATTGTTTCCAAGCTTCTCCTTTGCCATTCGTACAGACGGCAAGATCCACGGTTGAGCATTATTGTCCCGGTAGGTTCCCTGGCCAAGATTGACCTTGTTGGGACTTGTATCAGCGATGTACCTCCTCGTGACATCGAAAATAGCATCAGGCGGAACGAATTCTGCCTTTTCGAACACCGAAATCTGTGAAACTGAACCCATATTTACCGATAATGAAGTTGAGAATGAAAGGTGGACGTATCGACGGTACCTAGTAACATTCATAGAAAAAAATATCTAATATGAGAGCCAAAGATGATGCATCCGCTACTCCTTAGCTAGCTGCATAAGTCGTAGGATCAATATCTATTACTATCCGAGTTAAATTCACACTAAGTATTGACTGGCCCGCTCGCGGATACCGGCTTGGTGGAGCACCTCTAGCAATGCCAAGGGCATAGCATGTACACCACATAGAGGAGCAACATGAGTGCGATTTGACCGACCACGGAGCATGAAATCCAAATACGTTCCTTAGTATGTACTTGGATACTCTGAACCCCTGAAAGATATATTACGGACTCTTTATTTGAGATTTGCGGAAAACGAAAGACGGATAGTCCATTAACCAACAAATAACGATCGTACAACTCTTCTATTATTATACACAGCCATGGCGCCGATATGTCCTCCCCGAGGCGTCTACGCACCAGTTCTAGCTTTCTTCCACGAAGATGAGACTTTAGATCTCGAAGCCCTCAAGGCGCATGTTACGCGTCTCGCCCAGGGCGGTGTCGCTGGCTTGGTGATCCAGGGGTCAAACGGAGAGGCACCACACCTGCTTCACTCCGAACGACAGCAAGTCATATCTACGGCGCGAGCCACTCTCAAAGAGCAAGGCAAAGATGACGCTGTGATCATTGCTGGATGTGGTGCCCCTAGTACTCGAGAAACGATACAGCTCTGCACTGAGGCCAAAGAAGCTGGCGCGGACTACGCTTTAGTTTTAAGCCCCAGTTACTGGCGTAAGTCGCGATGTGAAATTTTTACAAACCATGTACTAATAATATGACACAGCTCAAGCGATGGGTCCACCTGTCATCAAAAAGTTCTTCACAGATATTGCAAATGCTTCCCCTATCCCGGTGCTGATCTACAATTTCCCTGGTGTCACGTCAGGAATTGATATCAGCTCGGATACGATAGCGGAACTTGCGGCAGCAAATCCTAACAAGATCGTGGGATGCAAGTTGACCTGTGGCAACCTGGGCAAGCTGCATCGTGTGGCTCATGATAAGCGGATTCAGAGCCCCTTCGCGACGTTCGCGGGGAAGTCAGATTTCTTCCTCCACGGCTTAGTGGGAGGTTCAAACGGTGTAATTGCTGCCGCGGCGAATTTTGTCCCGAAAGTTCATGTTCAATTACTGAACCTTTACGACGAAGGGAAACTCGCCGAGGCTCAGGAGTTGCAGACTTATTTGAGCGAGGCAGACTGGGTTTTGGTGGGATTGGGAGTCGCTGGATTAAAGGCTGCTATTGACAGGTATTTTGGCTACGGCGGAGGAAGAAGCAGGCGACCGCTCGGCGCTGTGCAGGCTAGTGCATTCGAAGGGGCGAAAGATGCTGTACTTAAACATGTCGTTGACCTCGAGAGCTCTCTATAATAACATTGCACTGTTTTAATTCATCTCTTGACAGAACTTTTCCCTTTGATGACATCGAACTAGAAGAGTTTCGGGAACTGCTTCATAGGTCGAGTAGCCAAGATCGACCCCCTGTGTCATTTTAAAGTGCTTGGAATCAAGTGGACTTAACTTGCGAAATTCAATTCCTCGTCTACCCAAATTAGGTAGACTATTGAGTACCATCTCGTTCTTTGCATACATCCGTGAAGAAGTCTAAACCGGCCTCTGTCCTGATCGCACCATACATGGAAGTGCTATCCAGTGGTCGGCTTCCCTGTAGTTGCTTCGCAGTTTCCAAATGTCTCAAAGCAACCTCACTAACTTCTAGGCTTGTTCCGGCGCTGCGGGCGCAGTTTAATGCATGTTTAGCATCCTTAATAGCCAGCGCTATATCAAAGCCGGCCTTCCCATCAAGAGCAGGTGCATATGCACCAGTAGTAATTCTCTTAGAATAGCTCTCTATGACAGACCCGAACATATCCCCAAGCATCTGCTCAAGGATGGGAGACCCGAGTCCTGTCTTCTCAGCGAACACATGAGCCTCTGCGATTACTTCCACAAAAGAGATAACGCAAATGTTGCCAGCGATCTTGAGTAGACTGGACTTCGTAACATCCTCACCCATTTCAATAACCGAGCGTCCCATAACGCCAGTTAAGTAGGGGGCAATTCTCTTTGTGGCGCTTGAGGGACCAGCAGTCACAAATATGAGCTTACCCGCCTCCGCCATAGGCGAAGCACCAAACACGGGGGCTTCAATAATATTAGCGAAATATGTAGTCAATGGTCGATCTACCTACCTGCAATAAATTGCCCGCCGGCCGCGGAGATTTTCTTGGAAATTTCGAGGATAGTGTCAGGGTGGACAGTCGAGCAGTCCACGTACACTTTTCCTTTAAGATCCCCTGAAGTGATTTCGTCCGCAGTGCTCTTCAGGACTTCATCATTGCTGACCTAAGAGAACTTTTAGCTCATTTCTCCGTCCACCCCAAGTAATGCACTTACACAAGAGAAAATAATATCAGACTTCTTGGCCACTTCGCTAACAGACTCTGCCGGGATCGCACCCAGTTCCTTCAAAGGCTCACCTCGCGATAGCGTTCTATTTGTGTATATCAAAGCTGGCGCGCCCGTGCTTGACAGGTATTTGTGCAGGTTCTTGGACATGCCAATGCCCATAGAACCCAGGCCGATCCAGCCAACTTGAACGGCGGCCATTTTTGGAAATAATCTAAATTCTCAATTATGGGTGTAGAAAATAATGCGCTTACGATTTCACAGTCGCAAATGTCATCTAGGAAGAGCCTCTCGGTTCCATGTGCTGTAGCGACTTATCTGACGCTAGAGAGCGCTGGGAATAGGTTGGGTAAGTAAAGAAAAGGGGCGAGCTGCAGGCTCCGTCCCGGCGGACGTTACCCACTAGGTAAACGATGCGGAGCACCACATGCTGCGATAGTGTGACTGGAGGGAATTGTTCACCCACAACCATAGTCAAAGTGCCCTAGATACGACGTGCAAGGTGACTAATCACTCCATACCATACACCATTTGCCGGAATGGATCTAATACTTGGGAATTCGGATCGATTAGGGTGGAAAGCTACGCGGCTCATCCGTCTTTTTACGATATGCTTTGATCTTGTCTCGCCTGCTTTCTCCAAATTGGTGGTAGCGGAGAAGAACGAGCTCAATTAAGTGCAACAAGCGCTAAAGGTCTTCCTAACTAGCAGGTAGTGCTTCTTTCTTACTGTGGAAGGAATTAGCTCTCGATTCATGTCAGGGCTATGATGTCGTAAAGAGAACGGACGGACGGCAGACCAAGAAACAGATTGTTTGCACAAATATGAATGAATCTGTGTTTAACCTGCGAGCTGAGGTAGAATTGAGCGGGGTGGGGCATGCATATATCCGAGAGATCAATTAACGCAACTAAGTACCGAGCATGCTTAATAGCTAGCCGCCTACCAACGTTAATAAAATCATGGATGTTTTTTACCCTCAATTATGGATTAATAGACACTACGAATGGAAATAGAGGATTCGAAATAAAACATATATCAATACAAAATGTAAAGAAAAAAATATAACTATTCGACATACTGAACAAAATGCATCAGCCGCGAATCGAACGCGGGGCCCATCGAAAGCTGCATATGGCAACGATGGATTTTACCACTAAACCACTGATGCCTTATCATCTACGGGGAGGATTTATGATGAAAGTTTTGCTAGGCTGCCTCATATGGTATCTACGTATTTTATGCATATATGCATATGCTGAGTCATCTCTTAAACATGCTAAAGTACGGTAGTTTGTATTACGTACTCTTACGTACATACTAAGGAAACAAGAAACTGATTTCAACAAATTAATTATGTACTACCTGAGGATCAACTATCCACTATCCATATAGGTACACAACTCTCTACGGAGATTAATACACCATGAGCGCTAGTCCTGACGCCATGGATGTAGCTTCTCCCATGCCGCCGCAGCCTCCACCATCGCCACCGCTGTCATCGTCGTCGCCCATCTCAACGTACGTGAAACCACAGCCGCGGCCCCCGAGGTCGCCGGCGCACTCGGCCCAGATCCGGGTCCGGAACCGGCGGCGCGAGTATCTGGAGCGGAACCCTACGTATTTCAATTCATTCGAGCACGAGCTTGCTGGTAAGTATTTATTTCTTCTCGTTTGTTCTTTTATGCGTATTGACTCTCGTCAGACCCCCTGTTGTATGACGCGCTCATACGGCGCTTCCAATCCTCAGAGGAGCGCGAGAAGGAAGGCCGCGCCAAGGGCTACTCGCGGGTCCTAGAAGTAGACCTTATACGCGGTGAGGCCAAGCTAGCGCAACTCACGTCTACTTCCACTTCCCAAGACGGAGCACCGGGATCCACAGCCCCAGGATCCTGGCTACCGGCGTCGGCAACTGCCGACTCGGACGCCTTTATCCGGGAGTACGCCAACGGCACAGACGGTCTTGGCGACGACAGCAACGGCTCTAGCAGTGAGTCTGGCGTCAAGAGCTTGCCGCGGAAACCCGAGACCAAGGAAGAAGGTCGCGAGCGGTGGGACGACTTCCTCAAGCGACGGTTCGTGCTAGGGCGCGATGAAGACTTTGATTATCGCGCCGTGGATGAGAACGACGACCTTGATGTGATGGAGCGGCGCGAGCAGGAGGACGCCTGGTTCGACGACGAGGATCCCGACTGGGCTAGCGACTCCGCCGAGGACCAAGGGGGTGCTGAAAAGAGGCGGCGGGAAAAGAAACTCGAGGGGGAAACGGGGATTCAGGATTTCTGAGAAGACAATCTCGGAGTAACCCACCTACTACAGCGACAAGAGCACGTCGATCATGCTCCTTTACGACGCATGATGACGGCCTTTAGGTTAGTCGCTGCTAAAGACACTCGACAGCCTTGAATTAAAGCCTACGCCTGTGCTTTAGGCAGGGAGATATGGGTCATGGCTTATGGTAGGCTAGTGTAAAAACTTCCTGCTGATCTGACTACTTGGCTCTTAATCGAAATTGTGGTATATACTAGAGGCCTATATACACGACTTCAAGGCATTGCGAGAACACGGATTCACGCCGCTCATATGCTAGTAATCAGGCATGCTATTAATCCTGAGAAATGAATCGGGTGTCCAAGAGCATCACGAGTAATGCCTACCAATGTATTGAAGCAGGTTTTAGAGGTCGGCAGAATACACTCAGGATGAGATCAAGAACAAGCTATATAATGATATCCTAGTAATCGTTGCATCATAGATCAATCCACCGCTAAATTTGTGTATTCAGTCTAGCTCGGGTATAGGCAGATGGTCAACGAGCTTCATCTGCAATCCCAGCTGCGCGAGAGCTTTCAACGCATTTTCGTCTCGCAGCCTTTCCGTCTCCTCCCTGGTCGTCAACACAAAGTCATGTTTTAATAGTAAGCCGCCCTCCACGAAGTCGTATTCTTTCGCGGTCGCCGTGTCAACCTTGTCAAAGTCTACTATCAAACTCTGCTTGACACCGAATACGGCATCTGACGTCTCGTAAGGGTCACCGCGCGCGTAAAGCGCCCTGTTTGCAAGATCCGTTAGCTTTACGAGTTGTAACACGTCGCAGAGACTTCAACCTACGTAATCAAGTGATCCCAACCCTCCTTTTCAAACATAAAATGCAGATGCGCAGGCCTCCAGCAGTGTCTACCCAGCCTCTCCAGTAGCTTGCCTACCGGCCCGTCGTGCGGGATGGGATAGCTCACGGGTCTAATTCCTTTAAACCAGAAACGACCTTCCTTGTCGCTCACCATGACACATCTTTCGCTAGGCTCTTGACGGTCAGAGTGTTGCACGTCGTAGTGTCCACTGCTATCCGTCTCCCAGATATCAATCTTTACGCCCTCTACCGGCTTTCCCGCGGTATCTTTTACGGTGCAGATGCAGAGAAGCGGTATCCCTTCGGGATCCGACGCCATGTTTGATCCATTGGGCAACGTCGGCGCGTCGTGCGTGTGGAATGGCCCCAGAACTGAGCCCTCGGTGGAGGATGGGGGTTTCGGGTGGTTGATGCTATCGACTAACAGGGAGAGGCCTAGAATATCTGAAAGAAGGATGAATTCCTAAGCAGGTGCACCGTCAGCCACTTTTTCCAAACCATGTTTGCCTGCTTCCCCTGACACTAAACGCGGGTTGCACGTACATGTCGCACGTCGCTACTAATCTTTCCACATCCCACAAGGAAGTTAAGCGCTGCCATCCACTCGTCCGTGCTAAGCCGTGTCTCCCGAGCGAAGTCGTGCATATGCGTCACCAGCCGTGACATCAGATATTTTAGACGCGGGTTCTGGCATTGTGAGTTGATCCGGACCGTGTTCGGTGTGATATTGTCAATCGTCAAATCCAGGAGTTTCGGTACCGTTCCTGAAGAAGCCATGGTGACAAGATCTAATGGAGCAAATTCAAGTGTGACGAGCTCGGGTACAATGGAAGATGTAGGTAAGGTAGGTAGTTGAAGAAGAGAAAACGTTGAGTATTCAGAGGAGTTTCAAATAAGTCGTCCAGACCTTATGTAATTCTCCGTCATCCCCCAATTCCACTATTTTCGCTCTGTGACATCTGAGGAGTTTCGGACTCCGGCAGTTGACGTTCGGGACCTCCAACATGTGGACATCATCGCACTGGGAGAAGGTTGACCCTGAATAAAGAATGGTATGTTACTAGCATGCTGCAAGAACCCGCATGGTTAGCTAAGGCCTGACAACCATGGCTACTCGCCTATACGAGGGATGCCCACCTTCTTAAGACCCGTGGTTTTCGGGAATTTCTCATCAATATCGTGTGGGGTAATACAGGGATTCCTTGGAGGAGAGGGGCAACCAGGGGGGAGGAGGGGAAATAGAGGGGGATCGTCATGTTACGATAAGATGGGAGTAGCCAATCTGATCTTAAATATTTGCAATAAAAGGTAAATTCATTCATCTTATTAGAAACAGCCGCAACTTCAACGCGTAGTCTATTCTCGTGTCGTCGACAGTCGATTACCCGGCCGATTATCATAAGAAAGACGGAGGTATGCCGATGCGCGGGAGAGTTGTTGATTGGAAGAAGAGAAGGCAGCACTGACGTAAGGGCGATCAAATATCGCTCTCATATTCACATGCAAATAATGGCTTATCCGACAGTTTATTTTCAAACGTTAGGCGCAATCTCTCAAACTTCTTCACTTCTCTCACCTTCGATAATGAAGCCACCTTCATTTCCTCCGAACACAAGGCCCGGCGTTGTCCTAGCGGCAACGCCTTAGACTAGGGCTGCTTCGCCAACTCCGTGGGTCGCTGCTGTTCAACTAGACATTCGTGCCAGGCAAATATGTAAAATTTCACGATTGAATTGTATAGTTAGGCGTTATTATGTGTATCGCTGATGATCAAACTGCGAGTACAAAACCTGTTTCTAGTGTGAAAACTCCATCAGATGATTGACACAGGATAACAGTATGGAAATGGAGCATTGTGGCGTAGATTCTGCAATACGAATCAAATGCCTTGATCATATCCCATCTCATAGGTTCGCCTCTAGACCGCTTGTTGAAGACTGCGGTACCTCCGAGCACTAGCATCAAGATATATGTGATTTTTCTACGCATATGACAATGCTCCGCCCAGCAGCTGAGTCGAGGACAACCTAAGAGAGACATTCCAGTCTTGGTTTCTACGCAAATTCCGTTAGCGCGCTACGAATACATGACGTAGGGACCGACTCAAATATTTAGGCGTTCTAGTCTTGCGATGCCACGGGAGGGATTTTTTTATCAAGGATATTGGCGAAGGGTGGGTTTGCGTATGAAATTCGCCGATTGATGGAAAATATCGTGGCGTTGCAGGGCTCATTGATGACGAAACCAATATCATACTCCGACTAGAAAGCCTCGCAGCAATCCAGAGGTTCCATCTTCGTATCATATTTAGCCTCACCCATTTACCGACTACTTTATTTTCCTTACGGTGTGCAATTCCCGCATACATCGGTCTTCACGAGACTATACCTTCATGTACGCAATTATGTCACTTCGGGTGGCACGGGTTTGTAGGTGCTTATTTCCCACGTGGCACATACCACTCAAAGCCAGCATCTAAGTGGCTAGACTATGGCTGATTGCTAGGACTTTCAGGAAATATTTCAGGGTGTGCATTCTAGAACCATTTATCCCACCTTTCAAGCTTCCAGTTGCCTTGGTCGTACTAGATTTGCAAGGAGATCTCTTGCTCACTGGCTCACTGACCTGCATTGCCGACTTCTTTCCGAGGGTCTCATTCAACAACCCCAACCCATATATAAAAATAGGAAATACAATTTTCAACGACAATCTATCAACATCAGCAGCAGCAAAAATCGCCAGCCCACTGTCAACTAATACTTGGACATAAATTAGCCATTACCTATTCCCACACCACACATACAAGAAAGATACAACTATCAAGATACCGAAATTTAAATTAATTAGCAATGTTTCCTCCGCCACCGCCACCAGAGATGTTGACGGAAGTGCAATCCCCATTCCCACACGTGATTAATAAAGAATGCGACCAAATGCGTTTGTTTTTTTTCGTCTACGAATCGGAAGTTCGTGGCGTAGTAATAACCTACCTAGGTACCTTACCCAGTGGTATTACTTGTACGACTAAAGCGGGCATTTACAGAACGAGTCCTGTTCGCCTTCAACATTGAAACTTTGCCGAAACTGATGAACCATAGAAATTGAGGAATATACACGTAGTCTGATTGCCTAGCTCGCAATTTCTTAGAGCGCGAAATCAAATGAGTCAGTTGAGGACAAGTCCTAGTGGCGAAGCACGAAATACAATATCAATTCTATTTTCATTTGTTCCAAGCCCACTGTATACATGTGGAGGACCATCTCACAAACTGATTAGGCATACTATGCCGAGATTACTCAGAGAAGTCAAATTTGCATAGGCAGGTGTGCTTATAAGGGAAAGAGTCAATTTCTTTACAAGTACAAAACCATGTCGAAACAGTTCTAATAAACATAAGAAAAAGTAAAGCAAGTGATTCAAAGCAAATCAACCCCATTTTGTACTCTTTTCCTTTTCTCCATCTCACTTTTGAAATATCCTACATGACGGCTGCAAAGAGAACTCCGGTGACGGATGTATCATCTAAATTTTATATCCTGTTGTAGCATTGGGTATTGTTGTCCGGTTCTACAACAAATGAGATGACATAGGAAAATATGATCGTCCACCAAAAAAACGAAGGAGTGTAGACAAATCGCTTGGCCTTGGATTCCGTGGACCCTGTATAGGGTTGGCCGACTACTAGAGGGCGAGTGTCTTCAGTATAGTTGTTGTGCTATGAGAAATGCTGGTATGTTTCTATGCCGGAGACCCTCCAGTTCGATTCTTCTCGCCCAATGAGACCTTTTTATCATTTTGGAGTCTCTATCTCGCAGTCGTCGCACTTCGGATGCTTGTTGCAATGTATACATTCCACATTAACTGCCACAGTCATAGGGCCCTCGTGACATTTGCACTACTATAGTTAGTGCTGATCATCTTAGAATAAAATGATCAACATACACAATACCAAACATTTTCACTCATATTGAGTAAAGTAAGCGTCTTGCTTAGGATAGCGTAGATGGGTTCTGAGTCAATAAAAGTGTTATAAGTATAAGTATGGTATCTTGAAGCTCGTAATAATAATGATGAGAAAAACGACTCTGTTTCTGAGTTCGAAAGGGGGGTTTTATATATGCTCCTTAGTATCATTTGGCCATGATTGCCAGTGACATCGAAGTAGGACAATTTGCATAAACCTGTTACTCTTGGGCTCAGCCATGCTAGGCAATGCATTTCACACTTACTTAGATACGCCTGACAAGGCATTGTAGTTGACAATCACAATGGGCTTGTTCATACCGACGATGATAGGACAAGTTTAACAGTTGGAATTTTGAGAACTTAGTACTAAGTGAATTCACCGACTCTTCTGAGTTTCAATCCTAGTAGTTATTGGGAGTGGCTCACTTTAGTGGCAATATTGTTCCACGTTGGGTGTGACGCTCTGTCATTTGCTGATATTCGCTAGAGTATCGGGAATAGATAAGTACTCGAACACTACAATTTATGATAACTTGCACATCGGAACAATCTATTGGTAGACGCCCATCGTAACTCAAGTTTTTCATAAGTTAGGCGCCGTTATGGTGTAGGATTATCAAAGTAGTTGATTATATCGTACATGTTTTAGTTTAGAAAGTTGTCTACCTGAGACCGAGCAGACAGCTACAAGCACATGGGCTTTGATACCAGACCATTTACATTTCACGTCACTAATTTATTTGATTGGTTGTATAAAATTTGGAATAAGGACGCCATAGTTTATTTAAATTTAGGCGGAAATGGTCCGGTAGTTCAATATTCAGTTAAAGAAAGTATGATATGGATATATTGCACTGTAACGACTGGCCAAGCTAATATAGAAGACCATAGCAGATATATAATAATACAAAGGAATGAAACCTATAAACAGGTAATAAGAAAATAAATCACTATAGAACCTTTTCTAGCCATTTTCTGCTTTTCATCATTTTTTGTTTTTCTAATTTTCCAAAACTTTCCCACTTTCCTCTCCAATTCCACAATGCCATAAAGTAGCAAAAAGAAATTCCGCTGGCGGATCTATCGTCTAATTTTTGGAGTTCTATGCTGAGACTCGTGGAGTTCTGGGGTATCTGTCGTTTGGGCCTGGGTTGAAAAGTATGCAACGAAAGTACGCTATGAAAACGATCAAAATTAAAGGTTTAAAAGCGAATGTATCCCTAGCTTCGTTTGCTTGCAGGGAATTGTTCATTGATTGCCATGTGGGAAGGGTCTCGAATTCTCTGAGTGTTGGAAGATGGGACCATCCAAAGGCCGGTCTATCTTACTCAAAGATTCCCTTTCAGCTCTAGGCTGTTCGATTATCCTTTATAAGGATCATCCTCGATCGTGCAATGAATGCACCGAATTTTGCCACATTGTGTGCAGTGGGCGTTATTTGCAACCAACATTGGTCCATTTGAGCATTCGCACTGCTATAGTTAGTACTTGGTTCATCTCCATCTGAAAGTGTTAACATACACAGTACCAAACCTGACCCATTTTATATAGAATCAAAGTCTGGTTGATTTAGATATCCTCGATGCCAACGGGAATAAGCGTCTTATATATAATTGTATATTTGATTATCTTCTGGATGATGGTATAGAATGTGCTTCTCGAACGTCTCCTCAGAATTCATGATCGTCCACCCTTTATATTGTTTTCTGAGGTGTTTAATTTTATAATTGTACTCCCGCGGTCCCCATCGCCGAAGGTAATCCATACTCACTCCAAGCACAGCCCGTGGCCAGTAATGCGGCATTATACCTAGCATTGCCATCATAGTTCCAGATGTTACGTGATAATACTTCGCGATATTAGGCCCTGGATTTGTCTGCATTGGCAGAAGGGGGACATTCAGTGGATCCGTCGATGTTCGGAGCACTATTCTCGGTAAATGCTGTGTGAACCTTGATTTGAGGACAGCGCTGTCCCGTGATGAGAACTCATTTCTTCCCATTTTCCATTGGAATCCACTCTAGTATTGGAAATCGCCTCACAAGCTTCGCCTTACACCGTGCTCAACAGAAAGAGAAATCCCATGGCATCTTTAGGGTGAGGCATGCTGCGGTGAGTCGCTGCGGTAGTGACCGGGCCTATGGCAATGTGTCAATTTCGGTGCCTAGGATATCGAGGCCGGGCCAAACAAATATCCATTGGCGCTCAAACGTCTGTCGGGTCTAGACTAGTAAGATCCTGCATCGGGGATTTAGAGGCAAGGAAAATATCCCAAGAATGAATCGTTCTATGATGTATACAAAGCATTGTAAGCGCACGTGTGGATAGATTTCCGCAATATGATTGATAACTCAGCTAAGACTGTATTTACGACGTGTAACATCGACCACGAACTTCATGTAGAGACACTCGTTCATGATATCCGTTTCGTCGAGTGACCGGCTTAGCCACCAGGACAGCATGTAACAGTATACCCTATAGGGCTGAGCCCACTCATCGAACCTGATTCGTCTAAGACCGAACATTCCACCGAACCTCCCCCTTATCAAAGGTGGAATTCATGTCAAATAGTTTCGATCCCACGATTCAGAACCCTTCCTAGGTGATGCGGAACTCCATGCTGTTGCCGGGCTGTGTCTTCGTTTGTATGTATCCTAATGTTTCAGCCTGTGTTATGCTCAGATGGTCATGAGGATCACTGACGGTAAGGTGAGGCAAAACAGAAACCTACTGGAAATGGATCTCAAGCAATTCTACAGGAAACAATCATGAGTACCAAGCCGTGCCGGGTGCCGGGTGCCGGGTGCTGGGTGCTGGGTGGAGTCCGTGGCAGTGCAGACAATGTCCTTCTTTTTGCCCGACTCATATTGCAAGGACGATGCGCAGCAAATGGAAAAAAAGAAATTGATCTCAGCACATGATTTTTTTTTTCGGTGAATAGAGAGGTAAGGTTGAAAATTTTCCCTCGTTAGACACATGTTGATGGGTGGCATAAGAAGATGACGTTGAAAATGTGAATGACTAATTGTCGCGAATGCATCTTTTCCATTTTTCGACCACAACTACGTAGACGCATTGAACCTTGCTATGATGAAAAAAGTAAGTTCAAAAAAAAAAAATAGCATTGCGTGAAAGGATTGAATGTTCCGGAGAGTCTGCTTACCTACCTCTAGCAATCAACAGAACGCCAATGATGTTCTCGGATGAGGACTATCGTCGAACTTCCTCAAGGTTTCCTTTAAATCTTCATAGGTTGGAGGTCTGAAATGAAATGCTCATTGCGTTAACGATGAATAGACGTCTTGAAATATTTGAGGGAGCCCAAGGCACCGAGCTTGAACAGACTATGTATTAGACAATCGTCATCAATTATATCTTTACCTAATTATTGATGGGAAAGATAAACGGTTTATATATGATTGTCTATTCTACCTGCCCGAGTCTAGGCAATATCAAGGCGATCTTGTCGGGCTCAGCTTATGCCGACTTCATACGTTGAGCCTCATGATTTACATTTGAAGAGCCTAGGGACTTGTAGGATTTGACTAGATTCAGTCACATTGAAATTTTCGTCATCCAAGGGGTGGCCCCCACGTTTCATAAGCTGAGGTTCCGATGAAGCCGGATTTCAGCTGGCTCGGTATTCAGGGGGCTCTTTACGACTCTTAGAGCTTCTCAGCACTGAATTCCTTTCAATCTATTGTGGCCGGCATGGGCACCGGTGACGCGTCTATCTCTTGCCAATAACATGTCTGCATGCGGCTCTACATCTTATATCTACCGTGCAAGAGCCAAATGAATCTAATAAAACCTGCCCATAATTGCCTACTACTGCCTGCTCTATGGTCGCCTTTGGCTGCCTCGCTTGAGTGCCCGGTGTGTAGCATTATCGAAAACACTGCCGTTAAATTGGACTCAAAATGACAGCCGTATCTATATATAGGATGGCAATTAAAAGGGCGAAGATACCAAGATGGTCATAGAACTCATAGATATTGACATAGGAGTTTAGGCCGAACGATGGTGCGCCTTCTGTAGGTATCTACCTACCTGATAGGCACTTTATCATGATCATAGTCATCTCTGTCGCTCTAAATCTTTAGATATGATGATCAATTTCATTTTGGTGCAGCCTACCTACCTAGGTAGGTACCCAATCTTGATGTTTTTACACATCCCCACGCTAATGATTCAAAGGGACTATGGTAAAGGCTACGAGAATAGGGGTTGCCCTCCCATTCCATCGGAACTAGCCCCTGCACATATATATAAATTGCCACCCACCGGGCTTCCTTCATTCTTGATGCTTGATGAGGAAATAGGTATTCCATATTACGTTCAAAAGTATCGTTATTGACCAATAATTAAGACTGACACGCTAACACCTGCTGAAATCGGTACCCCCAACCAGCTAAACACCCCAAGCCAGCTAAACAAGACGTATAAAAGAGCAGGTTTTCAACTTCTACAAATTAATTTTTATTATTACTCGTACTTTATAAAGTGTCCATGAGATAAAGTCAGATAACGATAACGACAGTTCGTACCTGATGTAATATGTCAATTATAGCAACGCTTTGGTTTACATCTTAGCAACACGACTGAAATGATTGAACAGAATTGAAACGAGAGCAAATCCTATTGATACTTTTTGATAATACCTTAATTAGTATTTGCAACCAAAATTCTTATTATGGCTGTTTGGTTGTTTTAGCAGGGGTTCGATTTGTCGGATGGCTCCAAGTTTAGCGCCATGACCGCAGTAAAGACCAATGACATTGCGCCAAATTCAGTAGGGTTGCCTGAAAAGGCAGGGTTGGATGCCGTCTATCCCTTGATGTGCTTTAGGGGGCGTGCTTTCGGTGACTTAATTTCCGTGATCTCTTTCTATAAAAAACCAGAGCCTCAAACATCACCTGTAGGTTAAAGCAAAGTTCCAAGGTTTTTCACCGAGAGCACCAAATAGTATCATCGATCTGCCTAAGATACGACTGCGCAACTAGGACGCACAGTAAGGTAGTGTGGTGCTATTGAAAATATGCCTATTATATCCTTGTTCACACATTCTACAACGTTATAAATCTTATAGATCCCTACATTCCATCACTAAGATACGTAGGTATCTAGTTACCAAAAAGCTGTAACAATTCTAGTAGCTATGATGAAACCAGCAGTAGGTGTCTCGCTCGCACAAGTGCGATCCGACATGTTGACAGAGTCGTTGAGTCTGGAATATGTGTGTTGGTCACATGTGTCTACGAGAACACAACATTGTGCATTGTTGTGCTGTGGGTGGTGGTCGGGAGTTTCTGCTTGCCGCGAAGGCCATACGAGTGAGGCGAAGATGCTCAACTTCATACTCGACTACCTAACAATATTCTACCTCGACGGCTTCAAAGATGCTGTCCAAGAATTACAGGAGTGGAAATGCGAGAATTGAGGTGTCGGCGAAGTTGTCGGTAATGCTGATGCTGGCGATGGCGTCGTCTCTGGGGATCACGACTCTGCACACCATAACCATCATACAGATCATCTACATTAGACACATTGCCTCTGGATATACTAGACTCTGCACCTGTAAACCATTTCTCCTGGACGAAGAAAACCCACCATTTTCTCATTTTCGTCAAAGCAAAAAAATCTGGATTGCCCATCTTGACAGTTACAACTCAGTTCTGTAAGCTGTACCAGTTCAAGTGCTCGATTCTCTTGGGTGGGTTTTGAATATGCCTATGTGCCTGTGAAAACAGGCCAAATTATGCCGCAGAGCAACGGAAAATTCAATACCACAATGTGCAAGGGTTATTGTCCCCAGGGCGTTGGTGGCGGAACAGAACAGCCCATTACAACAGTGAGGAAGATGTATATAAACCTAAGCTTAAAAAAAGGAGTGGACTGTCTTGAATTCTAAATTCGACAAACGACCCCGGATTCTTAGCTCACGCAGACGAGTGGTAGATTGAAATTTCGCGCCTGACACAAGCCTACGAAAGGTATTCGGGAACTCGAAATTTCGGTTTCAATTTTCCAAGTAATGCTACTCTAGGGGGTAAGTTGTGACTAACAAAAAAGAAACCAAAGAAACGAAATAAATAATGAATAACAAATAAAATAAAAACAAGAAAAAGAAGTAAACGAAAGAGTAGAGGAAGAAAAGGGGTGAGGGTTGTGGTGGGGCAAAGGGGGTGAGCTGGAAACGGGAGACGGGAGAGAAAACGAAAGTCCACGTCCCCGTCCGCAAGAACATTTACTGAATGGTGTAGTTAGTTAGGATGTCGTTGCACCCGCTGCTGTTTATATGGTCCACGTATGCGCCTGTGGCATTGCGGACCGAGAGGTGAGCCACGTCGGCAAAGGCCGTGGTGCGGAGGGGCACAGTATAGGTCTTGGGGCCCTCGTGCTTGCCCTCCGAGAGCGTTATGCTGAGGGTTGTAGTGGTGAGGAGGTCGTCGAGATGCTCCGAATCCTTTTTCTTGGACGGTGGAATCTTGCCTCGGAGGAATAGGAAGAAAATCTGGTCGCTGGTAGCGTGTCAGCAGTAGTTAACTTATTTTGGCTATTGCTAAGCTTAGGTCGGAGAGGGAAGGAAGATTATGTTGTGGCATGCATACACAGAGATGGGCGACGGAGCAATCTCGAGGAATTCGACCTCAAAAAGTTAGTCCGTCTTAGGCACCGGGCCGTAAGTAGCGTTGTTGTGACCGGGGACCTTGAACGCACCCTCTGGTCCGGCCATGACTTCGACCTGGGCTAGAGGATTTTGTGGAATGGTCGGGTTGAAGGGGCTCTCGGCGGCCAGTGCTTGTAGGAGAAGCGACTTATTTGAAAGTTGACACAACGTCCGATTATGTGATGTGGGATAGTCCCCGCGAACCGAAGTGTAGATAATATCCCAGGTGTGTACCGCGATGAAAGTTGACAACCTTGGAAAAAGGGAGTGATGACTTCAAACGGGGGCCTACAGCAAGAAAAGCGGCCGGGACTGGCAGCACCCGGAAGGAAGGGAATTAGCGCACCGCCACAATCCTTCTAGTAAGAATAACAATATGGTCGCAGGTTTTTTTTCTTCCCGTATGGTAGCCCTAATCTTGATAGTAATGGTGTAGAGTGCGGCAGCATTGGCGTATTCGCTTCGGGTAGTGTACGCTGAACACATTTGGCCATGGTGTTTGTAAAAATGTTGAGAGAACTATCTTTCATAGGAGCCCGATCCATGTTATGATAGTGATATGAGACACCTTGCAAGTAGTTAGCATAAGTTCCCTTGAAAACAGAGTGCGTTAGTGTTGTGGCAATTCCCGACGGCAAGATGGATGAAAATCCAAGTTGTACATTAGCATTGCGATCAATCAAGTTTCATATCCGAAAGGCGTTATAAGAAGCGACTCCTATCGCTTAAGGGGTGCCTGAAAATAATGCATGGATACATACACACTATCTAAACCATACCTGCTCATATTTCTCAAAACAGTTCGAAAGCAAGTGATACTCCAATGATGCAACCATAATAACTCGTATCTGCTGTTTGAGTGCTAATTACAATAGGTAGTTGACATTAAAAGGAGTGGTCAGGAAGCCAAATCTTTAAATCATTATCTTCTCCTTTTCTCCCCACCAATATATGCATATATGCACCTAAATGAATACCCAAAACTCGCTATGCTCAAATGCCGGATTACCAATGGAAGACAGGTAGATAGATTCATGCTCCGCGCCGATGCAATGTGGTAATTAATCCTTCGCTCAATATACTTGTTTCAAGGCGTGTTTCCATGTTGGTGGTTCGTAAGCTAGGGTAGGTAGGTACCTAGGCTAAGGGGGCTAGCTAGCTTAGGCGGCGCCGGAGGGGCAGGAGATCTCCCACGCGGCCCACTCCTCGCTGCCGGCAGGAAGCTCCTGGCATGACTGCACGGGGATGGAGCGGCGGGTGCCGCTGCAGTCGGCGCCGGTGTAGATGTAGACTATTACTCTCAGTTAGTCACCTACTCTATCCTCTCAAACAGTTTCCCTCTCTATTTGCGCTATCTCTCTCCAGAAAAAAAAGGGGAAACTTACAGTTGCACCCGTTAGCAGCGGGCGCGTTCAGAGCCTCGAGGTTGAGCGACTTGACTCCGGTGTCGGGAATGTTGGGGAAGGACTTGCAGGTGTCGGCGTCGGACTGGTCGACGGTGTAGAAGCCGTAGTTCAGATCGTGGCACCCCGCTGCACCGAAGACGCGGAACTGCGCCAGGCGCGCGCCGTCGCGTCGCTCGATGGCGGCGGCGTTACCCATGGCTAGAGCAGCGAAAGCGGCGATCATGGTGGTGAACTGCATTTTGATGGTTGTGGTGAGAATTGACGAGATGTCTTGAGTTGCGAGTTGAGTAAATGAGATTGGAGGTGGGAGTTAATGGTAATTATAGCTATGGTCGTGTGATTATTGCTTAATGTTTGATGCTGATGGACTGAACTCTAAGAACCACCGTCGTCCATCGCCCTCTTATATCCCCTTCGTATCCTCCACATCTCGGAACCAACGGTCGGCGCATGCTGGAGATCTGCGCATCGCTTTCTCACCCATTATCGTCCGTTCAATTCTCACTCGCGAACACGATGTTCTGGCGCCATCCGACAGCACAGAAACGACGCAAGGAGCGTGCTTGCTGCCCCTCCTTGGCACTGAGCCACGCCCGGGTAGGCTATTAGCGCTCTAGTCCTAGCTGAGGGCAAAGCGACCAATCACAGGCGACGGGGCGGCTGCAGATCTACCCGAAGTGGGAAGTACCGTCTTATGTGCAGCGAAGAGTGTAAGCAAAATCCACCGCCTCAGTAGGTACCTACTTTGTGGGGTTTGACGTGTAACTCGGCTTTTACGAAGAAGATGATTGTGATTATTAAGAGAAGAAACTCTTTACTGGCTGCGTCTAAAATTGGAATGGCTGGGGCACCTCTCGTATGGCCTATGCCTCAAACCTCACCTCACCTCAGCACCAAAAAACCGTGCGAGGGTCGAATGCTTGTTTTCTTCGCTTATATCTAGCGCGACGGCACAGCAGCACAGCATAAACGGACCTTTCCAGAAGCCCAAATTGAAGGCAAACAAAATCACCGATTGGGTAGAGTCAAGAGATTCAACGGAAACGAGTCGCCGCGTCAGCAATGTTTTCCCCAAGAACCGGCACTGAGGCTGGAGTGGATCAGAATGCAGCAACGCCACTGTAACACTACATCCAAAGTCCGGGAACACTGTTAGTTCTAAGCTCCTTATTAAATAAATAATCGAAGAAATAGCTCAAGATCGCCTGTAGGTAATAGCCTACTGCTAACAGAATTATTCATGTTGTAGTGTTTACGTCGGTAAAGAGATCCCATTAACTTCGACGTCGTCACTCGCAGCTTAATTCCTAAAGAGGTAGTCAAGTATGAATGATGCTCGGGAAACTCATCTCATGCTCGATCGGAGGGTTTTAAATATCTCGTATTGATCGTGGCCGCTTGACCGCGTGTTCGATGCCCCGTGCTGCTGATGACCAGTCACATCTAGGTACGTAGAGGTATCACAGAGATTCGTTTGGGTACAGAGGAACGGCGCGGCCGCAGATGCAGTCTAGAATGCATGCTTTTGGTATTTATTCCTTAATGTCAAATTACGAGAAACTCCTTCTCTGAGGTAATACAATTAGCTAACGAGTGTAACGAATAGACTTAGGAATTGCGAGATCTTCATCGTCCATCAGAAATGCCCATCTTTTCGTTCAAGTTGTATTTTGGCAATGTCCGAGGCCCATTCATTTTGCTCATGGCATCGGTGTTTGATAGTGGTTCGCGCAGAGACCGAGTAGATGCGGCATTATGATGTCACTGCTGATGGCTGGTAATAGCGGCTGTAGCGTTGCAGACACTGGTTAGTAACAGCAAACATGAAACCGAGCCGCTGGAGCTCGGTCAAGGAATATCCATGTGCCTCGAATAAATGTCAAGTGATAAAATATTCGGTCCCTATTCCTTCAAGGTTAACACTCAACGCAGGTATACAACGGCATCTATCTTCATAGCGGCAAATCTCAGTGAACCCCATGGATTGATGCAAGCTAATAATCTACACGAATTACATCAGCTCTAGGGAGAGATCGATCATCACTACCTATCACCGCCACAGATAATCCCTTAACCTAATCGCCACAAAATCACGCTGTCGCAGTCCGCTGGAATGCTGATGGCGAAGATCCAAGAGGGCAACCAAAAACAACGATGAACCCCGGTGAACCATTCCATCGCCGAAGCCACCACGATAATTGTCGTCATCCCGCAAGAGGTCCATTGCCAGGCTTTTAGGTGGTAAAGAAGTTGATTCTTCTAAGATAAAGCTAGCAGATGCTAAGTCGTATATCGTATTGCGCACCTTCCTCGGCATTTCCATAAGACAGACGCTTCTGTAAGTCGTGCAATATCTATTCCTAGGAAAGGCCGGAGGTCATGCCGAGCTTAGGTGTGACTCCTTCGCTCAAGTGTGTTGACTCGCCGCGCAGGCTCTGGCGAAAGGATTCATGTTCTTGACTTTGTCGATTTCTCTCTTGATCTACGACGAGGTCTGAACGGTCTCTTCTGGCCGCGCAACTGTCCTCGGTCTCGTCCACCATGGTAATTAATGTCGTACCTAGCCATCACTTCGGCATATTAATTACTTTTTAAACCTTTCGATTACTTCTTCTATCTTTACTTCTCGGCCTTTTAAACATCCACCGCCAAAACCTCGCTTCTCTCTTATCCCTGTATCTTTCTCTTTCTACCTTCCATACGGTAGGGAAATACTCGGGCATTAGCGCCGCTCCGGCTTTCGGTATCGTCTTCTCTAGCTCCCGTAGCGCTCCACGCACGCCGACCGTCTGCCACGGCTCTAAGTAGGGTTTGTCCCTTAGGAGCGGATCATCCGGCGACGCTCCTTCGTCGTCGGACTGCTCCGTGGTGTCGGGCTTGGGCCAGAATATTCTCTCGTCCACGTTCGTGCCGATGATCGTTGGTCGCTCCGCGTAGGGTCTCATTGCTAGTCCTAGACTCTCCGGCTTGCGTGGGGCCGCAGCTGCGTACACGTTCTGCAGCATTCCCAGTCCTCCTATACCGAGCAAGTACCACGTGTTATACTCCATCCCAGAAACAGAGACGAGGAGGCAAATCCACAGGATCGCTAGGCCGACGAGGTACCAGGGAGTCCCTGGGAGGGACTCAGAGGTGGCGGTGGCCAGTGTCTCGAGGTCCCAGACTGACCCAGAACCTATAAGTATCATGGCGTGACGGTGACCATTGCCGCGTGTGAGACAGACAGTCTTGCTCTTGGGTTTCTTATTGGCAAGTCGAGGCTTAGGCTGCAGCGGTTGAGGTGGTGATGATAAGGAAGAAATTTCGGGGGCGACTGGAGGTCTGACCTGGCCTCTTTCCACATCAGGATTACCCTCGGTGTTGGCAGAGTCCAATCTTGCTAGAACTTGTAGGGTGGACGCCCCTGGCTGGCTATTCTGGTTTTTGACAAGTTCCACTGGTAGATTTAATCTCCGTCCAGGCCACTTCTCCAAGTTCCACTGATGCAAGGTACCAGTCAATAGAGCAAGCAGTGTGCCCGCGGCGGTGACGAGAAAGACAGACCAGCGGCCATAAAGAACCCATGGAATGATAGAGATTCCCATTTGTATTATTATTGTCACCCAGCCGATGATTCAAACGTGATCGATAGATATTCCTGTTTCTTCTTTCAACTCGAATATGTCGATGCGCAGCGAGACACGCGGTAGCGCGCCATTCTCGTCTATACCAGCCGCAGTTTTACACTGAGAACTGTTCAGTTTGGCGGCCTCTGGGCCCGGATTCGCCTCGATGGCTAGTTCGTAGTCGCGGAGGATACGCCCAAGCAGCCAAGACCGGTTGGTTCGAGTATACCCATTGTCGCAGTTTATGACGATGCAATGGCTATCCGGGGTAGAAGTAATTACCTAATTACTTCTACACCGGATAGCCATTGAGCAACTAGGTAGTTGCTTGTCACCAACGACGGAGGTTAGAGATGTGAATGCGTAGCCAACCCAGCCGAAAGAAAACGCAACGGGGGTGAAGTAGATCCGTGAATAGTTCTTGACAGGCTTGATATATACTCCGAATAACTGCACAATGGCCTTTTGGATAACGTTTCCCCCGATTAAGAGGAGAAGAGATAGGATATCGCGAGGGTTGCGCCATTGGCTTAATAGCTCAGCAGAGGCATCCGTGGGTGAGTCCATAGAACACGCAGCTTAGTGACTGAAACCGAGAGCTTGATCAGATATTTTGTGCGGTTTGTTCAGCGGATAGTGGCTTTAGGCTCACAAAATATTTTTCCGTTTAATGCATGATGGCGTTCATGAGGCGTCCAATCGATGGCTTCAGGGGGAAGCCCCTTGCTTTGACTGAGGGGGAGTCAATCATAGAAGAAATACTTCGGGTATTTCTACGTCGACAAAATGAAGACAACTCGCCTGCTTATATTAATGAGGGGGCTATGTGGTTCTATCTTCCCGATGGGAAATTGAGTTCTCTGCCTCTAAGTAGGTAATGAAGCTAAATTCCGAAAAATGTTCCGGAAAGTACAAATGAGGGTCGGGATTCCAGAATGGGCATGTATCCCGCTATCGAGCACCAATCAACACCACAAAGCAACAGGGCGCTGGTCCTTCTGGCGTACTGAGCAATAAGTTCGATCAGTACCGCGATGATATCGCTTCTGCGGGTGAAAACAACTTGATTCCTTCCACGGGTAGTAAGGCAAGACTTGGCAATGCTCCGCTCGCTTGCCTCCACTACACCGGGTCGATAGACGGAGACTTCACAAGGTTGTCAAATGCACTCAATGTCACGATGCGGACCTTGGGAGCATAGGAAGGAACTATGTTGTGGCACAAAGGGACCTGTCTACGAGCTGGCGACCACGGGCAGGTCCCGGGTTTATATATACGAGCCTCCTTTGTCCTGGCTATGAAGCCCTTGATGGCTCTGATAGATCCCCTGGTCCCTGATGGCTCAAGTGGCTAGACTCCCAACGCTCAACGGCAAATAGACAGGAGATTGGTAGTTGGTGAATCGCTTTAAAGTCGTCAGCAAATACTCGGACAATAAGGTGTTGGTAGATGTGTCGGGGCATATGGTCTCCTTGGTGTCGTGTCTTCGTCATAGGGGTAGATCTAAGTTGCTTTCCTAATTTCTTACTAGTTGAGGCTTTGTATCTGTATCCTGCACTCATTTATGCCTTATAAATAAAGTATGATGCTATCTAGAATTACATTCTATTAAAAATTCGGACCTCAACGGCCTCGTTTAGGCGATCGGGATGCACAGGGATGGAGGATTTGGAGATTCGAAAATGGAATCTCCTGTGTCACACACACACACACACACAAATCCCTTATTGAATAGGACACGATGATTCAAATCCAGCAGTTTTCATGGTAGTCATGATATTATTATCCGGGTATCATATATACTACGGACTTAGACTACCAAGGTCAGTGGATGGTGTCGACGACGTCGTTGACTGACCACTTTGCCCCTTTGCATACCTTCGCAGTTAGAACATCAATTAAGCAACGCATACCCATCCTCTTCAGACCCTCTTACGACGTATGGGTGCGAGAGATCTTCCAGCAACTTGCCTCGGAACTTGCCTTCTTCCTCTGGGCTGTTTTCTCTGCCTTGGCATTCTTGGCTGAGAAGACATAGGGGGTGCATTCGCCCGAGGTACCCAAGGATGCTCTCCAGGTCAATATCTGATTTCATCGCGATCTGGGTTTGAAGATCTCTAGAGTCGAAGTTCACATCGTCATGAAGTATACGTCTACTTCAACGCTCGTGTCTAACTCATTCAGGCCTGGCGTGGCTTTGAGCTCTCGACGGTATACATCAACATAGACGACTGGATTCGGTTCACGAACCCTGGCTAGGGAACTGAGAAAAAGGATTGGGCGAGTAGAGTCAATCATGAGTCTGTTGTGGTCCCAGCCGTGGTCCGTATGAAATACCATCAACCCGAACCCTCTCCGAGGTGTACTTGATATGATAAGGTAAGGGAACGTTACATTCTCCCAGCTCAGCAAAATATATTTCTGTTCAGGAAAATATCTAACCACGTCTCTTGCCAGGACATATCTAACCCTTTCGTTGTATTTTTGTGCGCCTCTTGTTCTGTCCATTACCTTGTAGCTCCTTGATAGCGTTGATTGTGTTTTGGAGATCGCTATTGATGGCGTCAGTTTTCTTGTTTAACTTCGCAATCGCGTCGACAAGTTCTTCGATCTTACGGAGTACTTCCGTGTTACCATTATCTATGGATTTCTGAGCTTCAAGAATCGAGTTGAGGACGTCTCTCACTTCTTAGAGGTGCTACCAAGTGTCAAGGCTCATTGTGCTGGAATGAAATTGTCTTTCTAAGATTCTACGAATGATGCTAAGATTACGAGTGTTCATTATCAGGTTCTATGCCATACGGAAGCTTAATCATCTTATTCATCTTGAAGATGACTTGTGAATTATGTGTCGAAGGAGGTTTGATATTCTCTTCGAAAGAAGAAACTCGATCTTGAAGATAGTCTTTCGTTCCTGCAGAGGCTGGACTTTCTGCTGATACCAGGGCACGAGTTTTCTCTGCTGTCCACTGTGGAGTCGATGGTTATGCAGCTGCACGAGAGTATAGTATCTACTCTGGGGCGATAGGAGGGCGACCCTGCCCTCGGGTGCTCTCTGGCGTGCGTAGCCTTGGCGCTACCATATTATAGCTGACGAAAGTCAGGAAAACGAACGAATACTTAACAAACAAACATCACATGAAAAAACATTTAAACTGGCAATGAACAATCGTGGTTTCATTAGGCATGTTTTTCCTAAGTTGTGACTAAGCGAGGAGACAGCTAATATGTGAGATGTGCCCTAGCCTAGCAAACGCCGAACGCCTGGTCGGCAATCCTAGATTTGAGGATTCTCGTTGTCGTCCCCTTCTTGCGAGTTGCCATCTTTTTGTGAGTTGCTATTATTTTCCTGTGAGGAGCTATTTTCCCCTGAACTGCTATCCTCCTGCGAACTTGTATCCTCCTGCATGTGCTGGTGGCGTTGGGTTTTATTATCCTGGTGCAATTGTCCTTGGTTTCGCATCGGTATTATGGGATAATTTGGTAAGATTCCATGGTGCTGTAACTTATTATCGGCCTGCATGTGTCCTTGGGTATGCATTGGCATCATTGGATAATTCTGCATGAGGGCGAAGGTGTGTGGGGGAGTAATAAGTCGACCATCTAAGCTGTACATGCGAACGGTATCTCTTTATTATGGCATTCTAGGTCTTCGCAGGTATGGTTATGGTGGAATCAATTCCAAGTATTCTTCATCTGAGGTAATTCTTTCTTGATTCTTCTAAGTTCCCCTAAGAATGGATTCTTCTCCATGTATGATATTATGGAGGCTAGGCTTTTTTAAGATCCTTGCTTTTTACCCTTGTTCCTTGCGCGTATCATCCCCCCCCCTCCGGGGGTTTTTGAAGAAACGCCCTCGTTTCGGTTACTTTTCCTCCTCTGCTTCTGACTCGCCTGCGAAGAATTCTTCTCTTTGCTTGTTTGCCGGCGCTGGTGTCGTGAGGAGGCTTACGACCTCCTGTAGTTGGGCTGACATTTCGGCTTTCACTTCTTCCTTCAGCTCGGCTTTCAGCTCGCCCTTTGCATCGGTTTTGAATTCCTCCCAGAATTCATTTCTGCCGACTGCTGCTGATGAAACTTTCTCCAATTTTGCGGTGAGGGTGTTGATTTCTTCTTGCATTGCTTTGCTTGCATCAGATGCTTGACTTTGGGGTTCGTAGGACCATCCGGCAAGCTAACCTCGGCTATGAGGCTTTACGTCATGAAGCACGAGCCGGCTGGTGCCAGCTTCATGGCGCCGCCGTCGTTCGGAATCATGGTCCTCATATTAACCGAGATCCTGCAGAGATCTTTGAACTTCTTGGGATCTACCGCGTCGACTCTAATCTCATGTCTACCACGATGCGGTCTTCCACATAGAAGCCTTCAGCATCGACTCTTCCCAATTTCACAACGCCGTTTGAGGGAAGGTTGGCTACCTTGAAATCGTCTGCTAGGCGATCTGGGATGTGTCTCCCAAGCTGCATGGATGGAATCACAGGCGTCTTGTCTGTAATGGACTTGGGCTACTGTGAACTCTAGGCTTGCTCGTTGATGGGCTATGGAGGTACTCGCCTATTCTGAGGATACCTCCTCTGGTTTTAACCCGTAGGTTCGTCCATTGGAGGCTTTTCCCCTGCTTCACCCTAAGGTTCGAGACCAGGCCGACTCGAGCTCTGACTCCCCTTGACCGGCGAGACGGGGGACGGCAGCCGTAGCTCCGGTATCTCTTCATCACCGCCGGGCACGACTAGCAATGACGAACTAACTGAGCCTTTGGGTATAGGCGATTGTACTGGCACCTTGGTCTCCCGCTCGAGTGCATGAAAGCACGTGAGCTCCTCGTCCACTCCCCGCAAGTGCCGTAGCTCCTTCTCTAGTTCCTTGTTCTTCTGCTCGAGCTTGGCTAACTTGTCTTGGAGTGTGGCCTCTGCAGTAGTCGGATTGCTTGCCTTGTCCTTTGGTTGAAGCGGAGGTGACGCTGTAAGACGTAATATGGGCAGTTTAAAATTGCCCTGGCCAGAAATCCGCATGTCCTGCAAGTCTCTCAGTCGCCTGGCATGCATCAGCATTGGACTCTTGTGGCCCTTGACATCTAGTACGGGCTGCGTGGTATGGGTTTTGGATCCCCCTAGCTCGACTTCCATGCTGTTCGCTATGGGTTTGCGCGGCGTCTCAGGTTCATTAGTCTGATCCTCCGGCTTCTGAGCCGCCAATTGTACCAGTTCTCCCATCTTGGTCACCAAATTCTGGCTCTTCTCCTCGATTGTCGACATTCTTTCCCTGAGCAGGGCAAGTCCTTCGCCAATCGCTGCGTCTTGATCCGCGTCGCTCTCGACTATCTGCTTCTCGATGGTGCACTTGTGTCCCTCTTTCTCGATCAGGAGTTGAACATTCTCGTCTTGGAGGGTCTTCAGCAGCTGCTGCATCGTTGTATTGATTTCCTGTCGCCTCTTTATCTCGTTGTGCTGCACCCTGACGACACGCTGCAGACCTTCCGCCTGTACACAGAGGGCTCGTGAAACGTTGCGCTCATCCCTGATCGTCTTGTTCGCCTTGCTGAGCTCGTCACGCAAGACCTTGAGTTCTTGGCTCAGAGCCGTCTCATCGTGGCTGGCATGTACCTCGTTACCTGGGCCCTCTCTGGGAGGAGCAATTGAGGCTTTGGGGGACTGGGCTTCGCGCTTGAGGTCTTCTATATAACATCTCGAGTGGTCCAAGAGCAACCGTATGACTTCGGTGTCATCTTCGTGCTTTCTGGCGTCGGCCTCCCTCAGTGTTTCACTTTCTTCCAAGGCCTTGCTGAGGCGAAATTTATGCCGGAGCAGCACCTTAACAAGCTTCTCGGCTTTATTAGAGTTGGACTCCAACAGTTGTTTCAGCTCCCAAATCTCGTCCATCGCGTTGCGGAGCTGTAAATCCGGGGAACCATTGACGGCTATTTTCCAGATGTCCGTCTGTTCTCTGGATATTGTGGGCAGCCTTGAGCTGCCACATCTTGGATTTAGAAGGCGTACCGGCCGGTGAATTGGTAGGGGCAATAATTGGTCCTCCGGGAACCCGTGTTCGAATGAATCAGACATCATGTCGTCGCTATCACTCAGTATTTCCAGGAGATCCCAGTGACAATGCATTTTGGGTTGTGAAGTTTGTGAAGTTTTGTGAAGGGAAGAAAATCGTAAAGCTTATGGGAATGATGAGTAGGGTAATGGGAGCGTGGAAAGTAAGCGGAAGGTCACCGCTTCTTATGTTTTTCCATCAGGGAACAACCTTCCCTTCTAAACTAGGCACGTGAACTCGAAGCCTCCCCCCTTCCTCTTAGATTACCATAGCTTTAAGGTTGGTGCCCCTGGTGCAGAAAATCAAAACAGGCAATTAACCAATCAGTCGGGTTGAGTTGCCCATTTCGTCTGAGATTATTCTTGTCTGTCCCTAATCAAAGTTCAGGGGAGGTGGCTCCGTGGTCACCTGGCACAGTCGCTCGACCTCCTGGGAAACCTTCGATGCTTACGGCTCATACTATAAAGTTGGTGAGTGCCGCCGATCTCGCTTGTGCTATGAAGAAATTTTAATTTAGTCTCAAGCATCGAACAGAATGTGTATGGTGCCACTCGATCAGAGTTTGATGGTGATACACGGGACTGGCTTGAGACTGATAAGCCAAGAGCCAATGCTCGGGAGCCAAATTCGCGCTCTTCGTGATAAGCCAAGTATGGCGGCCAAAGGGGCTTACCAACACAGCATTAAAGTTATAGTCTCGGAGCAGATCGACGATCTCGATCTTCACGTATGCAAGATGAGACGTCGAGGCGATGAGGCGAGTTGGGGAAGATTGTTACAGATGTCGAACTAGAAACGTCGGCGCTCAATGATGGAGAGCAATGGTCGAGCCCAAAGCGGGCTGGTATGAAAAAGGGGTATGATTACTGAATTCCAAATCTATATATACCGAGTTACAGCAGATAATCTGTCCGCTGTCTTCATCCAGCGCAGCATAGCGCTCGTAGGTACCGCCCCGAGATCGACCCATCATATGAACAAAACCGTGAGATTGCCACGCCAAACTTTTGTTGAATCCTTGACTATTTCGACACCTGCTGCGTGGCTATTTTTCCCTTTGTGGTCCGCAAAACAGTCATCTCTAGCCACAGCCACATGCAGGTGCCGCGACGCATACGCGGTGCTGATTTATATCAGTCGACCTGCTTCTCGCAGCCGATGCGGCCGAGCAACTCCTTACGATCGCTGTGGCCGGGTAAGCTGACGCCGGAAGATGATGCGCCCCTTTTAACGCCTGTCCGTCGCTCCCATCCCTTCAAATCAATCGCTTCGACGCCTACTTCTTCTTCAAGTGGTTGAGCCACCTCATATTCGAATTCTTCCTCTTCCTCTTCCTCTTCTCCTTCGTCATCACTCCTAGTATCATCAGCGCCGTTGCCCTTAATAACGCGCACGGCAACCTGGACGATCATGAAGAACCAGAAGATGGTAAGGATTTGGAGACCAATCAGGCAGTACAGGAAACACCACCGCACTTCAGAGCTCCAACATACCGTGCCCTCGGAATTCGTGAACGGTTCAATATAATGAGCCCATCCATCGGGAGGAGGAAACGGGCCTGTCAGATTCGTTTCACTTCCCTTGTAGCATCCCGTTGGAGTTAATATAGGCAGGTCTTTGTAGATGCTCCAAACGGTCATGATGTAAAACACATGCCGAGCTACGACCCACGAGACCATGAAGACGACAAATGTAGCATCGCATAGCTTCGCGAAGCCTAGATATTTGAGGCATTTCGCAAGCTATTTTAGAAATTAGCCAAGACAATAGAGATAGATTAAGGGGTGGTTCAGCTCACCGGTAGGAACAAGTCAACTACATCCATGAGGACCAAAATCAGGTTGCCGACCCGGGTTTGGTGGTAGAAGTACGAGGCGGAGATGAGTGTGAGGGTGATAAAATGGTGGGTGAGCATTTGCCAGTGGTCCTTACGACGCTCCTCGATATGGATAACAAGAACTTGCTGCACCCAAAAAGCCCATTGCGCCAGTAGGTACCCCTTCATGAGCCCATCGAGCTCTCTGATTGGCCAATTGGTCCAAAGCTCCTTCAAGTTTAGCCAGTAAGGCGAATTGGCGTATATGTACTAAGGCCCAGTCAGTATTTTGTGACAAAGGAAATTCAGGGGCTCTCATACCAAGCCAAGGGTCCAGAAGACAGAGTAGTAGATCAGCATCCAAGCTTGCTCCGAGAATCTAGTCACCTCTTTCTTCTTGGATATTCCCCATTGCCTGGCCAATGGTGCCAATACATATTCCATCAAGCCGGCACGGAGTCCGGTGAAGAGAATTATGCAGAAGGAAATAAAATGGTAGTCGTTCGGCCCAATCGCATACTTTCCCGTCGCCGGGTTGAAGTAGGATAACGTGAAGAACTTGGTGGTGTGAGGGCGCGCTTTCGGTATGCATATATGAGCAAGAAAGATCAAGGCGATGAGGTTGAACGAGAGGCCTACGAGAATGGGCAAGTATTAGCGATAGCTGAGAGTATTGCGGGTGGTTTAGCTGGTAGCTAGGTAGGTAGGTAGCTAGTGATGCGGTGCTGCTGCCGTGGAACAAACCCCCTTTAGCAGGATCTAGGTGCATCGTAATAGGGGATAGACTAAGAATACCTAGTCAAGATAAACTCCGACAAGAGAGAATACATACCAGTTTGATTGTCGAGAAACCAGCGGGCCAAGCTCCTCATAGGACCGTCATCTTTCCTCTTCACTCTCCGGATTAAGACCTTATTGTTACTAGTCTGCATGTATAAGGGACCGTTCATCGAGCTTTTGCGCGATTGTACCGAAGGTCTCCTTGGAGTAAGTCTGAGCTTCTCGGCCTGGGACTCTGTGGTTGTGGGCGTCGTGGGCGTCGTGGGCGATGTCGATGATCTGGATTCATCTCCAACATCTACGCTGTTGGCATTGGCTCCGGGGTCGCTCATATTCGGCTCGGGGAGTCGAGTATGCACCTAACTCGGATGTTTAAAAGGGTGTTTAGATGCCAATTGACTTAGGTCGGTGGTCGCGGTGGACCGATGAGGGACCTTTTTTTCGCAAAAGATCGGTGATACACAATAACGAGTGCTTCGCACCTCAGAAATCGGTGAACTGAGGGTGACAATTTTCTTAGCGTCCAGGTGTCTAGGTACCATAAGAAAATAGACACCCCACGAACAGACAAGACAAATCACCACTTCTTGGAAGAACGAATGTGTTCAATGAATCCCCTAGTGGTATACGGGGAACATTGAATATTTTTTCTCCTTTGGTCAAGACCACCAGAACAGCAGAAACTGAACAGGACCGAACTGATTTGAACGGGAGGTGTGTTTTGAAGATGTTGAACTGAATGTGGACCCCCCCACTGGCTGCAAGTTTTTGATAGCCCCCCCAGAGCCAGGTCCAGTCATTTGAAGGACGGGCGGTCAGAGCGGTGAACGGGAAAAAGGGAGGGGTGTTGAAGCTAGGTACTTACCCAATAGGGAAGGGTTCTGGGGGGTTCGTCTTCTCCAACAGGGGACGGTGGGGCCTATCAATTCTAATCAATCTCTAATAGAATTGATCAATTGATCAATAGGGGGGAACCCCTCAAATTCGCTTTCAAAAAAGATGTTCATTGAAGAGAGAGCTAAAAGTAAGGGGTACATAGTAGATCAGCGATCGATATGTAGCTACCATACCTTACCGAGAATGGTAAGTAACCATTGATACCTTGCCATCATCATTGGAGCTGTCTGGTTCTTTTTTGTTGAGGATGTTGACCTGCCTGCCTGCACATCATACCTATTAGGTAGTTTGAAGTTGCTTGCTTGCTTCCGTTATTTCGAGAGACACAGAGACACAGTTATGAAACGATGCAGAGTATAAGAAATTTTTTACATACCTGCCCATCTCTCTTGAAGATGACTTGCCTCGGTTGATAGATTTTCTAGATATAGTTTCGATATTGCATCAGGCCTCGTTTCACTAGATATGTAGATTACCTAGGTACATCAATGGATATGTAGATATTACTTACTTACCTTCACATGTAGGTGTTCGGTAAGGTTCATGTCATCCTACACACTCCTATATTCCTTCCCCTTCCCCGCTACCAGCTACCAAGATTCGATGTTACCTGCCAAGCTATTACTCAAATCGGCTGTGGGCATGTGCAATTTTGTTAATTTAAACCAATAGGAGTTAGCTCCTGACGAAAAGCTTGCTGCATATATCGTTGTCTATCACTTTTATTCGCAGGATGTTCTAGCGAATAAGCCTTGGTGTTTTCTGCACAACCACGTATCTCGATGCTCTCGTGGTCTGATGCTTATTCTCCGATGGCCTTAGGTGGGGATGTTCATTATCGTCTTGAAGATTCGCACACAGGACTTGACGGATATGGTAGAGCTTTGCAGTTTACTGTCGACGAAAATGCAGATTAATTATCAAACTAATAGGAATTTATCAATCAGGTGCTCAACCCCCCGGTATCATCTCGATGTATAACCAGATCCTGCGGGCATTGTTACCTGACTGGCTATTGTAAGAATTGGTACTTTTGGCGATGAAATGTCCAACATTCAATGTTAAACATAAGTCTAGAACTCAGCCAGCCACCCCACACTTTACCTAACCTAAAAATTTAATATGGAACCAAATCCTGTAAGCCACGTTGTGTGCTCGGGTGTGGCTTCACCTGAGTCAGGCCGCTTTTAGCCGTTCCTGGTACGTAGGAAAAATGACTACGCCTAGATCAACAGCCTCACCTTAACATCGACCATTTCTCCATTTTCACCTTGAACATCGACCAACTTCTCACCCCCTACCATTACTCCTTCATTTACGGCCCTGTTCGATCAGTTACTATGTATCTTTTCGAACATATTGATAGCCTCTTTGATCCATGATCCATCTACTATACCTGGGTATGCTCTTGCTAGCTCGTTCTCCGACGCCAGTTGAGATTGGTCTTCTGCCAATGCCTTCTTACGCACTACTTCAAAGTGCTTTGAAATCTTGACCGCCTCCTAGATCCGTTCATCGTCAATTTGGCGACACAATCTCTGTGTGGTCTTTGTTCGATGCCGCTTGCAGTACTGTACCGCAACACTTACCTAGAGCATTTACATGTGCTACCTCCCGAACAAGGCCGCAAGTCTGCGAGATCTTCTTGGCGGTATTTCCACCCGAGTCTCAAGCGGCGCTTGACCTTGAGGTGAAATGTTTTCGGACTGTGGATTTACCGGTTGCCTAGTATGAGATGCTCGGGTTTGCGATATTTCTTCGCCTTCCGCGCGGGAATCCGGAGGCGAGGCGGGGAAAACCAGCTCTTCCTGCTCCTCAGCGTCACTCTGTCCCGCCGATGACCCGGTAGGTGGGATATTCAGGGCATTCAGTCCTTCCTGGACCCACTTGTGCAGCTCCTCGGCTCCAACTACAAGACGTGGATTGTCAGAGCCTAGCCTATTCGCCACATTTCTACAGAGGAAGTCTCCGAGCGTGAGGTGCAGTCCGGCAGAAGGGTTTAATTGTCCTTGTCCATTTTGGAAAACCTGCTCGCACCTTAGAATGAATGAAACCGACATTGAAGCCGAACCTAGAAGCGGGCAACGTACCTCGTTATCTACGCTCTTCTCAACTGTCAGCCTGTTACCTGGGTCCCAATTTGCCCTCCATACTGAAAATTTGGCTTGTCCTGTCGTTTCCCTTCGCCGGCTCTCATAACTATCGTTTATGTCGATAGAAATGACAGTTCTCACGCCACCTTTACTGCTAGTGATGAATTCTCTTGCTCGTTTAGGCAACTCCTTCGTCCTTTGCGACCAGGAGACTTCTATGACCAGTCCCGGATATGTGCAGTCAGGGTATCGAAAGCTCTCATCTGGGCATTTTCCATGAAACTTCCCTTTGAAACAAATCCTCGCTGCCCCTGTTTTGTAAAATGGTTTATTCAGGATATCCTTGAGCTGCGTCGAATTGGTGTCCCTTTTTTTAAGTGAGTCTATCCAATTTGCCAGTTCCCTATGAAGTTCCCTCGATACGTGTTCATGGAGCGGTGAAGTCATGCAAAAGACAATATGGTCTTTTTGCTCACTTCGATACGGATAATCGTAACTGGCCAAAGTCAACAAAGGGGAACGAGACGAAGCCCTCGATATCTACCTACCGCAGATCGTACTCAAAATATTTTTCCAGTACCTTGTCCTCAGTTTGCAGTCTATTGATCAGGTCTATGAACTCCGATTCCGATAATTCTCTTACGATCAGGATCTCCCCAGTTGAGTACTCCTTTATCTCTTCGATCTCGTCGTTTTTTAATTGTTTTATTACAGTAAGGACGTCCTGAACTCGCTGTTCTCGAGCCCCTCGGGCCCTTGTTGGACGACCTAATCTTCGACGTGATTCCAGATTGTCGGGTTTATCTTTATCAGAAGATAACACTGAAGTAGCTTCGTTATTGTTCGATCTCTCGATATCCCCTTCCTTCTTGGCTCGGCGTGGAGCGTGGGGTGATTCTAGGTCGGGCGTATCAGGAGGTGACAAAGGTGTATAGAAGCTTGAGCCCTGATTGTGGTACGGAGTCTCTGAAGCAGGTTCCAAGTTAGAAAATGTAGGTCGATTATATGCCGATGCTACCTTTTTCCTAAGCCGATTTCGTGAGCGACCTGGTGAAGCGGGAGACGGGGGTGTTCCGGATATACCGATTCCTGAATCTGGTCTAGGTGAAAGTGGCGACGCGGAATCTTGTGATCTATTTGGGCGGATGAGAGTGACAATACGTTCTGCCACTCTAAGCATTTTGAACTGAGAGAATGTGAGTGAAGACGATCTGGTATGTGCTTAGAGTTAAAACAAGACTTTTAAGGGGGGCCTCTGAGATACTGGGAAATCAAGAATAGGTCCGTAGTCCTTATGGACTCCCACCTCCGGTATGCGGGATGCTATATTATCTCGACCATCATTGGATAGGCCTTACCACCTTCTTACTTGCAGTTTGCTGCAAGACATATGTTGCATCCCGAAGTTGACGTTGGATTGACCCCGCTCGAAAACAATGCAGCATTACATCAGGTGCGACGATACAGATATCAAGTTGGGGCTCGGTCACTCATTATATGTATTAAAGATTTAAATTTTAAAATTTAGAGAAAATATACAAAATTATTTAATTGATTGGGATCTTGTGTTTTTAGTTACGGGCATTGTAGGCGCTTACGTTTGTTGATATAGGTGCTGTAGAAGGCTGAAGTGTCACGATGCGGACCTTGGAGGAGTCTCCTTTGTGCTGGCTGCGTAGCCCCTGATGGCTCTGATCGACCCCCTGGTCCCTGGTGGCTTGGGCCACTAGACTCCTAACATGATGATTATAGAGAGAGGTCATCACCTGGTTGGGATGCGAAGTGGAAGGTGCTACTTTGACCGACGTCTATCTCGGGAGTAAGAACTGCAGCCAAGCATGTGTATTGCCAACAGCATCTCTTCGCTTTACTCGAGGAGCTGAGAATGGTCGTGGAGCACGTAGGTAATTAGCGCCTGCGGCCTACGACGAGCATGAGCAGCTAACGCTATTTTACAACTACTTGTACTATGTTCTCTCTGTTTGATCCTATAATCTGCCTAAGCTGCTTCATCCATCGGTTCGAGACAGTATCCCTACCTATGTATAACTTGTATAAGTCCTCAGTCCTGAGCCAACAGGGTGAGCCAAGCGTGAGCAAAAGCGGCGAATACACTAAACCTAGGTGATGTGCTGTACGCCACAAAAGGAGTGCTCGGGTGTGGCGTTTGTGGCTAAGCTAGCAATAAAACAACTTTCCAATCATATCCGTCCAAACCATGACTAAGCGTCTATTCGCCAATTCACCTTGTTCGATAGCGTTTGGATAGCGCTAGAACCCACTGTTTCCTTCTTCTATGACCGCACGCCGACACAGCCTCAGAGCCTTCCGCCAGCTAACTTCCATGGATAGGTAGCAGGCCAGCTGACGGCTGACATTAGCCAACACGCCCCGCGATTCGCCGCATTCACTTTCTTTTTTGCCTTTGCCTTCACAACCTCCCACCTAAACTCCCTACCTAGGTAAACTAACTTAATCACCATTTTCTTCACACAGGCTGAATTACACATTAACAGCAGCAGATCATTACTCTTTTTTGTTGTCTATCTCTTTTCTTCCATAGCCAGTGTATCGCGACATACGACATAGGCATCTAGTGGTCTATTGCAATAGACACACCATGGCAGCCAACACGAAATACACGCCGGCGCCGACGCAAGACCCGGACGAGGGCACGTGGTCGCAGCCGCCGCCGTCGTACCAAGCCGAGCCGACGACCACCAGCAGCACCAGCGCCGCGGGCCTGTTCGCGGACGCGCCGCGCAGCAGCGAGGACAACGTGCCGGACGACTTCAAGTACGGCGGGTCCGTGGCCGAGGCCACCATCGACATCCGCAACGCGTTCATCCGCAAGGTGTACACCATCCTGACGGCGCAGCTGCTGGCGACCGCCGTCGTGTCCGGGCTCAGCTTCTGGAGCGACGGGTACAAGGCCTGGATCCAGTCGCACCCCGCGCTGGTCTGGGTTTCGGTGCGTTTCTTTCCCTTCCCTCCCTAGAATAGGTGCCCAAGTATACCTACATAGTATAAGAGACTAACGTGGAGGAAACGTGCAGCTCTTCGGCTCCCTCGTCTTCATGGGCCTCACGTACTGGAAGCGCAAGTCGTACCCGACGAACCTGCTCTTCCTGACCGGGTTCACGCTGCTCGAGGCCTACACCATCAGCGTCATCGTGTCCTTCTACCGCACCGCCATCGTGCTCAACGCCGTCATCCTGACCGGCGGCATCTTCGTCTTCCTGACCCTGTTCGCCTGCCAGACCAAGTACGACTTCACCAGCTGGATGCCCTACCTGTTCGGCGCCCTGTGGGGGCTGCTGCTCTTCGGCTTCATGGCCGTGTTTCTGCCCCCCAGCGGCCTCGGCGAGCTCATCTACGGCGGCTTGGCTGCGCTCATCTTCAGCGGCTACATCCTGGTCGACACCCAGCTCGTCCTGCGCAAGCACCACGTCGAGGAGGAGATCGCGGCCGCCATCAGCCTGTACCTCGACATCATCAACCTGTTCCTCGCCATCCTGCGCATCCTGAACAGCCAGAGCAACAACTAAGCTGGGCTTGTACGGAAGATGAGGGGATCGGTGAAGGAAAGATGGTGTCAGTCATCGGATGAGAAGAATTTCTTATGTTCTAGGGTTATTGGTCTGGTCTGCTAAGGGAAAAGGGCTAGGTTTGCGGAAAGCGGAAACGTCAACATGGTTAATATGCGCCTTGGTAGGACTTGCGTATTGTGTTGCGTTGCTTTGCTTTTCTTGAGTCGTTGTGTGTGAGTTCGGGCATTAGGGGAGCAACGAGCAAGGAGGAAACTGCTTGACCTTCGTTTCGTTAGTTCTAGTTCCAATAGCAACAGCACATGTATCAATGAATCCGTTCCCAGTTAATCGACAGAACTATTCCCTTAGGCTACACTTGGGGGTTTTACGTCGTTTGCTTGATCTCAATAAATTACAATTCTAAAGACATGGCAAGGCTAATCCAGGTCAAGGCTACTCGTCCCATAGTCTCACTACACATGTCACCAGTAAGGCTGCTCACTCATGATACTCAGGTCTGAAATTCTATCTAAGCGAACTCAGATCATCTACGTCAACTCTCACCAGCATAACTACAGTTCTCGCCAGGTTGACACAGAACTAATCAGCAACTCTCACGGTCTCGAAAAAATCATCTTTAAGCATCATCAGCATCAGTAATAGTAATAGACATCAAAGAAAACTCGAATTGATATCTGCATTAGAAGTGCACTAATACTATGGGGAAAAGGGGTAACGTTAAAAGGTAGAAAAAAGGGAGCTTCGCAATTCGCAAGGCAGCAGCAGCAGCAGCAGTAAGGGGAGGACATCGACTAGCAAAAGATACAAACACATAACAGTGTGGCCTTGTCTCCTCTGCCCGCCTTACACCTATCATGCATGTCCGCAGGACAGCTAACTGACCTGACCTGACCTGACCTGACCTGTCGACGACTTCATATGAAAAATCCGGGGAAAGACGTAAAAGTTTTCGTTCTTCTTTCCCCTGCAGTACAGTAACTACCATCATCCATCCACTTCATTTTTCCGAAAATTGGGGCATGCAATAATTATGATAGGGGGGATATCAACTCGGCCCGGGGACTTTTTTATTCCTGACTTGCAAGTTTCACCAAGCCCTTTCTTTTGCCTCGCGCATCGCATGCAAACCGTAAGTTTTGTTGGGTTTTTCGTATAACGTGTCATCTCGAATGGCCTCGGGGGAGAGTCAAGGGACTAGGGGATATCAAACACCCAACGCCACAATCCGTACTGCTATCTGGCCGCCGGTATACCAGAAGTAGGAGATAGAAAAGACGTTTCGCGCGCTAAGCCACCTAGGCGTCGTGCTCGCCGTTCGCCTCGGGTGTGCCCGCAGCAGCGGCAGCCTCGCGGGCCATTCTCGCCTCGATCTCGCGAAGTTGAGATTCGCGGGCCAAGAGCTCCTGTCGCTTCTCGTTGATCTCGCGCTGGACCTTGACTTCGATCTCGCGAAGCTTCTCCTCTTCTCGGCGGAGCTGCTCCTCCTTCAGACGGACAGATTGCGAGGCCAGGTCCTCGGGGTTCATAGACGAGTCCCTGCGAAGAATTTGTTAGAATATGTGCATTATAATCCAGGATGCAATGGGGATAACGTACACTCCAGCACCGCCCTCGACACTCTTACTAAGCTTCTCGGTACGGTAGTTCTCATACAAGAAATCGTGGGTGATCTCCTTCAGATCAGCAAGATGGCTGTGAAGCAGAGCTGATCGAATAGCCAGGAAGTCGGAGTGACGAGGGTTGTCAACCTCGACGACACCCCAAGGATATTGACGAGCTCGGACCTTGCGACCACCAATCTCGATAACATCCTCGGAACCGACTATGGCGAAGGGCATGAGGCCTCGAAGTTCGGCGTTCTCCTCCACGGTGTCCTCGTCATCTTCCTCGATATCGTAGGGGAAGTTGTAGACGGGAATTCGGTAGTGCTCGATATCCTCCATAACAAGCTTCTTCGACTCAGCCAGCTCGGCGGGAGTGAGCGAGTCGGCTCGGCCAATGACGGGGATAACGTTGACACGGGGAGCAAGGCGCTTCATCAGTTCGATGTCGAGTTCACGGAGACTTTTGACACTGTTAGCAGAGAGCAATGGCTGGTATCAACCAAAGGATAATACGCACCCATGACCAGTAGGGGTAATAAAGTACAGCATAGCGTGCACTCGGTTGTCCCTGAATCTGGGGTTTCGCTTGATACGCGACTCCTCGGCCAAGATGTCGTCATATTGTCTCTCGAGGTACCCAACAATCTCTGAGAAGCTGCGTAGTAAAGCCGTCAGTGTCTATATCAAGCATTTTTATCAAGCATCCTATCATACCTTGCCTCGTTGTCGATCTGGTCTCCGAAGCCGGGGGTGTCGACAATGGTCAAGGAGATACGAGTGCCCTCCTCATCCAATTCAAGCTCTAAGGAAGACTAATTAGAATCCAATTTTATTCTCGAGGTAGTCGATGTAGCCAACTAACCAACAGTGATGGGCTTGATCTTAACACCATCCTCAACGTGGGCAATGGTGGCATCGTCCGAGTCCTTATGGGTCAAGACGCCTTTGCTGCAGAGAGTGTTTACGAAGGTCGTTCGGCCTATAAAGTGATAGAGAGATTAGTATATAGTGTCTTGCTTGTTCGAGATAGGGAGTCGAGTATCAGACGTCGAGGGGAGAAAAGTGGTATGTAGGACGCGTCTGGGTGTTGGAAAAAGGAATTGGGGAAAAGCTTACCTGTTCCTGAAGCACCGCAAACCATCAGACAGAACTGGATTCCCTTCTTCACGTTCTTCTTTCGGCGCATCATCTTCTGTGAACGCATCGTGGCGGGTTAGTTGAGCTGCTTCACCGACACAAAGTTCGCAACGGTTTGGATTAGGGGTTTGTGTGCAGAATGGAGACGCGAGTGAAAAAAAAAAAAGTGATCAAGTGATAAATTAGGGAACGTATACACGTTTACGTGTAGCACCCAACGTCAAGCTCCAATTAGCCGTAGCGTTGTAGTGCGTGTGCATTTACGTGAAAGGGGAAGGGAATCTCACCGCTGGGGACGACATAATTATTAGGCTAAGGTGGAAAGGCCTTTTTTGGGTTGTTTTTTTGTTTTTTTGAGAGTTCGAAAGTGGTTATTGCGTCCGGCTTAGCAGCAAAGAATTGAAATTAACTAATGATTGACGAAGGACAGTACACACTGTCGTTGCGTCAAACAAAAAACGGATCTTCGCAAATGGGGGTATCTCAAAAAAACGGTTGGGTGGTGTGGTGAAAATGGTGAAATGGGCGAAAGGGGGTTCGAATATCCACGGGGTGTCTGAGGGTTGATGAAGGGACGAAAAACCGTGAAGATTTGGTAAAAAAGTGTTTTAGAGTAGCGCAGTACTGAGTTAGGTACTCTATCTCTCCTTCCCTAACGTACTACCAAAAAAAAAAGTGTAATTTCAATACCACAAAATAGTTGCCGTAGAATGGGGTACCAGACAGGGGTTATGGGACCACTAGAACCACTAGAAAGGCACCAAACAAGAGCACGGATCACACTTGTCCCTCCTCAATTCCCCAAATTCAGGGGCTCAAGCTCTCGATAGCAGCTAGGCTAAGAAGACGGATACCTCAATTTAATTGGACAAGGTAGGGTTGGCCCGGTGCTTCTTTCCCTCTGCCCCTTCAGTTTGTCAAATTAACACGAGGCTGGAGGTGTACTATGTAAAATAACCAAGCAAGAGCAAGGCAAGAACAAGAGCGTACGATATAGGTAGACAGCACATGCATTCATTTATTGCACCGTAACCTCCAACGATTTCGTGGCATGTACATAAGGTAGTCAAGGTTCGGTAGTGGGAGCACCGCCACAGTTCGATAACGCTGTCCGGAGCGCCACTGACCAAACTGCTTCTTTCCTAAACGACCAGACTTTATCATTGGCCCGTGCGCTACATACCTCCATCTACAAATCTCCATACCACCTCGATGTACCCATGGAACTCTCACGTGTACTGTACCTGCGCGAGACGTAATACCACATACCCAGCTCATTCATGTTCATGTTCAGGTCATATCCAAGCACAAGCAACAAACCGCAACCACCATTGAAGCTACGATGGTTGATATCTCTGGTTCTACAACCACGTCCATCATCTTCTTTCTTCTTTCCACACGTCTATAGTTTTCTAATTTCTTTCGTTCGTCTCTCTTGATATCTGAATTCCCTTCTTTCTTCCGTCCCAGTTGAGTTGGTTCCGTCTAGTGCAATCGCTATCTATTCACTGCAAAGCTCGAGCCAGTACGGTGCAGCGCTTATCCTTAGGTTCACCCGATCCTCAGCGACTTAACTTACACCTGGTATATGTAAGCCTGCGCAAGGCAGCGCAGACACAGAGACGGAAAGCTTCACGAATGTGCTATATAGCAATGGTCTGGGATACCAAAGTACTACGGAAACTACCATTTGGTTCCCTTTGACTCTTAACCATACCTCCGTCGTTCACATCGTCATCGTCATCGGACTTAGTCACTATTTCTCAGTAGCCTTGCATTATCTCACCTTGCCTTCTCTACCTTTCAATAAGGTATCGCCGTAGACATATCAAGCAACCCGTCGTCATGAATACCCGACCAGTTATCGAGTCTCCCAGCGAGCATGCTGCGCTTTCTGTCACCTTCAATAGCGATGCAAGCCGGTTTGTTGTTGGCCTAGACTCGGGGTTCTGCAGTATGACTCTCACTCTCATATCAACTTACATTCCTAGCCTCGTCCACTAACAACATCTCATAGTTTTCGTCACTAATACTTGCCAAATCCAAACTGCGAGAGGTATGTATGCCTGCCCGCATATCAAGCATGAGTCTAACAAGTCGTAGTATTCAATGCCGGCCTTGGCCTCGTCCAGATGATGGGCAACGCCAACTATCTTGCTCTGGTCGGCGGTGGCCGCTCGCCCAAGTTCCCGGAGAACAAAGTCATAATATGGGACGACAGCAAGGGCAAGATCGCTCTGGAGATAGCCACCCTGACCGCGGTGCGCGGCGTGCAGATCTCTAAGTCGAGGATCGCCGTCGTCCTGCAGAACAGCGTGCGCGTGTATGCCTTCCACAAGCCGCCCCAGTCCATCGCTAAGTATGAGACGGCCGACAACTTCCACGGCCTCTGCTGTCTGACGGAGAAGTATCTGGTCTTTCCCGGTAGGACGCCGGGTCAAGTACAAGTTGTGCACCTGGAAACCGACAGTGTCAGCATCATCCCGGCGCATTCCAACAGCTTGAGGGCGTTGCAACTGAGTTCCGACGGAGAGACGCTTGCTACGGCGAGTGAGAAGGTATGCATGAACCAATAACCCCAATAACCAATGCCCCATATACTATTTTCATTATATACCAACTACGTACAGGGAACGATAATCCGCATATTCTCCACGAGCAGCTGCGCCAAGCTCGCGGAGCGCCGGCGCGGCACCGAGTCGGCCGACATCTACTCGCTGCGGTTCAGCCCGTCGGGGGACAAGCTGGCGTGCACGTCGGACAAGGGCACGCTGCACATCTTCGACGTGCCGCACGCGCGGGGCACGAACCAGTGGGGGATCCTGAACAACATCCCGTTCGGGCCCTTCTCGGACGTGTACAGCTTCGCGTCGTGCCAGTTCGAGACGGGCGAGGAGCCGCAGCTGCCGGCCAACCCGCGCCACCCGGCCGGCGACCACCCCGGGCTCGGCACCAGCAAGCCCATCAAGGGCGTCGTCGGCTGGGTCGACGAGACCCACCTGGTGGTCGTGGGCGCGGGCCTCGACGCCCGCTGGGAGACCTTCGCGCTCGTCGACGGCTTCCACCACCGCGACCGCCAGCCCGCCGTCCTCCGCGAGGGCTGGAAGAGGTACCTCGGCAACTAGGACCAAGCCCGAGACTACTTCGAGAGCCACCCCCTCACCCGCGTGCGGCCCGGCGCGGCCCAGTTCGACGCCCTGAGCTGGGGCCTCGCCGACGACGGGTGGGCGCTCGTCGACGGCTCCGACGACGAGTCCGACGGGTGGATGCCGGTGGATATGACTTGTGGGCTCTCAGCTTGGCTGGCTGGCTGACTGACTGACTGACTGACTGACTAACTTGACTGACTGGACTGAAATGGGAGGGCAACTTTGCGACGGGATTTTTTATAGCACGGAGTATATGGGCTTTTTTTCCCCGAGGGGTTTGGGTGGGCGTCGTCGCTTGGGTTCGGGAGGGCAAGGCGTTGCGATTACAGTCACAGTTCACTTTGCCTTTGCTTTTGCTTTGCGCTTGCATCAAGACTACAAACAGGACGCGTGCTAGCGAGGCCGTACGAGTTAGGTAGCGGTAGTAGCTGTGAAGGGTTCAGGGGGTATCTTTTATTCAGCGGTTAGACAGCTAGATAGATAGCTAGGTACCTAGACAGCCTCGTCAATCTCTATGCTATCACCGCGGAGATCTGCTTTTACTTCTCCGCCTGCTTTTGCGGTCTCTGTCTCTGTTTCTGTCCTTGTCCTTGTCTTCGTCTTCGTAGTGACGCGATCGCTTTTCGTGATGCTTGTCCCTATCATCCCGGTCTCTCCGTCGTTCTTTATCACGACGTCGATCGCGGTCCCCATTTCGATCGTCGTGTCTCCTCGGTTCGCGGTCTGCAGAATCGTCTCGTCTCCGTCGCGGCGGCGTTACTTCTCGGTCCTTTCCGGCCGGTGTGACGTCCCGCTTCGATCGGGCGGGGGTCTCGTCCCGTCTGGGCCTCCTATGCCGGTCTTCGCTGTCCCTATCATCCCGTCCAGAGCGATGGCCCCGATGACGGTGATGGCGGTGCTTGTCCTTTCTATCCCTCTTCTCTTTCCTCTCGCCCTCCTTCCTTAGCGCTTGCTCGACCTCTTTCTTCTTCTCCTCGATCAGGAAGCCCTTCATCGGATCGTCCTCGTCGTGCTCCTCCAGCAGCTTCTGCAGCTCCCGCTCCTCCTTGATCCGGGGCCGGCGTTCCTCTTCCTCGCTGCTCTCCGCGTCTTCCATGTCCACGTCCTCGCCCCTGGCCGCCTTCTCGCGCCGCGCGATGTCCTCCCAGCCGACCTTGAACTCGTCGGGGTCCTCGTCGTCGCGGGCCTTGTAGCGCGCGTGGTCGACGCGGACGAGGCGGCCGCTGATCTCGGCGCCGCCCAGGTTGTCCACGGCGAGGTCGCAGCTGCGCTGGTCCTCGTACTTGAGCCAGCCGAAGCCCTTGCTCTTGCCGGTCTCCTTGTCGCGCGCTAGCTTGAGGAACACGGGCTCCCCGTACTGCGAGAAGATGGTGATGATGTCGCCCTCGGACAGCTCGTAGGGCAGGCCGCCGAAGTTGACGAAGGCGGTGTCGCGGTAGTCGGTGTGCCAGGAGGCTTCGGGGGGGCTGTATTTTGTCAGTGTTCGTGTTATGGTTGTGGTGAGAATAAATGAAAATAGGGACTTACACTCCATTTTCGATCTCGCGCTTGTTGAGGGCTGCGATGGCTCGTACCTGATTCATCGTGGCATATACTATTATTATTTTGGTGTACAGTGGTAACTTGTAAGAGAATATAATCGAGAAGGCTGCGACTCAGAAAAATGTCTGGAGCTACGCTGCAAGGCTGCTAATTACAGGGACCAACTTATGCTGTCATCGCTTAAACTTCAATTGTACTGTACATTTTACCGTTGGTAAGTACCTGTACCTGTACCTATTGTACCTGCAGACTGAACACCCAAAATGACCCCTGCACCTATACCTGGGGAAACGTCGGACCGGCAAATGCAGGTGTCGATCCACTAAATCTCCGTGATTCCACCTGTTCCAGGGCGCTAGGTACTACCTAACATGCTACGCTTGTGTGCCCAGGTGGGCCTTGTAATCAAAATGCTTGTTGCTTTGGGAAGCTTCAAGGGGAATAAAATGGTATGGATCGAAGTAAAGTTTCTAGTGAATGAAAGGGAAAGCACGGATTGAAACAGAGTTGTGAACGTGAACTTTTTTTTTTTTTAATTGACGTCTTTGTCTGTTTCCTCCACTCCCCACTTCTTTCTGTAGTTCTCTCTTCTTGTATCTTCTTTCGTGTCTCATATTACTGAATATTTCCAAAAAGAGAGGGAAGAAAAAAAAGAAGAGAAAAGAAAAGATCGTCATAACGTGCCGGCCCAACGCGTTTTTAGCTACCTAGGTACTTAAAAGAAAGTTCTCTTTGCAACCCTTAAGACGCGCTTCTAAGGGTCCGACGATTATCGCAAACGCCGATACGATAGGAGAAGAGCTTCTATATCCAATGCTACCACTCTCGAGAACCCAAACATGACGGCCAATTCGAACCGGTTCTCCACGTATACGAGTACCTCGGTCGGTACCGGTACCGGTTCGGAGGGAAAGAAGGATGACAAGAAGGACATGTGGAGCTCTATGCTCGACAACGTCGCCAGCGGAAAGAGATTACCAGAGAAGAATCTGTTGGTACTAGGTATGGAGAAGACATCTCCTAAACCAGTAGATGTAGGCGACGGAGACTAACACCAGAAAATAGGAGGATCGGTAGACTCCCAAAGAGATTTCCTCGAAGCCTTATCCCGTACCGAAGGACGAAAGAACCTCGACAGAAATAACCACAAAACACCACCAATAGCCAACAGCTTCGCCCTCGGATACACGTACTACAACGTCTTGGACGCAGATCAGGAAGACATATTAGCACGCATTTCCCTCTACCTACTCACCAGTCCTGCGCCCTTCTTTACCTCCCTCGTCAAGCCCCTTTTGACGCCGCAATCCATCTCGAATACCTTAATAGTAATACTTCTGGACTGGTCACAACCCTGGTTATGGATGCGCCAACTACGAGAATGGTTGTTGCTGCTACGAACAGTCATGATGTCCCTGAGCGACGAGTGCAAACAGACCATGGAAGACGTCATGCTCAGCTGGAGAGAGCGCGGCCGGACGGGTAGCTCGGTAAATTTGGACGGTACAGGCGCCGTCGCTGCCGAAGGGGAGGTTGCGCTACCATTAGGACCTGGAGAGTGGGAGGACGGTCTAGGCTTACCACTCTGCGTCGTCTGTCAGAACGTGGGTTATCTCGGTCCCCTTTAAACACCAGGTACGGTGCTAACTTTGGTATGCTAGTCTGAAAGGATAGATTATCTGGAAAAGAGTCAGGGGTGGAAGGAAGAAAAGTTTGACCTTGTGTTGCAATATCTACGGACGGTCTTACTAAGACGTACGGTCTTGTCCATAACTTATTATTATATCACCTGCTAACATTCGACTAGACGGAGCTTCCCTGATCTACACCACACCATCCGCGGCATCGCCTCTACAAAGCCTCATCCATGCCAGTCTCGGAATCCACTCCTTACTAAAACGCGCCCCCCTAAAACCCAACGTCATCGACAGAGACAAGATCTTGGTGCCTCCGAACTGGGACTCGTGGGGCAAGATTCGAGTGTTACGGGACGGTCTCGACGTGGAACAGGTCAGCGAAGGTTGGTCCATAGACCTCGACCAAGACTTTCCCATGACCAAACATAGCGAGGCCATCGACGCCAATAACCACCAAATCAACGGCGACACGAATGTCACGGAAGAGCCCGAGGGGTCCTCTGTCGTGCTCTACGAAGAGCAAGTCCAGGATACGAGTTTAGAGGCCTTACAACTAGCCCAGGGCAAAAAGGACACGAGCAGGCTGGAGGTCACGTCGGCCGACACCCAGGCCTTCCTCGCCAGCCAATTGGAGCGACTCGACCTGCAGAAGAAAGCTGACGAGAAGTCTGGCAAGGATAATACCTTCGCCCAGGGCCAGACCGACGATATGATTAGCGACCACATCGGTCCGGTGCAGTTCAACATGGGCGGTATCCAGGTGGATGCTGACGACATGGTCCAGCGGCTCAAGGTGAGTTTCATCTCTTTTCATTTATATTTTCGCATTATTATAGGTATAGGGGTAGGGACTAATAGGTACGTTGAATAGGACCGCCAAGCCTACGGCCCCCCTGACCAGGCCGACGACGAGACGCATCTCGAAGAGGAGCCCGTGGATACAGATACGTTGGCCAAGTTTTTCGGCAATCTGATGAACAGGAAACCTACGGCTGGAGGGGGCGTGACTAAGACGTGATAGGCGGAGACGATACTACGCTCAAAGAGAACCACTCGGAAGGGTCACGACTCATACTTGGTTTTGACGAGTTATGGATCCACCACGGGTTCAACACGAAGAGACCGATCTTTCATTTGTAGCCAGTGGAAGCGGCAGCCACGATGTCGGTGTCGGTATCGGTATCGGTGCCAGGTAACAGGGGCTAAGGAGGGAGACGATCAAGCAGTGAAGTTAAGGGGCGACCAGGATATTTTAGGCGGGCTGAAGGAGTAAAGAAACTCGCATTAGCACTCGGAGTTATTCGGCTGTTCTGTTCTGTTCTGTTCCGTCTGCCTTTCCGTCTCAATAAAGCAAAGCAAGCGAACCTACCTACATTTACGGTTCGAGAGAGGCTGTACACTGTACGTGTAGAATAGATACCCCCTTTATCTTAAATGATACGAAAGAGAGCAAAGTTGATTTGCATTGGTTCTGTGATGTCGATGTTTGATGTTGTTCGTATACCTATGTACATATCACTCATACTGATATTCTCAATCAGGGGCTAAAGGGCTAAACAACAAAAAAGGAGAGTACACAGATGATTTCGTCCAGATTCGAACTGGAAACCTTCGGCATGTCAAGCCGACGTGCTAGCCCCTACACGAAACTCTTGCGGAGCTGGTGTCGGTTCTACCTTGGGTCTGCTCATTGGAATTATTATAGCATTGGACAGATCTGCAAACCTGATCACGACTACAAGGTGATGAGCAATCAAGCACGTGGGAGGAGAAGCAAACACGAAGCCAACAGCTACAGACAAGAGAGAACCGCAAAAGCGGTATTTCACTGATCAGCAGATCGAACTACTTCAAACCCACAACGGCGATACAGTCCACGGTTAATAATACTACGATACGAAGTCATCAGAATCCTGCTAACAGCTAACTTTTTCCATTTCAACAAGTAGCTATGCCATGTACGATACTATACGTGCCTACGTGTACTTATCAAATAGTACCTATCTGCATCCTTGAGGTCAGGCACCTACCTAGTCAGCGATGTATGTATATATACTATCCGTTACGTCCACGATGGTATTGGTATGATAAAGACTACCTAAATATTCATCCTAAAAGATTACCTAGGCACCTACCTACATGGGTAACGTGTTCAAAAATAAATATCCATCAAATGCATCAACCGCGAATCGAACGCGGGACCCATCGACGATTTGCAGTGGCAAATCGTGGATGGAGTCTACCACATAGACCATTGATCCTTGCGTGCATTGTCTGCGTTGCTTCTTGTGTGCTTGCCTCTAGAGAGGCCTATGTGCAGGAGTCTTATGCCTACCTTGATATCTAGATAGCAATCAGCTACTTGCCTAGGTAAGTAAAGTAGGTCGGTTTTAACATCAGGTTTAGAACGTCCATGATTACAGCCGTCTCATCACAATACCACATCTCACATCAGCGGCATCATATCTTTCCTCGGCTGTCACATCACTAGAAAAATGAAATCCCCAAAACGTACGAGGTAAGATTCATGAGACGAGTCTTTAAATTAACCTAGCCTACACCTATGCAACCGGCAAGTAATGCAAGCAAAGCAACGTAATAGCACACACGTAGCCCTATCCCGAGCCCCGAGCCACCATCCGTAGACGCCTTCCGTCCCCTCCCCTATGGTATCAGCCTCAAATCATCCATCCACCCGACCTCGTGAATCAAAGGCCATGCGACAAAAGCACGAAAAAAGGTACGTCGTGCGAATCCAGGTATGTTTCATCCCCGTGTTTCTGCAGAAGCTCATCTCGAGAACCGACAAGAAGCCCGTCTCGCCCGCCGAGCATCCGCTACGAGCGGGCAGCCCACGGCACCGTCACGTGGGTCATGTCGTCTCGATCTATCTCGCGGTAGGAACCATCCGGGCACGGAGCGTAGACACCCTGTTTTGATGGAAAGCCAGGAACTCTCCGATCGCGATTACCGAGCCAAGGGCCTACATTTTGGGGGTCGTGGTACCGGAGCGTGAACAGAGAGTGGCGAGGCGCTTGGAAGAATGGTTGCACCCAATCCATCTGTCTAACATCCAAATCCTTCCCGACTCCAATCCAGTGCCTGCCACCTAACTTCCACGGGATGATTCCGCACAGCAGGCCGGGGAAGAGGTTAGGGTGTTCTAGCATTTCGACGCCAAATGCGTTGACGCTTTCCTTAGCTAGGTAGGTGTACTTTTCGTCACCTAGCAGTCCGCCTATTCTAAATAGGTTGGATACGGACACGGCATTGACGGACGGTTGCGAGGTATCCATGGCGTCCTTGATTCGCAGCAGCGTGTACGGCGCACCTTGTACAGTGGAATAGAAGGCGCCACATCTCGCGCTGGACGTCGTAGGTGTGGGCGAAGGGTTGTCGTAGAACAGTTTGATTTGGAGGGTTTGCAGCTCGTCCGCCCACTCGAGCCACGACTGATCGGCGGTGGCTTCGTAAAGCTCGATAAGTCCTTCGATCAGAAACGCGTAGTCCTCAGCAAATGCCTCTATATCGACGCGGCCACCTGAGTATACTCGGTAGAGTACCTTCTGGTGGTCATCCCAAAGTTCCTTTTTGATAAACAAAGCTGCGTTCTTCGCTGCTTCTAGATACTTCAGCCCTTGGTGTTCCTTGTTTTCGGAGGATCGCCCGATTAGAGCCGAACCGAGTCTTGCTAGAGCGGCAATAGCCATGCCATTGTATGACGTGACAATCTTGGTATCGATCTCTGGCTTCACCCGCTCCTTTTCTCTATACACTCGTAATTTCGCTTTCGCCGATTTGATTCGCTGCTTAACTTCGTCTTCTGGGATGCCGAGCTGTTTACTCAGCCTCGTAGAATTCTTCACAAAATGAAGTACGTTCTGGTTCAGAAATTCGTCGTGGGGGTCGTATTCACGGTCGACGTTGCCGTGCTCCTGGACGTTCCAATACGCCGCAGCAATTTCACTCTCCTGTTCGTCACCAATCACAGCGTCGAATTCCTTTCTCGTCCACAAGTAGTATGCTCCATTGCCCTTGACTTTATCGCCTTTTCGGTTGTACGAGTCCGCGGCTTCGCTAGTGTAAAAACCACCCTTTGGTGACAGCATTCTATCGCTCAGAAGATAGTCTGCAATCTCGAGTACCTCGTCGAGGAATTCTTGGTGAATTTGGGGTACTTGGGAAGGTATAAGCCAAGCATCCAAAAACAGTCCTAGAAGCAGGGCATTATCTATCAACATCTTCTCGAAGGCTGGTAAGGACCAGTCTCTCGTGATAGAATATCGGTGGAAGCCACCTCCTATGTGGTCATGGAGTGCGCCGTTGGCAATCCTTCGTAGCGTGTGTAGGCCCATGCCACTGATGTAGGTACAGTCGTTCGGTCCTACTACATCCTGAACTGCGCTTGGGAATCGAGTTGCTCTGAGAAGCAGCGAGAGTTTCGCCGGAGTCAGAAACTTATCCTCGAGGCCGAAACCGCCGAACATGGGATCGAATGTTCTTGTGATGCGCTCGTACGCCTCTTCTATTTGGTCCAAGTCGACCTCGCCATAGACTTCACGGGAGTAGTCAATAGTCGTGGGGTTTGTTTCTCCTTGACCAGGTAGCGAGGCGGACTGCACTAAACCATCCCCCGGGTGGTTTAAAGTCCCCTCGGCCGAAATATGACTCAACTCGATCACGGCCCTTTTGGCTTCCTCGCGAACTCGGTATTCCTCGTCTACCCACGATGCGAGTACTTTCTGAATAACGACAAGCCAATCGAGGGGCTTGTCGACTCCGTCATTCTCCACCACTGCATTTTCCTGATGAACACCAGGAGCGGCCCAGTATGTGCCGCTAAAGACCGGTTCAAGTTCTGGAGTGAGGAATACGTTCAACGGCCAACCTCCACTTCCACTAATGGATTGGTTGTAGCTCATGTAGATGTTATCGAGATCAGGTCGTTCCTCACGATCGATCAGAATGGGTACAAAGTTCTCATTCAGTGAAGAAGCAACCTTAGGGTTAGAAAAGGACTCTTGCCTCGTCAGGTGGCAGTCTGGTGGTTAAGATTAGCAATGCACTGCCGAATCCTATGTGGCTGTTTCTTTGTATGTTACCTACAATGGGAAGCGAGGAAGCCGATGCTAAGGAATATCAGTTTATTCTCCCTCTTAGCACGGCTAACCGCATCATGGTCTAGAAGTTGCCATGCTACTGAGCTGTCCGAGTGAGCTCGTACGTATGGACTCTTGCTGTCTCCGGCACGGTTTCTAAGTGGCTCAGCCTCGGTGGGTTTTGGCTGTTCTGCTCCCGACTGAGCAGTTGCACCATTCGCGTTGTTCTCTGACGCTGACAACTGAGCTCCGGCCTGAGACGGCTGCTGGAGTTGTGCTGACATCATCTTGTCTTGAGTTGGCTGACAATCTTCTCACGCGTGACAGCTTGTGTCTTGGGTCTCTCTCTCACTAAAAAAAGTAGAGTGGATTGAGAGTAAACCGGGTGATACTCTAATCGACTTGGCCGATATTCCTCCTCTGGCCTGTGCTCGCAAGATATTTCCGTCTCCTAGGCCATACACCGAGTCACGAGCTCGAGCTGGAGGCTTGACGTTACCTACGAATTGCCACGATAAAGCTCTTAGATAAGGCTCTCGGGTCGGTGGTGCTCTTAGCTGTGCTCCTTATGGCTTCCTAAGGGTACGATTCGAGGATTAGAGTATGTCTCACAGGTAATAGGTAATATATAATATATATTCCTAGATAGAAGAAAATGGAAGAGGAATTGAGGGAAATGCAAAGTTAAAAAGCCCCAAGGCCCCCCCACCGTGCATCAATTCAAGCTACGACTTTGCCTTAGCGCCTGCTACGGCCGCAAGTTGGAGTCGTTAATAAGCATGATGCAAGTGGGCAGGTACGAGGATACCTAGACGTGGGGTAGCTCGTTCAGCACGAGCCTCTTTCTGCTCTGAGAGCAAGCCACACCCGCTGTGGGTCAGTCGTGCATAAATAGGTACTAGGTAGTACACAGTACTTCCATTAACTTAATTTTATTTAAGAGGTGGTGATGTGATGGCTTCACTTGTGCCGTCATAACTCAAAAGTCATTTCTACAACCTCAGTCGCATCTCATGATTTACTGTAACATAAGTAGTTATCTCACTCAAGTGAATTTATTCAGTGATAAAGTGAGAATTCTCATAACGACAAAGGTTACCTGTTATAAAGAAAATTGCATCCAGATGAATTACACAAGTCTACCTATGTCTAATCTATATATCCGTTCCCCTGACCTAATACATATATGTCGAAATCTAGTAATACAATTTCATCTCCAAGACAGACGATACAGGATCTAGCTCTTAGGCCGCGATGACAGGATCCGCGGTAGCAACAGCAGGCCCGGCCGACGTCGACGTCTCGGCCGCCACCACATCCATGCTGACCTTATCGAGCCAGACCTCGTTCTCGGCCACGGAGTCGCCCAGCACGAACGAGAACACGAACTGCAGCATCCTGTCGTCGTCGGCCGTGGTGTACGGAAACTCGACGCGGGTCCAGTTGCTCGAGGTGGCGTCGACGCGGTGCGCGACCGCGTAGTTGGCGTACAGGTCGAGGTACGAGTCGTCGTTGCTCGTGGCCCACCGCACCCAGAACGACACGGTCCAGCGGGACCGCGGCGGCGGCGACGCGATCGGCGATACCAGCCGCAGGTTCGAGCGCAGGTCGTCCGTCTGCGTGTTGCGCCGCATGTGCACGTAGAACGCGCTGCAGGACCCGTCCGCGCCCGGGGACGACATGCCGTAGTCCGTCGACATGATGTCCACCAGGTCGACGCTCCACGGCGACAGGCCGTGCTCGAAGTCTCCGTTCTCGATCGACTCGCTGCTGGAGCTGGGCGCGGACGTGCAGGATGCGGAGGCTGAGGCGCTAACGTCGATGGTTGTCGTGGCCGTGGTAAGCAGACTTGAAGTACGAGTGTGGTTGAGGAGGGCTGACGATGTAATTGGCAGGGCAGAGAAGATTCCCCCTGTGGCACTTGGTACGGAACTAAGCGTTGTTGAGTTAAGGTAATGGTAGAACGAGCTGTAATTCGGAGTCGGCGTGCACGTGGTATCAGACGAGAAACTTGCGCCTCCAACGATGGTTCCAGTTGAAGTGAAAGTAGTAGTTGAAGTAAAAGTAGGCGGCGACATTGGGAAAGTCGAAATAGACACCGAGCTGGTAGAACCAGAGTTCGTGGATGAAGGTGAGAACCCAGATGACGAGTTCAATATCGGGGACGAATTCAACGTGGTTGACGCCGTGCTGAGACCAATCGAACTAGTCAATGTCGATGTTACAGCCGAGGTAAATGTAGTGTTGACAAAGTGGGCAGAGCTACTAGTCATAGAACTCAACGAGATCGTGGCCGTGCCGTTTGTGTTTGATGTGGATGTTAACGGCAGAATAGAGGACAGCTCCCCAGATGTACCGGTGCTTGTGCTAGACGAGGTGCAAGAAGTGTTTGAAGAAGCAGAGACCTGGCCCAGCGATGTGGGAGCGGTTGTCATGGAAGCAGATGCTGTAAGCGAAAGGGTACCCGACGATCCTAGGTTTGATGACGTGGTTTGTGTGCTCGAGGCCGTCTCCTGTGACGATGAATCTACTCCACCACTAGTAACACTCGCTAATGAAGACGCTGCTGTCGAGACCGAAGCCCCAGAGCTTGAAGTGCCTGATACCGGGAAGTCAAGCGAACTAGTAGCGGACGCAGTGTCCTGCGGTGTGGATGAAGTAGGAGGACCGAATGACGACTGAGCATTGCCTCCTGACCGCATAGTCGAAGTAGCGAGCGTTGTTGGAACTGGTGTGGTGGCAATAGAAGACGGAGAAGTAGGCACAGAAGCAGACGCAGAAGTAGACACAGGGGAAGGACAAGCAGCATCGACACCACATGCACAGGCCGACATGTAAGCCTGCTTATTGCTACCGGTATTACCGCACTATAACGATTGGAATTAGCAACTACTACTGTATAGGATTTCTCGGGGATGATTTTAGACTATGAGGTATATGCCATAAACTCGATGTCGACTTATGCACTATATACTGGATACAGTTTTAATAGAGGGAGATACTCACTGCAGCTGTTGCCATTGCTGGATAATTAGTTGCGCCGTAACGTCCTGCAGTTGAACAATAGTTCAGAGCTTCTGCGAGAGCAGCGGGAGAATCGCAAGGGAAAAGAGCATTGTAACAACTATGAAGTAATTAGTATTATGATTAGTCTATAAAATTACGTCTCTTGAATGGCGTACTCATCATGATTGCAAGACTGCGCGTAGACAGTGAATATGAACAAATAAAGAATCCAGCTAGCTAGCTGGGTTGACTTGATAGTTGACATCTTCGGTGTAAAGAGCGAATGAATTGTACAATAAAGGGCTGAAAGATACAAAAAGAGGGATATTTGTACATGTAGAGTGACAATTATACTTTCCAAGAGGTCCGGAGCTCTACATTATATACTCTCCCAGTCTACCGTGCACTATATTTCCAAGATATATGACGCGCATTGACAGCTTGTCACACGTGCGAGAGAAGGCGTACAAAAATTAACTTGCTAGACACTCGCCCCTGAGCTCGTACGATGCCACTACTGTGCGAAGCCTCCTTTTCAGCTGGTCTCCTAGAAGACTGATCTAAAATTCAGGAACCAACGCCTAGTGTCGACGCACTCTGCACGACCGTTTCGTGTCAGCCGAGCACAACATGAAGGAGCACGTATATCATTCCACCAATAGTATAGCAGACCTCAAGACAAGAACTCTCAAAACTGCCGGCCGTAGCGAACCTCTGTCTCGTGAGATCGTCAGAAGCTGTGCTGCAGATATTTTCCCTCAAATTATTTGTCTTAACCGTAGACATCTAGATCCTGTAGGCCCGAGACACGATATTGGCAGATAGATCTACTTTGCGAGGTTTTGAGTGACGATGATGATGTATTTTGTCTCTCAGCCCTACCATAAACTACGAATGCCTAGGAAGCCCTGTTGAAAACTCATCAGCCGGAGATGATCGAAATTAGACAATGTGTAAGTCGACTGAGGGAGGTGATTCTGCCGTCGGAATATAGGAGATATCTCCACGGAGGCCTCGTATCATGGAAGCGTGAGGCCCAACATCTCCGAATATCCACCGTCAACATTTTTCCTATTCTAGATTCTGGATAGTGATATGTGCAATTCATTTTGGGTGTATGATATTTTACAATTAATATCCATGTACTTACTGAGCTAAAATTCTTCGTCACCCTTAGCAGCGGGAGTCAAGGTTAGATGTATTTCTGGCGAGAAGGAAAATAAGGGGCAAAAATCTTAGCCTTGGGAGCCTGATTGTACTGGACAAAACTGTTGTTGTTGGAGAAGGCTCCTTCCTTCCACATCTTAAGACTTGTCATCGCTGCCTAGTAACTCTAGCATTAGGCAACTCGACTTCCAGCTACCTACGTACGGTTGACTTATACAGCGTCCATAACAAGTGTCCATTTGCTAAGTCCTGCACCCACCAGAGAGCCAACTGGTCTTGGTACAATGGTGGGCGGGAGAGCCAGATAAAAAACCCCGGACGAGGGGGGTTTTTCGTAGCACCCGGGTTCGAGGCTATCACAGGGTAGGCAAGGACCAACTGTCTCAGGTCAAATGCGATACACCCTCAACTCTGAGAGTGCGAGCTTTTTTGTTAATTACCTATATTTATGCTTTAATTTTTATTTCCTATTGACATGTTTTCAAACTAGATGTAGAAGGCAAAGTAGCGACTGTGATTATATTTTTTCTGTTTACACAACTTCATATTCTCTGTCCTTCGCCCGCAATTCATGTCTTCTTTTCTTTTCCTTCCTAGTATTCTCCTATAACTACTAGTATGTTTTATCCCTTGTGGACTTTATCACAAAGCCACCGGCAGCGTTTTCCTGAGAGTCTACAGTCCAGACAACCAGTTAGTAAAACATAATGTTGATATGATAGGTAAGTAGGTAGGTATATATAACATACGTTTCGTACCTGTACGGCAGGTGTAGTCTTTTGGTTGATGGACAAGCGGCAGACCACCTTGGTCTCTAATATTTTCCGGCCAATAGTCGTTTGTTAGTTTTGATATTTCAGACATGCTACTCTCACTTACCAGGTGACCTTTTCGCTGAAATGGGACAATAAACAAAACCCTCCCCCTTTCCCTTTGTATGTAGACGATTCCCCGATGTCCATGGTCTCGGGTACAAGTAATTATGAGGCTCTTCACTACTTGTTCTCTAACTTAATGGAACATAGGGGATCCCAACTGTAGTACGCTAGATAGATGGAATTTAAGGGAGAGGAATATATGAACAAAATATAGAACAATGGAAATAGAATAAGTATAATAATGAAATGCACATAATTTCTTCTTCGGCGTATCCGGTTATTCGGCAGAGTCAGAGGCAATGTACTATCATAACAGATTCAATGCTTTCGTCATTACCGTTGACTTTGTTTTCCGTATCTGATATTGAATCTCTTAACCCTCTAGCAATACTACCGTACCTGTTTACCTCAACCTGGGTCGTTGCGTTTAGATTCTGATCGTCCCAAAACACTTTGTCTTGGCTTGCTATACATAGTTTTAAAGTAACGAGCACACAGACTTACACAGATCGCCAAGAGAAACGTATTTTACTGACCTCTTATTGCAGTCCGCTAGGACTCGTCATCTACCATTACATTGATGCCTAGATTTGTTGCATTTGCTCCGGATTCTTGGACAGAAGTATAACCGGTATGATCTTGAAGTTTCAGGGAGAGCCTTACTAATCCTAATCTACACCGGTATATGCCGTGCTCTAGACCTTTGGTATAGCCCAACAGTTATGGATAATATTCAATATGCCGCCTATACCGCCTATATCCTTGGGCACTGACTACACTACATAATAGTTAGAGTATAAGGTTGCATACGTAATCCTATATCTAGAGTTGACGCCCGTTCACCGAGTTTACGCACGACCCTGGTTCCGCGGCACTTCTACCTAGCCCGGCGGTATGTACAGCAGTGGTTCTCGACGCTCTTGGCGCATTTCCCAGCTATTCTGGGATATAGGAAAACAAGGCTAACCCTGTGTCTCGCTGTAAAGTTAAGTACAAGCAGCTACATGGAAGTTACAACGAAGACGCCCTCGTATCATTTCTGAAAGGCAACGGGATGTTGAATGTTGCGGTGGCCGTCGCCTAAGAATAAACCCCCTGGTGGTATGATATCCCTTGGGTCGTCCGGTTGGACGCTCCCTATTAAGAAGTTGCAACGTTAGGCAAGTAAGGAACATGCCGAGATGACCCAACACAAGGGACACCTGCCCATCATCGCATGCTAGGCCCTCCCCTGCTTGGGTCCGCGGACCACCATGGAGCCTTACAGGCGGCCGTTGGCGACCATTCTAGATCCTTTCGGCACTCGCATGGCCATCAAGGGACATGATCGATCTGGCAGGTAATCCCTGCATTAAAGAAGGGATACCCTTAGTTGAGAGCAGACGAATGATGATACTCATTTTGATAGGATAGATCTTCATTGCGATTTCTTGTAATTTGGCTAACCCGCGTTTTGAAGCCGTCTCAAGGCTTAGCAATAGCCAAGACTCATTAGACTATTCCGCTAGCTACGAACGGACACCATGCATGCATGCTTGGTTAGGTCGCTGAGCAATTATTCATCATTATTGAGCTAACTCGAAACACCTCGTAGGTTGTCCTATAATATCTAAGCATCAGTACATCCTTAGCTAAGGTTGGGGGATGTGGGATATGGGATATGGGGGTGAATTTCCCTTTCGGGACTCGACATCGGCTCTGCTGACATATGAAAATGTACCCCGGACCAAATCTTCCATCGTTCTATTTGAGGTCTTTCCACGGTCACCTTACCCACAAGAGAAGCGGACCCCTTCTCTTCACATGCACATTCGAATACATAAATATATTGTAGGGCCAAGACTCCGCTCCACCGCCCGAGGCACGAGGCAACAAATAAATTCTGCAATACAGTTTTCAATTTCACAACGTGGCGGACGAAACTCCGGTCACATCACGATATGGGCATGCGCCATCACCAAAACGAGTTACCATTTGCTTAATTAGGCATGACCTCTTCTGCACAAACCCATCTAGCGGGCTGGCGGGATATGTACTAGTAATATGTAGGAGAAACATATCCGTTCCGGCCCCGGTCGCCCGTCTCCAGTATCGATGCTGCCATGATGATTCATCAGACGAGATTGTAGATCAGATCATTAGATAATCTCGAGATCAAGTTTCATTTCCACAATGGAACGGGAAAAAACGGTTGAATATTTTTCTTTTACCTAGGTCAGCACATGCAGAAGCAAAAGTGCTAATGCGCAGACGGGAGAATGATTTCACGATTCCTTCATCGACATGCAACGTGTAGAATCTTCCATTGCAGCGCTTTGAACATGTGCGTTGACGATAGCTTCACTTAGTGACATCTTTTAGCGTTTTTAGGTGGTGGATTAGAGTAAGGTATTTGATATTTAATATGGAGTTATCGTGGCCCATGTGGTCTTAGTCGCCATGATCGACGTAAGGGGCTGATAACAGTAGCGCAAGACCGTCAGCACGGCCCTGCGGGATAAGAATTCGCGATACTATGCGCGAAGGAGCGAGAGTCGCGAGCCCCATAACAAAGAGACACCAACACCAAGGCGCCGTAAAATCTTTGCACTTCCTCTAGGAGATAGCTATCTCTGAATCGAAACCGCAAAACAGCTATGAGCACGAAAGTTTTCACGTGTCAGAACCCGACGGAATTTAAAGGATGGGAGGCGGATTTAGGAAGCTGTTCTAGACGCGCTAGCGTGTGTTTGCATTGTTACCAAAGATTAGATGGCTGTTACCGCTACCTACATACATACATAAAGCTCGTACAGGCTCGTAATGTCGGGAGTTGATGAAGGCCTGTTCGTTCAGAGGCAAATAGGCGTTGGTGTGTATGTAGTGCATAAAAATTTGGTCTTCGGGGCCGAAGCTCTGTCCTACTTACTCGCCCGAGATTACTACAATTTGCGAGTACTGTAAGAAGCCGCGCCCTATCGGCTGCGGGCTCTTGTACGTACCCGTAGCATTGAGACTCTCACCGTTGTCGAATTTGTTGATTCCACATATATGCTGAGCTCAGCCTAGAGGATTAGAGACCTACGTTCATAACTACCTAGTTCACAATTGAGGGACTTGGCATTGACTACTGTAGACTTGGAAGCCTCTTGGCTCTGAATTCTTACCTGGGCGTCACAATTATTCATATGAAAGACAGAAGTGGGGTCGGGCCAATCCTGAATCCCGCTTCCCGCTGGCATTCGGACCCCGAACCCGAAGGAGTCGAGGGAAGTCACGAAACTATCGTGCGCCGGAGCGTTTTGCCCACCTCATCTGTCTAAATCGGCGCCCGTGTTTGACCGCCTATTATTACACCAATTATCTGCATACTTGACTTGTAAACTTGTATGTAGCGTGCGGCACTAGGTACACCCTCGTGGGTGATCACCATTTTCTTATTTTCGTTAGTCCTCCTGCCTTGTTCAGCGTAGAATAGATACCTAGGTCTCAGGAGGCGAGCTGGGATGACGAATCTCATGTGCCGCTGCGATGGGTAACTGGCTACATAGCTGGCTAGCCCGCTACGGCTCGAAGCTTGCGTGTGCGAATTCCTCAAGCGGCGTGGAGTCGGGCTGTGTACTTCTTGTCTTTCCTGGGCATTGGGCATCTGATAATATGGGGTCTCCTATATTAAAGAGAGAAATTAAAATAAGAGAACGAATACGGTCGGGGGATTTTCGTTGGCCGCCAAGGGAGATGTTCAAGGTAGGCAGGCTCAGACTGTCGTGTAAACAATTTGCAGTATCGTGGCGAAGTGAACAAGTTGTGCGCGTTCTCGCTAGATAGGTATCCTTAGAAGGTAAGGTAGGTAGTTTATCAGATAGAGAGGCATTAAACGCCTACCCAATAATGGCAGCTTGGACACATCCAAGGATTGGTCGTGTAACTTGCTTACGAAGCCTGGGTACCTCCTTAGGTGGGATGTAAACCTATTGCTTGTCTAGGCATCGATATGTACGGTGGTTGGTGCTTGGTACCCCCCCCCCCCCCCCCTGCGAGGCAAATCCGGGGAATTCCAAGCGGGCGAAGAGATTCGATTGGTTTGAAAGTGGACGGTCTTTTTGCTGGTGTCAAACTTCGTCGGCCTGACTGACATCACCGTATATGGGCGCTGAGTAAACAACTCCACGACTTCAGGGTTCGGATCGTGATTAGCTAGGTGGTTATGTCCAAATGATTCAGAATGATCCATTTCGTTGGTACGACTTACATACTACATACTAGGGGCATAGAGTGACTGGCCAACCCCCTTGTCTGCATGTTCCGCCCTGCAGATAAGCGAACAGCCTACTTATTGTGGTAGTGATTTATGGAGGGACGGTGAATCCCCAGACAAGCACATACCTTGAAGAGTAGGAATTTTCGGTGTGCCAGTTAATAAGAAATTTATGGATTAGGTAACAACTATTCTGGGACGCATTCGAGACGAGACATGGCACGATGCTGGGCGTAATTGCAAGTTCAATGCGATGTAATAGTGAAATCATGAAGAATGGTTCCATTGAAATTATTTCGCCCGCCGCCAACCGGCCAGGCACCGGAAACGCCCCTCTAGTATGTAACGTCAATGAGGGGCATGGACTTAAAGCTTATGGACATAACGCTGGAAATAATCCGCCAACGCCGCAGATGCAATTCCTTCTACCGCAGTTGGTAATACAACGGGGGCCACGACGATTCTGACCGCACCAGGTTGTTGTTCTATAGCATGGAATCCGACCGTTTACACCCCCAAGTCTCTTCTTCCAGAAAGCCAGGTAGCGCATATTCCCTCCCTCAAGCCCAAACTCGTGAACGCCGTGCAGATTATGTACGTGTCTAAGCGAATTGTGTTGAAATCCATAACGCCGTGAGATAAATCGTAAAAACGCCCTCTTTCTAAACCTGTCATCATGACCGTAACGATTCCATGTTGTATCCGGAAAAAATCATCGGATCCCCAACTCCCAGCATCACTTCTGGATTCGGACATTGAATCATGTGAGGTTTGATGGTACCGAATTCCGACTCGACCAGTCCCTGGCTCAGCATCATCTCGGCCATGTCAATATCCATTCCTTGTAGGAACTGCGGTGATATATCCATAGAGTTAGGCCTGCTCATGCTCCACGTTGGGAAAGAGGCGGGGGCCGAGGGCGATTGGACGGCGAATAGATTCCTCGAGGAATCGACTTCGGGTTGTATCTTCGTATCTAGTTCGTAAGACGTGAAGCTTTGCGGTGACATGGTCTGCAAGTTCTGCCCGCCCATCAACACCTTCCTATAGTCCTGTTCAAAATCCGAGTGGTCGAGCTCTGAAGAGCTTGCACGATCCGTCCTTGTGCAGTTGGATTCCGTCTCTGATCGGTGCTCTGTCGCCTGTGTATCTCTTTCCCTTTCCCTCTGTTGAACCTCCAGCTCGGCTGCCAACTTCGATAGACCTGCTTCGTCTTCAGGGAAGACGGAATGGGGTGGAAGATCGGCGTCAGCGTTAGGGCGTATGCACCCAAGTTTCGTCGCGATGTTGTGGATCACTGGCTGTCCTCTATCGTTGAGCTCCGGCTCTCCAAGGTCCCATGATTGCCCATTCCTGACCATGGCGTACAGCTTATGCACGGTGGCGATTAGTGCGAATTGAGTGTTCTCTAGAACTTCAGCATATCTTGCATCTAGTTAGCTTTTTGGTAAAACTCTGGTAAGGGGTTGATTAAATGCCATACCCTCTAGGTAATTGCTTGTATTCTGTCTTCTTTCGCGTGCCGGCAGTGCATACGAGGCCGTCGTCCTTGCACCTCTTACACGGAAACTCTCCGTCACACTGCGTGACCAGGTTAGTAACAAATAAACTCAGTCACAATTACTAATTACCAACCTTTGTCTTCTTCATTCGACATCTCTCACATGCCTTCCAGACTCTCTTATGTCTGCTATCCATGGCATGCGGCGAGAGTGGCGGCGGATGATCATGAGTAGGAGAGTGAGAATGTGAGAGATGATTGGCTGCTCGCTTTCCGCCTCGATGTATCGGCTTAACTGATTTGGTACTGGAAGTTGTGTTTCTTCTCGAAGTTGTGGTAGACTTCATATTGTCCTCGACGGGAGGTGTAGGTATTCCGCTTTCCATTTTGTAAGATCCGACTAATACAAGATGTAGTACTTGGTTGAGACCAATGCAGTGATATGATATATTGGATGGGTCAGGTGTATGTGGAACTGGATCCCTTAAGGGAAGTGGCAACAAGTGGCTAGTTATAGAACCCTGAAACTAGTATCCAAGGCCGAAGAACGGAATTGAGTCCCAATTTAGAGGGAAAGAAAAAGAAAGGGTATTCGAGGAATTTCGTTGACAATAAAATGTGACTCTTTCAACTGGGATTAATAATGCAGCCAGTGAACCGAGCTTTTTAAGGGCGTGACGATTATGTGATGTTACCAGTTTAGGCCCGGCAACTTTATTCTGGAAATCCCAGGATCCAGGCGGTCGACGCTAAGAATTGACCAGGGTTGGCCTTTAAGTCGGCCGCGCTTTATGTCCGAAAGTGCGGGCGGAGCTGACTGACTGGTCGATTCTGGTAGCTGTAAGTCTTTGATAGAACCCCTTCGATACCCTAGGTTACGCCCGAGGAAATTGTAAAGCCTTGTTGTCAAGATGATGTATACGCCTCGGTAGCTTTGCTGACAATGGTCTTAAATCGGTGACAATTCGACAATTCGTAGACTCACGTCTTTGTGTCGAGTGAGCCCTATCTATCGAGGATCGTCTGCTGTGTCGTTGTTGCTGCTGCTGCTGCTGCGACAAAGAGCTAAAATTGTGTTGTTGAGACAGTACCTTAGAGCTGTGACCTCACCATTCGAATCTATCGGTACGGAGGGTCGATGTCGTGATACGAGGTGGACAGTAAATGTAAGACACAGGAAGGGTAGCACGAGTCAAGCTCAAGTTGGGAGGTACCCGTCATCTTATATCCTATATGAACTCAAGTTGACTTCGTTGGTGGTGTTTGTAATGCCGTTCGACGATCCCCTTGCAATGCCGTCACACCAGGGCCCATGGGTAAGTAAAAAAGTGATATGTGATTTCAGTAAAGGATTAGGTCAGGCCAGAGTGACAAGAAGGTACATCTGACTACATCATGATCGGAGTCCAAAGTCGCGAAAAGTGACCGACCATACAAGAACTGGTGGCTCAGTAAGCCCGCCCCTAGAGTACGACAGAACAGGGCTAACGTTAGTAACTCTCAATAAACAACTCGGAGTTATGCTCATTATTAGTTATGCAGTGCAGCATAACCCTGGTTGAACCCTGCCGCTGGTTGTGGTCGGATTGGGGCACATGCTTCCTGGTGTTTGCACAAATATGCAGGCGGAATGCAACCTCTCCGCCACTAATGTACCTACGGTATTGGATTGGCAAGGGTTCCCGTCGCTATCGTTTAGATATGTGGTAGTATGGATTTTGAACAGTTGTAAGCTGCTAAACCCGAATTACCAATTACCTCAGTGAAGCCATTCTCATGTTGGTTACCAAAATTGAGGACATGACCATGCTGCCATCAAGGTAAGATTTCTAGGGATCAATTGCCCTACCAACAACACTTGTTAGGGAACAACCTGCATAAAAGGGGGCTTGACTTGTGTGAGATGTGTATTGTCAACCCTTGGCCAACAATATGCCTTCAATCAGCTTCGGCTGCCTTTTTTGTCTTGTAAATTGTTACTACATATGTACATTTGTACCCGAATCCGAGTCAAAAACGGCGTATTTGGGCCCATAAATTTGCCAGTTGAAATTTCCCAGGTGCAATTCATAAATGCGATCCAATATCCCAAAGAAGGCGGGTGATACTTGTCCCGCATTCAGTGGTGTACGGCACTAACATGTAAACTGCCAAGCTGCTGCGGCTCTGCCAATGCGCGTTAATGATCACTAGAAATTGGCATATCATGATGATGACATGAATTTGCTACGTCTCCGTTGTCGTGGTCTCGCTACCGTTGAACAACTTCGTGGAGCTCCAGGCGAGTTCTGTTTTCTGACATAATAATACATGTGGGATGTAGATAAAAGGACTTGGTTCGCTTGGGGCGATCATCGATGCAGGCGACGGGCAGACAGACCCGTACCTATTGCAAATCCTGTGTGGAACAGCCTGCGAGGCTCCGGATTTTTTAGCGCATACCCAAAGGGAAGGTTTAGCAGATCCGGAGTAGAGAGCACGTCCACATTATTATGCCAATGCCAATCCAACAAATTGTCTGAAGTTGTTTTATTAGTGAGCGATGAGCTATCCAAGCCCAACCTGGATAACCCTTACTGTATCAAACGTGAAGAGATAGTGAAGTCAATTCCATGAATGACATGAAACGAGAATGATCTCACTATTTTGCTAGCCCACATTGGATCAGAAATTGTTGTGGCCGTAACGTATAATACAGTAATCATTGTTAAGCAGGTACATGTATGAAAATGCCGAGATCCACACAAGGGCTTGAAGATTCAATTTAAAAATTGAAAAAATTGAATGAAAGTTAAAAGCTAAGTGGGGGGTTAGACTCAAGCCACTCCCTGTGGCTAGCCGTGCCACTTATGTGGTTACCTATTAATAATAATGAATCTTTAAGTTCAGCTCATTCTCGAAGAGGGAATGCTCCTTGAATCTCATTGGCTAAAGGTGTTGAGTTCCATTGCAAGGAATGATCCTCGCTGGGTTCCACAAATTGGCTTGCCTATTCGGGCTCAGTGCAATACGAAATGGCCGTATCGGCTCCGATTTTTTATTTTATGTCGTGCATTGGCTGAGCCCGATAATGGGGATTGAGATGAAGGATGACAGAAATCATGAAGGATTCCTGAATGCCTAATCCCAGATGAAGCAACCCTCATACGGAACGTACACGTGGAAGGATGGAAGAGAACTAATTCCTAGTTCTGGTGCATAAAATTGTGAACAGAACTCTTGGCTTACGGAGTTAAGGGCTGGAGGATGACTAGGTGAGGATATTAACTAGCCAAACTAGCATGCATATGTCAAGTTATCGTCAACGTGCCCTAGCCTAATTGGCATCTAACTTTTCCATGTAGCTACTATGGAAAACTCCAACAATGATCACAAGAATTCAACTCTCTCATAGCGGATCTATGTACCTAAGGTATTCGATCGGAGCTCGGCTGTGGCCCATGGCGGGTCAAACTTCGCTCTCCGAAAGCATCATGTCCAAAGCCGACAAATGCTACCGTCGCACCAAGATCCTGGATATATTCAGGAACTAAACTAAACTACAGAATAATTCTGAGATACCAGGTTTTTTCTAGGCCCGTCTTTGAAGACGATAAAACGATTCCATCCTAGTCGAGATATGTCCGAGAATTGGCTCAATTGCAGGGGAAAGCCCCTCATCCCTCGGCTCCAAATTTTCCAAAATTAACCAAAAAGAAAAAGAAAAAAATGTAGTCGACTAGGTCCTGAGGCCTAGCAGACAGAAAGAGATAGACATACTTGTTAGTACTATCATAATCTGCCCCCAAAGGGATGCATGCAGCCCTGTCTAGCCCTGCGGCCTTGCGGCCCTGTGCGCTCCGTATCACGAGGGGTCTCTTCTTGAAAGCTACATTCATACCTGATTGCGTGGACGGCGTCCGGCGTGGCAGCCAGCCCGTCATCCTCCACGAAGCCCAATCCATGGCTCCTCTACAAAGACGAAGAGAAATAAACTAATGCATAATCAAGCTAGCAGCTAGCTACTATTCCCTCTCCTGCGCGCGGGCTTACGACGGGGTTGAGGATGAATCATCCAAAATTTTCCGTCCTGTCGGTGATTGGGGGCTTAACGCCGCCCGAGTAATATATCAATATGGCCTATGAACTGTACGTATGGGTATCACTGCATATCAAACATATCAACATCCCTACAACGCCTAAGCCAAAATGCTCCGCGATGATTCTTAGGACATGCCTAGTGGGGGGAACCAACAGACCATTTAACTCTTTGCGGTTTTTACTCTGGACGATCTCTCCCCAAAGCGCCCAAAGCCCTACATAGTAGAGAGGTAGTCGTACGCTAGAGCCTCGAAGCTACAGGTTCGTTTATTGCCTACATACTGAGATTCCGGGTCGAACTCCGTCCTACCCAACGTGGTAGCGTGACTCGTCCGATTGTCCGCCCTTCGCATCGTGTCTAGCTCCGCCCCCCGAATTCCAACCGCGGTAGGTCAATAGAACAGGATCTTGATGAGTAACCTACCTAGGTAGGTACCTAACCTACTCTACCCTAAGCCTTACAAGATCGCAAGTCATTAAGTCATTAAGTCATCAGACACTTGTTTGCTTTGCTTGCCCTACCGGATTCCCCCCGCATACCTAGGTCTAATCCCATAGGCAGTACCTAGGTCCTAGGCAAAGAAGAGAACCCACAATAGCTAACAACACCGTTTCTTACTAACGGGTGGTCGGTATTCTTGCTGTACGGCGCTATGAAATATGGGAACTCATTTTGACATTGCTACTTGTAACTATCGTGGCCTTATGTCATGGGTCAGGCCGGCTTGGCATGCCTTACTAATGAACACCGGGCCTCGGTATGCCAGGTACGGGTCGACTCCATAAACCCCATCAACCGCCGGGTTTCCAGCGAAAATACTCCAGGTAACATGAGAGTACAAACCAAGTACCGCCAGAAACTAGTTTCCCTCATGCAAGCCGTACCCATTAAACATAGCAGCAGATCTACCAAGACGTCATTCACAGATCTATTCGTCCTTCCAGTTGCCAATACTGCAACCCTCTTCACCGCTGTCGGTACCAATGAGGAAGAGGGAGTTGTTCCAGCTCGAGCATCGTGATCCACTATTCGAATTTTGCACAACCTCGCGCTTTGGAACACGGAGCTCGATCTGCTGAATACCTAGGCTATCCCGTAACCACCAGCCCTTGATCCGGAGCGCTATCTATTCGAGCAACGGACTTCATCCACTTTGTGTCAGCAAAGAAAACGTCTAGTCACTAAAACATTGATATCGCGTAAGAGAGCAAAACCCAAGACGATGTTTTAGATTACCCTGTCTCCGCCACGTGGGGATGCCGCGGCTCTGTCTGCGACAGGTATGTGGATATGCAAGCAGGTACGTAGCGCGTAGCTATTTCCAAGCATCGGCCCTTTTCGGCGAGGCTTTAACGTCCAGAAGGTGAGGCTTTTCAGGAGCTCTTCCCAATGGCACACGCTGCTACTCACGTGGAAGCTGAAAATGAGTAAGGCTTTCGCTCGGGAAGATCAGATCAGGCATTGGGCCATGCTGCAGGAGGATCAAAAAAAGAAATTGAAGCTTGAAACGACAAGCTCCGCATGAGCCTCATTTGTTCCCTGGTGCATGAGTATAACATCGCCGAGTTTTCTCCTCCGCCCGGACCCCTGGGGGTCGAAGTCAATTGGTAGCGGAAGGATTGCTGTGACCAACCACCTATACCGAACCATTGCCGACCATTACCGATCACTGCTGTGACGTCTTAAAAGAGATCTCTCGACCGACATCGCGCGCGCGCGAAAGCAAAACTTCATTTCCCTTGTGCCGTCATTCTATCCTCGGCTTTCTGCCCCTGCGCTCCTGAGGCCCTGGGAATTGCTTTTTCAGGCGCTGCCGATCATGAATTGAAATCTATTCTAGAATCTATTCTAGATCCTGTTCTAGAACCTTTCTATGACGAGGAAGAGAGAAGACGTCAAGGAAGCGTGAAACCCTCGGACTTCCGGAGTTCACGATGACCTCACGTAGGACACCTTGTCGACTCGCTCCTAATGCTTACTCATCTCATCGCATTGTAATTTTCGATATTGGTCATCCGGCGAATATTAAACTTTATCTCTGGTCGAGACCCATTTGTTTATTGATTATTCTTCCTAGTGATATCCTCTTTTCCCCATTTCAACAACTAAGCTTCACGATCGCGTTCATGACCTCATTCACACAGCCACTTCCCAGGAGAGGCTTGCAGATGCTCTAACAAGTAAACGATATTATAAATCTCTAGGTATCTACATTCTAAAATATGAACTATGCTATTTGTCCAAACGAATCCTTCCAGTGTCTATGCTATCCTATACTGATGCCAAATATTACCATGCTGAATACATAATTACAACTTTGCCTTATTCTCATCCTTCTGCTTTAGCCTTACAACGCCCTACACACTCATTAGTAAAAAATGTCTTGAAACGAGTAGAGCAAGTAAAAAAAAAGCAAACTCACCTCCTGGAAAGCCGTAGCCAGCAGCGTCCCATCCTTGCTATAAATCTTCTGCATGACCACACCCCTCCCGTCGCCGGCCCACGGGCTCTCCATCTCGGTGAACATCCACTCGTCGGCCTGGACCTTCTTGGGGTTGTGGAAGTAGATGGAGTGGTCGAGGCTGACCATCATGCCGACCTCGGGGCGGTCCTTGTACTCGTCGAGGTCGCCGTAGCCCTCCCAGTCGTTGAGCTTGGTCAGGTGCTCGCGCACGTCGGGCTCGAGGCGGGGCACGTCCTCGAGCCGCACCGGGTACCGCCACAGCTTGTGGATGCGGCTGATGGTGCCGATGAAGTACGAGTCGCTGATGTACGCGAGCGCGCTGAGGTGCGCCTGGTGGCCGCCCTCGTCGCTGATGCGCCCGCGCGCGCGCACCCACTGCCACACGCGCTTGTCCTCGGGCTTCTCGTCCGCGTCGTGCGGCTTGCACCGGAAGCTCTGGAACGGGTTCTCGTCGCCGTTCTGGCGCCCCGCCCGCAGGAACGCCGGCTCCGCGTAATCGTCGGGCGGCGCTTGGGCGGCGGCGCCCGCCGGCATGGCGGCCGCGTGCGCCGCGAACTGCGCGCCCCCGCTGCCCTCCCGCACGAAGCTGCACGTCACCGTGAAGATGGCGTGGCCGCGCTGCCGCGCCTGCACCGTGCGCGTGCAGAAGGAGCGCCCCTCGCGCACGCGCTCCACATGGTACAGGATGGGCACGCTGGAGTCGCCCGCGAGCACGAAGAAGCAGTGGTACGAGTGCACGACGAAGTCGGGCGGGACTGTGCGCTGGGCCGCCTGTTCAGGTCGTCGTCAGCAATCAGCAAGGCAGCATCGGAGGATCGGTGTTTGTTGCGTTAAGTCCACAGTCCAGATCCAGCCTGTCAGCTGATGACTTGCATAGGACGTGAGGCATTAGGTGCAGGTACAAGCTGAAACTTCAGGACTTAGGTACCCCTATCCCCTTACGAGGCAGTTCGTCGCTCGCACCCCGGCCCGTCTTTTCCCGTGTTTGCATATGCGCGTAAGATGAAGAGGCAAGGTGAGACGAACTAGGGGGGCTGGGTGGTTGGGATGAAAGGAAAAAAGGAGGGAAGCGCGCCGAGAGACGCAGGAAACGCAGAGAACAAGAACCGATCCGAGCCCGCATCGGCAAGCGAAGTCTCCGTCCGTATTTCCGCTCGCGGCTCGGAGGGGGGTTAACGGCCAAGACAACTTCTCTGCCCAGGGCGCCGGACAAACCAATAAACCAACCAACCAACATCTCAAATGCGTGTAATAGTTGTACAAAAATCGTAGTAACATATGGAAATCGCAAACCGTCAAATCAGAAGGGGCAAGAAAAGAAGGCGAACGAAGATCAGGAGACCAAAGCAAGCACAAGAAGATGGACAAGATGGAATAGCCTACGTACCGCCAGCGTCTGCGCGATAACGGCGCCCCCGTAGATGCCCCTAGCGCCGGGGGGATGCCAGAGCTCGCGCGTGTTGGTGAAGATGTCCTGCGCGTCGCATTTGCATTAGCGATATGAGTAAGCGGCCGGTATCACACGCAGCATCGTCCATATCATGTCATAGGCGCGTAACCGGCACGTTATATGCGGGATATGATATTCATGTAGTGATAGAGAAAGGAAAAAAAGGGGGACGTCTGGTGACTTACAGGTCCGATGATGCTCAGATCCGTCAGCTCGAGCGCGTTTTCGATGGGCGCCTTGGCCTCGTCCACCGGCGGCGGTCTGACCAGCGTCGGCCGGTGTTCGCCCATCTTGGCTCTGCTTCGCTTTTACCCTGTCCTGTCCTGTCCTGTCCTGTCTTGTCCTACCTATCTCTCACTTCTCACTTCTCAGTCCCTATCCTTTTCCCTATTGCCTATATCCCCTTGTCTTCTCCGTCCTTCAAACCCTACTTACTCAGTCAGGTCTCGTAGCTGGCGCGATTTAATGCGCAAATCTCCGGGTTCTGACGTAGCCTGGGGTTACACGGAAAGACCCGAGTATGAGCAGGTCCGTCGTATTGGGTTTCGGCGTCTCCAATCAATGCGGAGTTACTGTAAAAGGGAAGATGGAAATTCCTCAAAGAACTTCAAACTCTAAATAGAAACAGAAACGACAGGTATGGTATGGTATGTAATGTAATGTAATGTCTTAAGTCTTGACAACGATGCAACGGCCGTGCATGGACTTCGGCAAATCCAAACCCAATCCAATTTCCTCTCGCTCTACACAGCAGCAGAAGAAAAAGAAATTCGGCTTTGGCTTCTGAAATGTGATGGTTGTCAATTGCCATTGGCTGATAGGGGCATGTCTCTGATTACGAAATTATCGAAAGCCTCCTAAATGAGTTTTTACCGAGGCTCGGATGCTTTGAAACAGAAGAGTGGGCCACGGCCCGCGGCCGAATGCCAAGACTTTTGGCTTTTCTTACAGTGGACCATAAGTGCCGGTCGATCAAATCCTATGCTACCTCGCCTACCTATCGGCTGTCCTATCCTTACTAACTTCCATCTCGTACAGATGCAGGTGGTTAGGCAGCAGAATTATAGAATAGTAGAATAGTGAATGAAAGATGAGCATATGATGAAGGGCAAACTTCTTCTCTTCTGTGTGCTTTATAGACAGATATTAACGATGTAAAGCCTTAATCTTTTCAAACTGATATCCTATATCAAATTACTCTTCCTCATCAGTCCTAATTCACGAGCCAGTCGTATGATTGACTAGATACCTCTTATTTATGAAGGAAAGTTGTTCAGTGAATGCTGTTCAACAAGAAGTCATCCACAGACACGAAGCAATCTCATAAAATCATCGTTGAATCGTTGGTCTAGCAATGCTGTATTTCATACATACTCGTTCAACAGCTTCGTTTTTGTGTACAGGTCCTGACGTGGGCACCTTTCCTCCCTTCGTTTTCCACGTTTCCACGTTTCCTCGTATCATGCACCGCCAATTCACTATCCACTAATTCCACCCCCAGAAAACTACCCCTTACTCAATCCTCGGAAGAGTAAATCGGCTCCAGGCCATCCCACGCGTGCGCGTCGCCACTTCCGTACCTCTCGCGCTGCGTCCAGTACTTGCCGGTGAACTGCCAGTACTCGACGCCCGTGACCTCGCACTTTGTCTTCTCGAACCAGGCCGGGGTGAAATCATCGCCCGTCTGCTGTCTGTTCTTGCGTCTTGCGCGCTGCGCCTCCTCGAGCCGGTTCTTCTCGTTGGCCGCCACGTCGTACTCGCCGTCCTCCATGGCCCGCTGGTCGGGGCGGTATCGGGAGTCCGTCGGCGCGATCCACTGCTTGAGGTTCTTGTCGAGCTGGTTGAAGGTGAGCACGAACGGCGTGAGGTTGAACGGGATGCCCTCGGGTCTCGGGTTCGCCTCCCAGACCATGAAGGCACGACTGGGATCGCTGATACTTCCGCGCGTGTCCTGCGGCTCTTCGACGGCGCACTCGAAGCCCGGCGTGAGGCGCGCGTAGATCTTAGAGTTCCAGCGCCCGCCTAAACTCATGCGCGGGCGGCCATCGGCGTCGATGATCTTGCCCGAAAGCTGGTAGGCACTCGAGGCCTTCCAGCCTCGCTGCTTGAAATCCAACAAGCAGGTCTCTCCAGTAGTGTGGTTTTTGATCTCCACGAGACCGTAGTTGTCTACGACGGGGTTACCCGTGATGATACCGACGACTTGCGATTTGGGTTTCTTCCACGTGAAGAAATCCTCTTTGCCACCGGCAGTAGGGCGCAGCTTCAGGAACCAAGTACCAAGATGGTAGATATCAAACGACCTGCCCAAGAATTTGGAATCGACCTTGGCTTCGCCCCAGTACGTCCACTTTGCGGACTCTGCATGGGCTGCTCCGATAGGGGGGTGATGGCTCACTTGTTCAATGAAAAAGCGATAACCCTTGTCCGGTCTCGCATACTCGAATGTCTCACCTAGAAGGGGGTTGAAAGGCTTGGCGACACGACCAATGGTCGAGGCAAATTCACTGGCCGCAAAGGCAGCGACGTACAGCATTCGCTCGATGGAATCTGATCGATCTGCCGCCATGTCTAGCAGATCAGCGTATTCCATGTCTTCGCCGGTTCGGTATAGTAAGGACGTAGGCTCGTTGAACGAGACCGGAAGCGTCATCTTCGTCATATCCTTGCCAATCATCGACTTCAAAATACCCTATAATGCATGTCAGTAACTGCTCTTCAACTAGAAGATGTTTTAAAACTTACCCAAAGACCGATCCTTGGTCGGTTGTCTTCATCCAACTTGAGCTTTGTCCTTAGACCACCCTCATAACCCTTAAAGGCGCTGCTGACATCTACACCCGATACTATGACATCCTGCTTGGCATCCGCTGATGGCACTACGTCAGACGGTGGCATGGGCTCGACGTCCACCTCTCCTGCGTCTACCGCATCAAAGAATTCCTCTTGCTCTGATTCGGAGTCGCTCGAGAGTTCGACAACGTGCGAGCGCGCGGTTGATCTACGACCGATACTCTTCGTCGATGGTGATCGAAGAGCAGCGGAAACGTCCTCTTCGTTTGCATCAGCAGCCTCGGTCGCGGCATGCGCAGCGAAGCTATCACTGCTCATTGGCCGGCCCTCGCTAGTACTTCCCATGACTTCGCGGAGGGCTCGCTTGGCCATCTTGCGCTTCATTTCGGCCTCGCTAACCCTTGCTTCCAGTACCTCTTGCTCCGCAGCGACCTTGGCCATGCTTTCTTCCCACATCCGTCGCATCTCGATTTCCTGCTCGAGGCGATATTGCCAGTGGGCATCGCGGTCCTTTGATATTCTGAGAAGGTCTCCCATAAGCCCCTTCAGACTTCGAATCGCCGCGTCGTAAGTTGCGAGAGCTTGCGCTGCCTTCGGGTCTACTAGTGACATGGATGGATTTTGATTGGCTTCTGCCTGTAGTGCTGCACTGACTGATGCTAACGTATCTAGCTGGAGTCTTGCGGACTGTGCTGTAATATTGAAGGCGTCCTTGGTTGCGGTTGGGGCTTCACCTCGGCTTGACTGCTCCATATATTCATTCTCGTCGTCGTCGGCGATCGTTGGGTCATAGTTCCCTTCACCTTCAGGAGAACCTGCATCTACAAAATCGTCATCTCCACTGCCCGCGGTACTAGCACGGGATAGTCCCACACGTGGCACAGATGTCTTCCCGGAAGGTATGTGAGATAGTTGAGTACTGCTCCTTCGATCACCGGTGCTTGCCACCTCACTACGGGAATCAGTGGCGGATAGTTCTGGTTTGCTGAGGTTATCCCGAGCCTGTCGTAGCATTTCCGCACTCTGCGCCTTCTGTCGTTCGTCCTGTTTTGCCTGGTCCTTCATCCACTGGATCGCATTGTTCAGAGCCCAGAACCATCGCTTAGCCTCGACTTCGTGATTGGCCTTCAGAGTGTACTTGACTGATGATTTTCCTATAATCTCAAATTTGGTCTTCTCTTCCGGACTCATGTGTAATCTGGCGATGCGCATACTAATGGCTCCTCGGCAGGCATTTTCAGCATCGTCCTGATGCTTGTAGTAGCTGAGAACACCATTTTCGAGAACGAACCAACGTAGCTGGTAACCTTTTCGATAATTTGTCCATTTCTTGAGGTAACCCTTCATCTGGGGCTCTCGTCCCGCTAAGGGATCTCCTCCAACAGCTGGGCCTGATCCGCCTTGCGAAGTCGCGTGTCCAAGTACGGCTTTCTCCTGGATGCCTCGTTGAGCGGCTACGGCAGCAGGCGAACGCTTGAGCATCGCCTTCGTAACGTCATCGTTGGTGACCTGTTGAGGAAGTTTTCCTTTGCGATCTCGTTGGAATGGGTCGGCTCCGTGAAGGAGTAGCGCTTGGATAAGTTTCGTGTCCCTCTTGCGGGCTGCCTCGTGCAGTAGTGTTCCTCCTGCCTGAATAGTCACCGGATCGCATGGTAATTCAATACTATTGATATCCAAAATCGTCTTGACTCGGGGTTCCTCGAGCACCTGACCCAGCATATCATAAGCACCACTTAGGACAAGATCTTGGACTTGCTTGACTTTATCCTGGACGAATAAAGTTCTCGCCAGCTGAAGCTGCTGGAAGATATCCGGGTTTCGTGCTACATCTAAAGGAAGTTTTCCCTGGTTGTTCGCAATGGCATCGTTGATATCTTTCTGTTCTAGGAGTAGACGAACTACTGGGCCACGTCCTTGGGAAGCGGCGATGTGTAGAGGCGCATTTCCATCCTTATCACGAGCGTTGATGTCGACAAATCCAGCTCCATCAGACAAAACATATTCCACTACGTCGTATTCGGCACACTGAATGGCAAGGTGAAGGACCGTTGTGTCATCTAGAGGCACAGAAAGTCCTCCATTGACAGAAGATGTACTTGCACGTGGTCCATTTTCTGACGTTTCTCTAATCGCTTTTGATATTGCGGCCGTGTTGCCAGCTCGTAGGGCCTCGACGATTCGAAATTTGCGTACAGATTGTTCGAGGGTGTTGCCCTTATCGGCCGCAGTGGGGTTAGATCGAGACGGTGTTAAGCTCAAGGAGGCGGCAGGCTCGCGCGACCGAATCTGGCTAAGAGACATTCTTTGACCGTGTCCTTTCGTAGAGTGGTGATGGGACATGGGAATGGCGGGGGCTGATGTGGTCGTCGTGGTTGGTAGTGAAGCTAGGCCAGAGGCTTGCGACCCATCTTCTGAATTAACGTCGTCGTCATTACGGTTATCTTTATCCTTTCGTCGTAGTAGTGAGAGAGCCGCCGACTTGGACCTCTTGTGCTGACTGGCAGAGAGCGAGTCAGTACATAATCTGAGGCCACTTCAATGTTTCCTCCGTTATAGCTTGAGCCAAACACACAAACGAAGGTCTAACCACAGACGACAGAGCTCAATAGAACAAATGAATGAATTCTATTATAAACCTAGACTACGTACCTATCTCCAGCTTCCGACATGTTGGGCTAGATGGATTGTTTAAGATGCCTTGTCGGCATCAATCGATAAAGTGGCGGGCAGTTCGTGAAAGAAAGTCGGTGGTGAGAATTCGGGTGTTCAAAAATGTGTCACTGAAGCATGTTCAATGACTGCACGCGAAGATGAAGTGGATGACGGTGAGACAAAGTTTGCCTCTAAAATAACATGCTAGGTGTAGGTGTCAGGTGTCAGGTGTCGCGATACTTTTAGGAATGTACTGTGTCTTTTCACAAAGACCAGAGATGGAGATGGAGATGGAAATGGAGATTGGAGATGACAGGCATCATTTTCCCCCCTCGATTCCAAAATGACGTTTTTCCGTCTCAAGTTGTGCTAGCGCTAGTTGCTAGTGCTAGCAATATGTAGCAGTGCCATCAAGGAGTTACAGCTTCACCTTCCCCCCAAGCAAAAATAAAGTCCAGTCTAGTCCCACTGGTCCCAGCAATTCGAAAAAAGAAAAGCCAATCCCAGTCTGAAATTTCCCCCACCAAACCACACCAAACCGCGCTAAAGATTCAATGGGGTGTGAAGCGAAGACACGTGCTGCCATCGCAGTGAGAGTGAGGCACAGTACATAGGTACAGTCCGAACACGGTATTTGTACGATACACGCCGGAGTATCTCTTGCCTCTGGATTGATTAAAATGCGACATCTGCATACACTTTTAGTATTTAGTATTATACTGTGATTTTCTTGTCTACGATTAAGCTTTGTGCTGCCGGGTATCATTTTGTGTTGGTATGGGTAATTGTTGTTACAGTAAGAGTTGCCATGATGCACCAGAACAATAAAATCAAAGCTCTAGTAATATCATGGCATTATTAAGATCGATCATCGGATGGGTCTCCGACACCCGGCTATTGGGCAATAACCCATCCCACGTCTTTAATATATTAATATACCTAGACCGGTGAATGAACTTATAGTAGCAGACATCGCCATGAACCACAAAGCCACGAATTTACTCTGTTTGGTAGCATAAAGCGATGATCATTTGCCGTCACCTCACAGGAGCCGGGTGCGATGCAATGCAACCACAGCCCTCCTTGACGGGATATTGGAGAAGCTATCCCCACACACCATCATATTTCGAGCTACTCAGCGCGGTAGGTCTGAGCTGTATTTCTAAGGCATCCTAAGTCATACCATAAGTAAAGATGATATAGCAGCCTATATGATATACTGGGTCGTAGGTCCAGTGACAAAAATAGTCGTAATCCAACGCGTACCCAACCAAGGTGAAATCCAAAATCTTTCGGCATGACCATAGAACGTCCAGGCCATAAAGGAGCCTCTTATATACGCCTCGTACCTAGGTACGTAGGCAGTCAACCAACCGATACCCCAGCTGCCTAGCTCAGATGCGCCTCGGCATGCTCCACGATCTCATCCAGCGTCAGAAACTTGAACGGGCCCAACTCCCAGCCCAGCCCATCCTCCTTGCGCTGCGGCGTGCGCAGCGCCGTGCACGTCATGTAATCCGGGCCCAGGGCCCGCAGACAAATATTCGCGTCCTCGACCCTGTTCCCGTGGAACAGCACCTCGTGGTCCGTGATAACCTGGGCCCTTTCGCTCTCTTCCATCTCCGCCTCCGGCCGCTGCTCGAACGCGGTCCCCGGCGCCGGCGCGCGGAAGCGCATGAAATTCAGGTCCTTGAGCCAGGGCGCCAGCAGCGCCTCGCCCGTCATCTTGACGTAGGCCTCGCGCAGGCACCACAGCGTGTAGAAGCGGCGCAGCTTGGCGTCGACGGGCTGGCCCGGCGGCAGCTCGGTCTTGAGGGAGGCGGCCTCGGCGCGCCCGAACACGTCCGCGTGCATGTCGACGTACGCGCCCCAGCCCTCGGCGGCGACGAGCCGCAGGTCGCGCGCGCGCCGCTCGCTCGTGCACACGATGTCGGTGCCGACGTCGACGGGGCCGTCGTAGGCGCGCGCCGCGACGGCCACCAGCGCGACCAGCCCCGCCTGGTGGCTGACGTTGAAGAAGACGGGCTGCCGGCGCGTGGCGGGGTCGACGAAGATGGGCTTGCCGTTCTTGTCGCGTGTGAGCGTGGTGGCGCGCCACGGCACGCCCGCGTGCTTGCTGACGACCCAGTGCTTGAGCAGGTGCGAGGCCAGCGACATCTTGGCGTCGGCGACGAAGTAGTACTTGAGCACGGCCTTCTTCTCCTCCTCGGTCAGGAGCGCGAGGGCGCGTGCCGCCTGCGCCGGTGTTAGCTCGATATCCCATCGAATCCCAAGTCCGAGGGGCTGTAGGAGTAAATTGCGCATACCTCATTCTCGAGCTCCTTTGTCTTGAGAGCCGCGGGCCACAAGGCCCGGGTGTCGACAAGGTACTGTATGACCTCGACGGTGTCCGATCCCATAGCGTTCCGAGAGATTGATTCCCTACCTGGGTAAGTAGAATTGGTGAGAGGGAGGGTTCAAGATTTGGGAGGTCCAAAGTTAAGAACCCAGCTCAGCACTTAATTGAGAAGGATTCCGGTCGGGCCTGTCTTACGTCCCTCGAGCTGAGCTGCAGTGAAGTAGGTACGTCACATCCATCTACTCCGATCCTTCCTGCAGTTGCTCATCCTACCCATCCATTATTGGCTGAGGGGGTAGGAGCTACCAGCCCTATCCATAACCGTGGGTGCCCATTGGGTGATCTCGAGGTCGCGTCGCACTGAATTGATAGTGCCGGCAGCTGCCGATCCTAGCGCCGGAGTCCGCTAAATAGACTTCCCGCTCGGTCTACGTAATAGGTACAATCCTAGTACAATACTTGAGGTATCACGATGTGAATTGACTTACTTATATGGACGGTACGAGGTCCTTTCTCACGTCGTTCTTCTCGTTGTTAGGCTTTCGTTTTTTTATATCGTTCTACCATTTATTTATCTGGTTTTTATATTGTTATTTGGTTTCTTCGTCGTCTTTCTCGAGGATTGTTGAATCCACCCCGCATTTTCATGATCACAAGACGTAGCCAGTAATGAGTAAAAAATGCCACCACTTTCTAGAACTAAGGAAACTAAGGAATTCAGACTAGCTGATATACAATGCCTCTCGCCTTAACGTTGAGATTCCCCTAAGGTGTGTGAAGACGCTCTCTCCATGTTTGCAGGCACATAGGTATGCTTCAAAACCCGTTGTGTATACGTGGCTTCATGCGTCGGGTATCCATGCCTCATCGCAGGCGTATTCAAATCATCTCTTCGTTGTGCTAATCATGGGCTGGCGAATGACACATGCAATGGATACAAGAATTCCTGAATTCTGGTTAGCAAAGGAACCCATTAAACACAACATAAGATAGGTAGTCGTGGACTTACCCTAAGAATCGTCGTGCGGTCATCTCCTCGTAGCCCTCACCTTACAAGTCCCTCTCCATCCAACGACGAAGCACTTCTACGGACTGCTCCTCTCTCTCGAGATCTTCGGGTGGGACTTCCAGCTCCTCCGCGATGTCCTCGATACCCGAGATAAGTCGCCTGTAGCCTTCCAGAGTGTCGGTATGGATACCCGTCGAGTTCTCAGTGGCCTGCTCCGACCCCTCGAGAGTCTGGACCAGTATGTAGTGGCCGCCGTCGTCTTCCTGATCCTCCTCTCCTTCCTGAAAAAGACCGCAGGTCGAGTAATACTTCCATCCTCGAGGAATGCCGTAAGTCGTGCCGTGCTCATGTGTGACCAAGTCGTTCTGGTCAGCGTCTACGTCGTCGGGGATTCCATCGTTGTTGTCGTCAACATCCATATCCTGGGTGGCCTTTACTCGTTTGGCTGGACGGTCCTCGGTCTCGTGCTCCATAGTCATGTCTTCTGATGATCCAGTTGGGACACGGCTGGCAATTCGCTTCTTACCACCGCCCGTAGTGGTTGGCTGTGTACGGGTGGTGTCGTCCACGTTGTGGAAGGCTAGATCACGCTGGAAAGAGTGCTTACACCAGTCTACCGAAAGATAACGGGAACGGGCGTTGTTCTGGATGTCGAATGAGGATTCAAAATCGAATACTCCCAAGCGACTGCTGGGAACCGAAACCATCCAATTGGCGCCATCACTGTGGTCTGTGGTGCGCGGGAAAGTGAAGGTGAACGGGCAAGAGTGTTTCTGCAAACTGAGTTAATACTTGTGGTTGGTTTGCTTTATGATGGAGGGGGGTTTAAAGTGCTGAAGAGGGTTATCTTATTATATATGAAGATGGCCTTCGTAAGGCTGGATGGTGAGTGGGTGGTACGAAGAGATGTAAGTTTGGGGTGAGTATTTAGTCTTGTTCACTTTTGAAGGGCGATGAGGACGATGAGGACGAAGATGATAAGGCGGGAATGTACGTGGGAATCGATTAAGTATTCTTGGAGGGGATGTATTGATGGAATATCGTAGGCATTAGATGAAGAAGGGGATTGTAGAGAGAAAGGCTGATGCGGGAAGCAGTGACTTGCCTTCAATTGGCGCACTTTGCGCATCGTGGATTTCTTGTTCAGCTGTGTTTGCATGAGTCTAAGTGTGAGATTGAGAATGATGATTGGTATCCTCGGTAAGAGGAAGGAAAACTGCGAGTAGGTGATGTCGATAGAAAAAGATAGATCTGAAGTTTTGGTTACTGCTTGACTCTTATATCAAAATATTTCGAGTAGAAGTTGTGTATGGGAGGAAATAAAAAAGAGGATGGACCAGAGAAGAAGGAGACCTCGTTGACAACAGTTCCTACCCGTCAGTTGACGACGCACCGTCCAATTGTACATATGTATTCATTATACAGGCACATGGCGTTGTAAGTTATGCCATGATGGAAGTTTAACTATCGTGAAGGGACGAGCGCGGTAAGTGTAAAGGTTACGTATATGGATACTAAATTAGTCGTCTTGGCCTTCGGTCTCCTGAGGTTGGCAAGGGAGGCACATAAGCAACAGTCACGTTACGATAGGGATCGACAGCAGGGCCTAAAATACCACCTCTAATCTAATTTTCCTGACTTGGAGGTATGCGTCATACCATGAATGAGGTTTAAGAACAATCTTTTCGATGAGTCACGCTAGGTGGGAAGTACGGCATGCTTGCCTCCTTAGGTATTCATTGGATGAAATAGGAATTTGAACCTCGTATTCTAAGGCATGAGGGGTGTGTGTGGCTTATTTAGTTGTATAACGACTGCATATCAGGTGTATCTAGAATCGTCTGAATATCTGTATTAGCAGGTATGCTAATGCGTTTACCCATGATATTCTTCCTGCCTAAGTTCGACTTGGTGCTTTGGTAAACGTACTTTCACTACTATAAAGTTTGGTACTTGTCATGAAATTCTCGCTACGCTTACTGGAATCAATATATTATAATTTTGACTAAGGGCTACTTAAATGACATACCTGTCATCAGACTCGAACAAAGGCTTAACTGGGCGACGACAGGCTTGGATAACCTTATAGCTTAGCCCTAGCATTAGTTAGTGCTAATCACGCATTGACTCTGTAGGGGGCGTAGATACAGCGGCATAGACTCATCTAGGGGAAAAGGGGCTGGCCTTTGGTACCAGAAGCCATCTCTTCAAGTCTTAACAAAAGACCACAGTGCTCCTAAAATATTCACACTCGGCTCAAATCCGTCCATGTCTTTAACTGTAGCTTTTAAACTCCTGTCACTGATTGTTAGCGATGCTCACTCAAGGTTTGAATGGCATTTTAAGTCAGGTAAACTGTAATCTTCAAATGACGAGGCCAACTCAAGCCCCCGGTTAAAAGTGGAATACGTGAGGGTATCGCTGGACCACGCAGTCTATTGCAGCCTCGCCAACCTCTCTAAGTGATAACACACAGAATTTGTGATAGTACACCCGTGAAATCCATTCCCATCTAGCCTACAAGCTCAACTGCCTACCTAACCTAAGCAGAAGCTGGCGCCTCAATAGAAAAGAGGAAAACAGGGTAGCCCTTCGCCTTCATCTTCTTCCCATCCTCAGCCTTAAGCTTCGTCTCAACCCCTTTCTCCTCGTTCGCCGTTTCCTTATTTTCCTTACTTTCCCCAGACGCCTTGCCATCGGCGGGAGTTTCTGACCGGCTCTGAGCTTGCGTCTCCTGGTTCTCTCCGCTCTTGTCACCCCCCTTCTCCATCTCCTTCTCCTTCTCCTCATCCTTCACCACATCGACCACATTCCCGTCCCCATCCACCTCCACGATGCGATCCGCCGTGTCCAGCGCCCCGTCCTCGGTATACGCCCACATCTCCTTTAGCTCGCCGCGCGCCAACCCCGTGGCCCAGACGCTGGCCACGACGCCGGGCACCAGGTACAGCAGCGCGGGCTGCGCGTGGCGGAAGACCAGCAGCATGGCCAGGGTGGCCACCATGGCGAGCAGGTACCCTACGAGCGCCGCGGTGAAGTACGTTTTCGGAAACGCGCTAGCCTTGAGCGCGGGCGTGGCGTCGGGGCGCCACATGCGGGCGCCGAGGAGCGGCGCGCTCCAGAAGCGGTCGCCCCACTGGCCCTGGCAGGGGACGAAGTCGGGCTTGACGAGCATGCGCTGGGTGGTGGTGGCGGTGACGGCGTCGTCCGCGCGCGTCTGGAGCTCGACGGGGACGAGGCGTCGCTGCCGGTGGTAGTACAGGTAGTGGTCGAAGCGCAGGCACAGGCCTACGAAGATGCCCGGCAGCACGATGTCGCCGAGCCCCAGCATGCTGGACTTGGTGGGGCCTTCGAAGACTAGCTTGATGGGCACGTCGAGCTTGGTGGCGACGGTCACCATGTAAGGGCTGCGCTTGTGTTAGAAGGGTATATATACATTAGGTACCGACCTAAGCACATAGGCAGTAGGTGGTAGATTTAGGATAGACTCACGTATAGAAGACCATGTAGATATCGTAAAAGAACAACCCAAACAAAACGGCCGTCCCCGTGGCGAACGTCGTAGGCGACATCAGTATTATACCCGCGTACGAGAACCCATAGCCCATAACATTGGACAGAAACGTCGATTCCGTGGTGTAGTATAGAACGTTCATTCCAACGGCAAGCACAATCCCGAAAATATCGTTGAACCGAACCTTGAAAGTCTCGTTCCCGACACCGTGAATGGCGAGGCGGACGGTCCACTGTTCGACGAGCAGGTGGCGCACCTCCCAGAAGAACGTGTTCCACTTCTCGGAAAGACCCAGCTCGGACCATCGGCTGGGGAAGGGCGTCTTCTTCTTGTCGTTCCAGACTTGAACTTGGTCGTCGGACTCTGACTCTGACTCAGATTTAGGCTTGGCGGTATTGCTGTGCCAGTGCCCCCTTTTCACCCCGTCGACATGGTACAGCTTCCCGTCTCCGCCGATCCACACCGTTGGAAAGATGAAGCCCGTTACGAAATGTAGCGCATCGGCCATGAGCTTGGACACGCTGGCCAGCGACATGCCCGAAAAGTAGACCTTGAGGATCTTGTTCAGGATGTCCGGGTCTTCGAGCCACTTGATGAGATAGTAGAGGCTAACAAGGACAATGCCGGCCAAGATGGGAAGAAGAATGGCATCGGAAGTCTGCAGGCCGTGGACGAGGTTGTCCTCCTCGTCTCGTCGGCGATTGCCTTCTTTCTCGCCCTTTTTCCTGGGGGGGTTGGCGGAGGGAGGACGACGCAGGGCCGCGTGGGACCCGATGAAGATGCACGCCATTGCGGTAAAGATAATGCGGAATTCTAGCACGAACAAATCCCTGTTCTCCCACAGAATAGCTGGCAGATCGGCCAGTTTCTCCGTGAAGGTCAAGTTGGCTACTGGCGATTCAGTCATATTCGTGGCTGAGATCCCGCTCGCCGCGAGGAGTGTTGAGTTATTGCTCGCCATCCTGCTTTCAGTCTCCTCAAGAGGATATAAACGAAGCTAGGTGTGTATTTTGAAGTGAAAGATGAAGTTGCCGTGTTGTTCAAAAATAAACTTCAAAACATCGACTATGAAGATGCCCTGTGGTGATATTCAACATCTGATGTCGTGCTGTGGAAGCCTCGACTATTTATGTAGCATCGGAGAGCAACCATTTAGTAGATGAGCTCGGCAACCTTAGACAACGGCCCTTCATCTGTGTTCGTTTGAAACGACGACCGTTTTCAAGTGACAGAGTTATTACTACCAGAAAGAGATGAGCATCAAGATGTCTACCAACTCATAAGACGTTGTTCGTGAAGGGATCAAACATGAGTGCTATATGTCTACCTGACTTATGCCCGTTGTGATCTAATGTGGCGTACCCGTGTGGCGCTCAGGCGTTGTAATGTGCCCCCTGCCTTATTCAGAAACACCGATACACGCATACGGTCAGAAAGCAATTGCATAAACGGGGTATAGCCCCTCCAGAGCTCAAGCTGCGATAGAGCTTCCATTTCCAAACGTGAGGTCCATCTGTACAACTAATCTGTGATACCAACAACCAACTCCACATTACCAAGCATCCGATCTCCCACAATGACGACCAACGTAGCCCTCGAAACCTCCATGGCATGCTTCTCCCCAACCCGCCCTACTCTACCATCCACACACAACCGCTAACCCCAAACGCAGGGCGTGATCACCGTGGAGCTGTACACGTCGCACGCGCCGCGCACCTGCACCAACTTCGCGACGCTGGCTCGGCGGGGGTACTACGACGGCGTGATCTTCCACCGGGTGATCCCGAACTTCATGGCGCAGACGGGGGACCCGACGGGCACGGGGCGCGGCGGGGCGAGCATCTACGGGGACAAGTTCGCGGACGAGATCGCGGGCGACCTGCGGCACACGGGCGCGGGCGTGCTGAGCATGGCCAACGCCGGCCAGGACACCAACGGCTCGCAGTTCTTCCTGACCCTGGCGCCGACGCCCTGGCTCGACGGCAAGCACACCATTTTTGGGCGGGTGAAGACCGGCATGAGCGTGCTGAAGCGCATGGGCTTGGTCAAGACCGATGCGGATGATCGGCCCGTGGAGGAGGTTAGGATTATTAGGGCGAGGGTGTTGGAGGAGGGGGAGGGTGCTTGAGTGCTATATCTACCTATTTATCTACCTAGGTATCAGGTTGGTAGGTGAGGTAAAGGTACCTGCCTAGGGGGGATGACTGGCTTCTACATGGGGATGCTACATGGAATCGAGTAAGGATTGCATATGGTGTCATTCCACCTTTATAAACTGGCGTTCAGGAGTCCAAAAAATTCTGGTGCTACTCATTACATAGACACTTAGAGACACCAATCACATATCACTTGCATTCTCATCTTATCTTATCTCAAGTCAACTCAACATAACACTCCAAAGTTGCCGTATAAACCCTCGGATCCGCATAGATATCCGAGGTCCTGTCTGTATTTCTGTATTACTTCGTCATTGGTATGTGCAAGTTTGCAAGTCGCAAGCGCAGAAGAAGCGGTTCTAAAAGATACAGAATGTGCCTCACCCCGCCTCGCCTCGCCCGAGGCACCCCTGATCTGCTCGATGGATGGACGTGCTCAGCTCACTCGTAAGATCCTTCGCGAACAAAACGCCGTGTTTCCCTTCCCCTGAAGAGAACATGAATGCCTGATCAAAAAAAAAACCCGCCCTCCCCTCCTTTGTGTGTATTGCTAGTAGTAGAAACGTAACGCAACGTAAACGTAAAAATATTTATTTCCGGAACCCCTTTGAAATGCAAGGCCGCGACGGCCATTGTACAAGAATGCTATGTTGTTGGTGTAGGTGCAAGTGTGAGGTAGACAAGGGACAAAATGCCTTTCGAATTCCCGGTCCGATGTCATATGTCAGATGTCAGATGTCAGGTTTGTGATGGTGATTTGACAAAGTGCCACTATAGCTCATAGCTAATAGCCATTCCTCATCTCATCTCATCTCATCTTCGACTATACTATAGGCGGAGACGACAACGTGCCCGAGCTCTCCGACTCGCGGTCGTCGTCCCCTCCACCGTTCGGAGCCGAAGTCTTGCCGTTACTCTTAGACATCGGGCTCGAGAGCAGCGGCTTCTGGGTGCCTAGCTTGAGCTTCTTAGCCGGACTCGGCACCTTGGTGACCTTCTTCTTAGGCGCGACCTCGACCGTGGAGCCCTCGGCATCGTCGTCGTCCACCTTTTGCTCGACAATCAGCGAGGAACCCGTCTTAACTTTTTCCTTCTTGGTGCCCGACGCGTTCTTCTGCTTAAGATTGATCTTCTTGCTGGCGGCGTTGGCAGCCGTCGGCTTCAGCTTCTTCTTCTTAGGGGCCTCGTCCGACTCGTCGTCGTCGTCGTCCAGATCGTCCTTGTCTCTCTTTCTTGGACTATTACCTCGGGAACTCGGGTGGGGCGTACCCTTCTGGCTCGACGGTGGCGTTCCATCCGCGCTGCCGTTAGCATTACTACCGTTGCTGATCTTTTGCGCTGCAGCACGACTCGCGTTCCTTCCGCTGTTGCCGATACATGATCCCATATGGTTATTTAGTCGGGTAACCAGGATGCAGCGCTTGCACTTGCTGCAGGTTGCCGACGGGAACGAGAGCATGTTCGGGGGTCGTGAAGCTGCGCCTCCGCCACCGGTTCCTCCCTCGGGCGTAGGTGTTTGCGCGTCCGAGTTCTGTTCGAGCTTCTTCTCCATATCTTTCTTCTTCTTGCCTCGGCCCGGACCCTGCGCAACCCACGTCTGGCCGTAGATGTCGTAGCCGGGCTTGTCGATGTACGGGTGCTTCTTGCAGTAGATGACGCTCGGGTCAGGTTTTCTCGCCCCCTTGCCGTCGGTAGGGTATAGTAATCGCGGTAGGTGACATCTCGGGCACACAATGTCCTGTGTTGTTTGTAGCGGGTTTCCCTTCAACAGCACCCTTCCTTCGTCGTAGACTGCGGCGTCTGTTTCGACCTTGACGTCGGGTCGGGTGTCTGATACAGAGGAATCCGAGGTGTCGGCGGCTAACTTCTCGACGCGAATGGCGGCGGTAGAGGCTCGGGCAATCTTCTCGTCTCGGTGTGTCTTCATTAATAAGTCGTGCACAATGTTGTAGAGTACGTCGTCTAACACGGCATGCGCCTATAGCATCACATTATGTTGGTAAGCATAATTCTAGGAGCCTCGTGGTGATCTGTGTGCAAGTGCAAGACGCAGAAGCACAAGTTTAGCTCATAGTTTAGTTGGCTTACAAGCTTGTCCATGCTTCCTGCATCGTCACGAGCCTTGATGACTCCAGCCTTGCCGGTATTAGGCGAGGCCATGGTGGATGCTCTATTCGGCGGCGTAGATGCCGTCGAGGTGGTGTGGAATGAAGGTACAGGGAGACGGCTAGAGAAGACAAAATGATTCCCGGAGCCCAAGATTAGTGCGAAACGGAGTATTGGAAGAAGATAACGAAAAAAATGATGACTTTTTTCGGATTGGAAATATTAAAAATAGGGAGATGTTTAGAAGTAACTGTATCCACTCTCTCAGTAATACCACCAAGCCCCTAACCTTAGAAGTTTTGGAGGATTGGATAGCTTTCAACAGTTTAGAGAAGAAGAAAACGCGAAGAAATTAAGGGTAAGAATCTCCGCGTTAGACGCGCCGAAGATGCTTAGCAATTAACTTTTTCTTCTTTTCTTTCGCTCTTGCTATAATGGTACTTATTTCCTTCAAAGGAGTATCGAGAGAGAGACGTTCCTTCTTGATAGTAATAAGACCCGTCTGGTACCTAACCGGAGGCTGAATTTTTGAACCGGTAAAGTTGCCGCAAGTAAGCCTGACCAAAGAGGTTGTACAGTACAGGCTAACACTAACAGCGAATCAATTAGCTGGAACCCCCCGTGCATTAGTGGACTAAACTTTGAAGGGGTCCCGGATTTCTTAGATCACAGATGCGCTACGTAATCGTACCTGAATAACTTTCCCCGAGTTTAGAAGCCTTGGAAACCTCTATGGAACGTCGGAATGGCTCGTGATTGCCGTACAACTGTATAACACGAACCAGCGGTTTCCTTTTCTTCCTAATCCGAACCACTCAAGCTCTCCAGATGGTGACACCGAGTAACAATTACAGCTTACAGCGGTACCTGAAATATGGAACCTGCAAAGTTTAAGTTGCCAGGTTGCCAGCTAGTGGTGGGGCCACCTAATCGATATGATATGATAATCGCCAAGGCCCAAGGCACTTGACCGTTATGGAAGCTTTGCCCGCCCACCTAAAACAACAGAACCTAATTCATTCCAGGGTAACTACGAATTACTTCGTATTTACATAAACTTTTCGTATTTCTTTCTTCTTTCTTCTGGTATTTGCGGTTCTCGTGTGTCATGGCAATTCTCTTTCTTTTCTTCTTAGCTGACAATAGGTAACAACGTGTGATATTTGGTGTTAGTTTGGCTACAACGAAAAAACATGTCTCTCCCTTCGAATAATGCCAATGGGCAACCGTCCATCCGGAATTTCTTCAAGCCCAAGTCGCCGTCGTACGCGCCGCCGCCCTCCTCAGTGTCACGGACACAGGCCCAGACGACCCAAGTAGCTTCTCCTCCTGCTCCTCCACCGCCACCACCGCCATCTGCCGCTACATCTCCTCCAATAACCCGACAGAATGGACCCAAGTCGCCGTCACCGCTCTCACCACCTCCACTAAGCAGTCTGTCCTTGACGACAAAGCCAGCCAACCTGCACCCGCAAGCCACCATCTCGCCCATCCTCCCGGACCACATCCCCGCTCTCCGGCGAATCACCTCGTTGCTGCTCCCCGTCAACTACCCAGACTCCTTCTACCAGCGTCTGTCCGACCCGCTCTTCTCCGGAGCCTTCAGCCGCGTGCTGCTCTGGAACGACGACCCCGCCTCCGCCGCGGCCCCCAAAGTAATCGGCGGCCTGGTCTGCCGGCCCGAGCCGTCGCCCTTCGTCGCGGCCTCCTCGCGGCCCTCCCAATTCCAGATCCTGAAGCCGACGACGCCCGACGCCCAGCCCAACGCGCTGTACATCCAATCGCTGGTGCTGCTGTCGCCGTACCGGTCGCTGGGCCTCGCCGCCGCGCTGCTCGACGACGCCGTGCGCGCGGCGGCCGCCAGCGAGTTCCGCTGCGGCGAGGTCTACGCCCACGTCTGGACCGACAACGACGACGGCCTGCGCTGGTACCTGGCCCGCGGCTTCGCTAAGCACGGCCAGGTCAACGGCTACTACTTCAAGCTCAAGCCCGACAGCGCCTGGATCGTGCGCCGCCAGATCGCCGCGAGCCCCGTGAGCGCAGCGCTCGGCTTGTCTGCGAACGGGGCGAATGCCAATACCGATACCGATACCAATACCAATACCAATACCACCGCGTCCGATGCGATTGCGCCCAGCGCCACGGCCGCGGCCGCCAATCTTTTGAAGCAGCAGGCGCCCACGCCGCCGGCGCTAGCGGCCACGACGAACGCGGGACCGGGCATGCTCTCCCCGCCGCTGGGGCCGCCGCGCAGCAGTAGCGGGCCCTCGCCGAATCGGAGTCCGGGGCCCGGCACGTCGTTCCAGACCGCGCGGCCGGACATGGAGTGGAACGACCTGCCGGCCGACATGCACAGCACGCCCGCCAGCAACGCGAGCTCTAGGAGCAGCTCCGCCGCGCCCAAGAAGAAGCGCGATCGCGCGTATCCGGCGGCCGCGTTCGGCAAGTAGATTGGAACGTGCCGTGGTTCTGGATAGGCGACTGACTGGGAATATGGGTATGAGTATGGGTATGAGTATGAGTATGAGGATGAGGAATGCGAACAGGGAAGCTTAAGGTATACATGCATACCTACGTGACAACGACGGGACAACCCGAAAAAAAGGGGGCAAGGCAAAGAAGCCTGCTATATATATATATACGTACATTGAATAGAGCTGCTTATAGGTAGCATTATTTGAATTGGATCGGATCGTCGTTGTGTGGCATCACGGCGGAAAAGGGGGAGGCAACCTTGGTCTTACAGAAAAAGGGGTAAAAGGGGAAAACGCCTAGAATCGCTGAGGTTGGCTATGCTGATGGTACCTAATTACTTAATTAGAAGTAGTGGTGTTGAATGAAAACGATGTAATAAAATATTCACTTAATTCACGCATCTTGCTAAATGTGCTGCTTTGCTGAATTTGTGGTAGACACAAGTTCAAGTTTGGGGCTGCCATCTTATAACATGAGGTAGAGCGCAATAATATAGAATGACTTGTCATAATTTTTATTGCATTAGGTCATGATTGTAGGTACATAGGTGTATACGTTCCACTCATGCATCTTTCTTTCGTGTGTTTTTCGTTTCTTCATCATCCACCGCTCCCGCCTAACCTCTATCCCCGTAGCCCCATTCCGATGTCCCCACGTCTATTTCTTGTGGCTTCTACCCCTACACCTACACTATCGTCGTCGCCTCCTCGTTCTCCGGGATCGCCTGGATGATCTTCTGCGCGATGTCGTGCCGGATGTAGTTGAGGTAGTCCACCACGCCCTTCTTCTCCATGCCCGCGGCCACGAGCGCGATCAGCGCCGCGCCCACGCCGCTGCCGTCCTTGGCGATGCCGATGCGGATGCGCTTGGCGCCCTCGGGCCCGATGCCGTCGACCGCGGACAGCGCCTCGTAGATCATGTCGCGGAAGAAGGGGTAGTGCTCGACGAGGCTGCCGTCGACGCCGATGTCCACCGGCTCGTCGGCCGATTCCTTCAGCTTGCCGCTCTGCAGGACGATGGCGCCGAGGGCCACGGCCGAGAGCCGGGCGGCGCGGCGGCCCACCGCGTACGCCACGCTCTTGAAGGTCTGGGCGTCCTCGAGCGAAGCCGCGTAAACGTGCAGCTGCTTCTCGAGCTCCTGGCGCAGTGACGACAGGTCGGGGGTGTTGTCGGCGGCGGCGATGGACATGATGGAGCTGTCGATGCCCCACTGCTTGAACACGCCGGACTCGGGGGCGATGGTGGTGGTGGACTTCCAGTCGTTGTGGCTCGAGTTCTCGTCGCGGAAGAGCGCGATCTTGGGGTCCTTGAGCATATCGACGATGACTAGGCGGACGATCTCGCCCAGGAACATGCCGGATACCCGCTTCTCGAATATCTGGATGCCCGGGTTCACGCTCTTCTGGTCTAACTCGATGTCGTATGACGTGTTGGGTAGTACGTTGAGCTGGTTGTCGAAGGAGCCCCACTCGGTGTTTATGACCATCAGACCGGTCGACTTGTCGTAGTCGCCCTCGACGGGTTTCTTTATGTTGTTGATGTTCTCTACGTAGGCGCCGTTGGTACCGGTTCCGAAGATGGCACCTAGGAGAGTCGATGTCTTGCCCGGGGAAGTGTAGGAACGGGCCATAAGCGTCCCGACTGTGTCGTTTACCAGAGCAGCCACCTTGACAGGTAGGCGAAGTATGTCGATTTCCTGTTGGAGCAAGGCACACACGTCTTTACCAACTGCATCCGGAATATCGAATCCCTTGGTCCACCTCATAAGAGTACCCTTATTTATACCAACCTGTTTGACTGGAAAGCTGAAAGTGAAGCCAAGTCGGAATATTTGTTCATCCCGGTAACCCTCTGGTGTGCTTACAGTCTGCCGTCTCCGGATGTGGGCTTCGAAGTGGTCTTCATGGTGTGTCCTGAGGAATAGCTCGATCTGCTTGGCCAAAAATCCGAACAGTTCGTTTGCTTGTTTTGCAACCATCAACTCCTTCGGAATTGCAACTTTGCTATATGTGAGGTTGAAGGTGGTGTCGCCATTTAGGTGGATGGAGCAGACTCGGAAATTCGTGCCACCGAGGTCGACTGCTAAGTATAGCCCCTTTTTTTATGTTAATTAGTTGGTAAGTAAATTCTAGACTACGAGACATACCTTTTCGGTACCATTGGGAACACCGGTAACGTAGGTAGGGATTTGGCTTAAACTCGTGCCGTCTTGTTGTAACCCCTCGTCTATGCGTGAATTAGCTAAGCTCCTAAATTCTACGAAAAGAATGTTATCGTACTCATTTGCCGTAGAAACTCTTGGACGCCTTTGTTCACATCTTCGTCCGTGTATTCGAAATGCGCGGTGAGACGCTTCGTCTCCTCGGCGAGTGCCATTGTGCGTGCGCGGGATACGGGCGGGGCAGTAGGAAAAGGCTGAGGAGATTCGCAGACAGGTTCTCGTACCACAACAGCTGGAGGAGAAGAGAGTATGCGTGAGAAAGGATGTGAGGTAAGGATACGCGAATAATGAGATTTGGCGTTGGTGAGAAAAAGTTGAGCGATCTATAAGGGGAAAAAAGTTAGAGGGGCAATTAGCTAGAACAAACTGAATTGCGTCAAAACTGGAAGGTTCAAAGACTCAATGCGGGGCATCGCGTGAGGTAAGGTTGCGTATTTGGGTATACAAAGTTATACTAATACACTAGTAGTGTGTATAATACACGCTATGTATACCAAGCCGTGGGTCTAATAGGGGGGGAAATATGGTTCTGCACTACACGCAGTTAAGAAAGTGAGAAAACTTACAAGTACAAGGATGAGGAATATGACCGAGAATATACGAATGGATGTGAAAGTAGCTTGGGCTGTTGTCGCCTTATCGGTTTGTCGGGCCTTCTTGTTCACTGAACCCTCGTCGTCGTCGTCGATATCGGTATCGTTATCGTTTGATGTTGCAACATAGATCGACGAGGGATCATCTTCAGCTCTGGCGCTGATGCGCCAGGCTTTAAAGTATTCCGACAACGTGAGAGCCACGGCGAGTTTCGCGGGGCTATAGTGGGGTAAACGTGATTGTCTGGAGACCCCCGACGGAGGAGAGTCGTCATTCAACATCTAATGATCTAACATCTGCAGGTTCAACCCCGGTGCTGCAGATGGCGCCGATAAACCGCTGCTTGGTATTCTGCAGAACGGCCGGCTTGCGATGATTGGGTTTAACAGCAAATAATAACGCAGAATCGTCAAAATTTGTTGGTAACCGGCCCGTATACTATGTACCTGCACCACCTGCAGATCGTCTAGGTCGTCGCGACGGATGCGATGATATCATAGGCAGATCCACCCATGCAGGGAACTAGTCTAGGCCGTTGAGCTGTTTCTCTGGCTCGATCCTAACCATTGGCAATTTTAGCCTAGTGGAAATTCGATTTTGTCCCGTGGTCTGAAAATTTGGGGATACGGGGTTAGGATCTGGCGATGCTAGCGAACACAAAAGTATTGTGACCCGAGTGTATCGTGTTTCTTAAACGTCGCCAAGGTCTTAAGAAGCGGACGGTCCCGGCAACCTGGATATCGAAAGACGATTGTAATATCTCTAGACTCTTATGGAAGATAAGATTCCCAATTCTAGAAGCATTAAACCGAGAGCAACCGAGCTGCGTGGCTAATCCGAGGTGCACACCAGGGCTATGCGCTATGCTGTGTTGCAACGGAATCTTCAGAGGATTTGCGCCGGCTTATTAGGTTAGAAATAAGAATTCAGCCAATTGAAGGTCAAGCCACTGCAGCGGATTATCATATGTATCAATTGAGAAAAACCCATAAAGTGAGAGATAGGTAACTACGGAACAGGTAAAGCAATGACAATGATAGGAATAACCAAAGGTGAAGCCACAAGATCTGAACAGAACAGATAAATGATAGGAGATTTCTAAGATTGCGGTGAAGCACAGAGACCTCTGGGGCATTTACACCCCTGTTTCACGATTCCTTAGTCGGGGCTACCCTTACCATTTTCAGGAGGTAGTTATGCAACTAGAAGAAAAATACATTTATCACGGATGCATGACTATGAAAATAGGGGTCACTCCTTATTACAATCTGTTAGGGGGGTTCAGACTATCTCTTCTCCTTTTTACTGTGAAAATGCCATTGCCACGAGTCATTTTAGTGAACCCCATCAATCGAAATCCGTGCTGCGACTAACCTGATCCCACACTTCGCATATGGCCAGGCTATCCTTACATTTTCCACGTATATATTCCACCATGTCAGTACCTAGCGGCAATCTCTCCGGTGCTGGTCTTTCTTTTGACACGCCTTCTCCTTTGATCACGTCGACCATTACTTTCACACCTTTCTTTGGATCTCCAGGTTGTTTCATATCCAGGTAATCTATGATACCGTAGAATTGTTGCATAGTTTCTGTGTAGTCTTCTATTGTATGAGGGCTGTATTTGATTCGCTCGGGGCTCAGGATAGGGGTCTTGAAGTTCCCTGCATCGAAAATAGTAGTTTGGATACCAAATGGGGCGACCTCTCCTCTGATACATTCCGCTATACCTGCATCCGAGCTGTTAGTTATCAATTGCGACATTAAAACGATATGCGATCTACCTTCAAGTGCGAACTTTGCTGCAACATAGGGGCTGGCCCCTGGAACTCCTTTCCATCCTAGCGGAGAGCCCATAAATGCAATGAATCCGGACCTCTGCTTCCGAAGATATGGCAAGACTGCTCTGGTCATCTTTAGAACACCGAAGAAGTTGACCTCAAACTGCGACTTGAAATTTTCATCCCTGTCAAATTCTTAGCAGGTGATATCAACACATGCGGCAGCCTCACGTCACTTCTTCCACCACCCCAGCTTCAAAGTATCCTGCGCTGTTTACAAGGACATCGATGCGCTCAAATTTTTTGACTGCTTCCTTGACTTTGCTGTTCAGCTCTTCTTGCGTGGCAGTGACGTCGAGGTCCATCGTGTGAGCGCCATTATCCTTAAGATGTTGAAGGCGCGAAGGTCCACCCCTAGCAGTCGCAATAACGCGATCTCCGCGCTCCAGCACTTCGCGGGCGAAGCACTCGCCCAATCCAGAGGAGCAGCCCGTGATTAGCCAAACGAGGGGAGCCATTGCAAATTTATTTGAAAAGCGACGACTAAAAAATAAAAAAGAGAACTGGGTATTCAAGTAGGGGACTTTGATTATTTGCAGGTGCAATTTATGGAGTTACCCCGTGCGAACATGGACAAGCGTTCTCCCGGTGCTGGAGCTGTTGGTACCACTGAAGGGCCACTTGCATGACCGGGAGGGGGGATCTGCGAGTTGGCAATACACGGGTTGTCGAGCTTCTTCCAACAGGAGAATTGCATGAAGTGATGAAGATTGAGAATGGCGAGAAGATAGGCCTCAACATTTGGGCACGAGATGACATACAATTTTGAGGAAGGGCTCCAAAAAAGACTAGGACACCACCTAAGTTTAACAATGATGACTATTTATAAATAGGTGCAGATTATGGGGAGAGCCTCTTTTTTGGTATGAAGGACTTTATTTTAGGATGCTGACACCTAGAGTCTTGGAAGATTTTATACCGTATAGGAATCATTTAAATGCGAAATGAAGTCTTGATTTGAAAAGTGCTACTTGTCACCATTTTCAACATTTATATACAACTATTCTCACACCTTTATTCTGACTAAGTTGGAGAAAGTAGAAGAACCCCTTAAATGACAAATTCCCTTCTTCCCTTCTCAGATAGAGTTTGCCATTCACCCTCCATCTAATCTATCCATGAGCTTCTCAATGAAGTCTAAGGGGAATAACGCATTGACCTGACCCCGTTCTTCCCAATGGTTCAGTTCTGGCCTTCAGGGGTAGGAACGACGAGAGCGTTTGGTGGTGGAAGATCATCTTGCGCCTCAAAACCGGGGACAACAAGCGCATTCGGTGGCGGGTCCTGAGTCTCATCCGGCGTGGGAACGACAAGAGCATTCGGGGGAGGCAGGTCGTCACGTTTCTCGAAACCAGGAGCTACCAGCGCGTTGGGAGGACCCACCGACTCATCGGCTCCGGGGGCAACAAGAGCATTAGGCGGTGGGTCTCGCTTCTCTTCGAGACCGGGAGCGACAAGGGCGTTAGGTGGGCTATCGATGGTTCCCGGAGCGACTAAGGCATTTGGGGGCGGGTCTCTGGAGCCGAGGGGTGACGAGTAGACACCGGCCGCGGTGGCGAGAATGATGAAGGCTTGAAAGAACTGCATCTTGAGAGTGAAGGCAACGTAGGTCCGATAGGGGGCTGAGGAAGATGACGAAGCTAGGTAGATGGTCTAGTTAAGTAGAATGATGATTCTCAAGAAATACTTCGCCTGACTGGTAGTTCGAAGGGCTTAAATATTCGGAGCGATGGGGGAGTTACCCGGAAAAACCAGTGATAGCTGTCAACGAGTCGGAAATCTCCGATTCTAGTTCTCCTGTTAGCATGTAAAGCCTAGAAAGTTCTATTCGATTTCACTATCTATGACTAGTAAGTTCCTTCCAGTTTTACACTCTCAGGGGGCTATCAGCTTACGATGCCATAGGAACATGTGAGAACCTCATTAGTTCGCAGGGTTTGAAGGGATCTGAAATTCAATATTGTGCATCATGAGATTTAGAAATAGATGGTAGTTATTGGTAACATTTATAATAATCCGGTTGCATGATGGTGACAGGGGGGTTCCCTATGCTTGGCATCTAGAATGTGACAATACAGTAAACCAAAGTGCGGAGAGCTCAAGGCCATTACTGTAAATGTAGCGTAGAACCTCTTCATAATAGTCTTGTCTAGAACCTGGCAAAAAGGCCTTGCATTAGTTACTAAGGGCATCTATAGATCAATGATTACTATTATATTTTGACGGCGTTGTGAAGCCCATCCTACACATCAAATGGATGGCCATGTGATCAGTTAGAATATCTGATTAAGAAACTTACATGCCCTCGTGGCTTAGGTTGATATTTTCCTGGATTTCCCTTGTTGTGATTCTCAAAACTCTTAATTTTTACTCTAATACTGTTCTCTAACCCCGCTGTGTTTTGAATAGAGACACATCTTCTTTCTCCTGCAGAAAAAAAACCTCTTATCGATCATGAGTCTTCTACGGGGTTTGAAATTATTTCAAGATGGAAAGGGGGTATACAGGGAACGGACATCGTCAGATAGGGAATCTGAAGAGACTCTTCTGAAAGAAGACAGCACCACAAACATCCTTTTACCTCCTCAAACCCCTTCAATTCTTCATCGGGTCGCTGTAATAAGTGGACGAATTGTAATAATTCTTCTTTCGATCTGGGGCGTAATTTCCTTGTACAATACCACAGCTTATTACATTTCCCAATCCTACCAACCGACTGAGCGGTTTGCTCCGTCCCTATACCCTTCCTGCTCCTGTGGTGGTACCACAGTTGCTGAGGCTAAGCGACGCGGGTGCATCTTCACACCACTGGCCATTTCATGGTTACCGCCGCACTGCGTTGATAGTAAGTATCTCAGAGCTTGTTTCATTGTCACTTATCTTCTCAATATTTAAAAAACCCAACATTCGAACCTCTTGATGGTGGCGGTAGTTGTGTTCAAAAATCCGATTACATGATTTCCTCGTACCTGGAGTTCATGCTCGGGGAAAGGAAATTCACTAATTTGTATGTTTCAGTGGAACTTTCCAACGACTTCGACAAGCAGGGCCCCGGTCCTGAAGGCGAGTGGGACTACTGGTCAGACATCAATATAACACGGAGACTCACTCGTGAGGAGGTCGGCCAACTGGCGGACTACAATGGAGTGTTCTACGCAACGCAGGACTGGCACGTAACACACTGCGCTTACACTTGGATGAAGCATTACCGGAGTAAATGGACTGGTACAACTATCGAGCGGAGGAGTAACGGATTAGACCACATCGACCACTGTAAACAGGTGTTGAAAATCCGAGGTGGTTTGCAGGAAATCAAGACTGTTGCTGGAATTGCTCTGGACGCTGATGATCCTGGAAGACAAGAGTTGTGATGAACTCGACTAGCTGCTGCTATTGGAGTTTGAGTAAAGTATATTATCTACACCAATGCCTGGTAGTCTCAAAGTTCTAGAATTACCTCTATTTAATGCAGAATACAGTCTACCTAGGTAATTTACTAGAAATATGCCTAAGAACAGTACACACATCCCTATTCTTCATTAAATGCTGTTCAGAAAATTGCCTGTGCATTTGGCGGCGATGACACACCACCGGGCATGTTGAGAGGCATTGACGTGAAGAAGAACGTCCAACGATCCAGTTCCTTGCAAATCTCAGCTAACCTTTCCAAGTCGAACATTTCACCTAAATTAGTGAGTTAGCTGGCTGCTCGCATAGCTCAATATCCAGCTTACCAATCGGCATGCCCCATCCAGAAAGGAGATAATCGTGGAGCATGAAATCGCCCAACGGAGGATATACTTCCCACGAAATGGCGTCTCCGGCTACAGCAGCAAATCCAGTATCCCAAATCCACCTTAACATTTCCGTGGTCGCCTCCACACCCGCGTGCTTGGGTGAATTTGAAGCAGAGTAAGCTTTTTTGGCAGCAATATCCATCTTGTGCTCCCATTCTTTAGTCATACCACTTCGGACGAGCAGGATATCCCCCTTTTCGAAGGCGATATTGGACTCCTGAGCGATTTCCAAAATGTCCCGCAGCTTGATAGTGTGCAGTGAGAATGTAGAATACTGAATTCCTTTCTTTTCAGCCCATGATGCATAGTCGATCAGCACGCCGCGGCCAGTGATACCCTCACGGGCCCAGTGATGAATTCCTATGCGATCATTTGATCTATCCAGAATATCCATCTTAGTCGTTCCACCATACCATAGGCGTTGCTGGGTATCGGAGCTACCCGGCATGCTCCAATGACGTAGGCCATCCCATTGGCTACTTTGTTCTGAAATATGTGTTAGGAGCAGCATGAGATCCAACCTGTCCATAAGTCGCACTTACGAGGATTCATTAAATAGATGTCATCAAATCCGGCTTCTAGAAGCGGCACTATCTTATGATCGCAAGAACCTCTTCCCAGGCTCGGGTATTCCAATTTCGTCAAGTCCCAGTTTAAACCAACGCGTCGCCCTGTCTGTATTTGCTGAGATGCTGCTTTGCGCACCCGTTCCTCCGTTAGAAGCACCAGCCGACCAAGACCTTCCTCATGGCTACCAGGAGCTCCAACCCATACTCGCCTCGGGTTTGGCAGCTCGTCAAACTTTAGATTTATAGGAGACTGCTGAAAAGACATCTAACTCTGATATGTGTACGCTTTTTGCGGTTTGGATTGGGAAGATTTTGACGCTTGGCGATAGGTATGTATGCTTTAGTAAAATGTATCCTGTATAGTATACTGAGATATATCGATTCATGTATATTACTTCAGAAAGCCCCTAGACCGACGCTATTCTGATCTACCATTAGTCATTGTTTGTAGGTAGGTAGGTATTGTTGTATGTATAGATGCCTTCTACCCAATCTCTATCGGTCCAAACCCACCTAATCCATTCATATATCATTTCATCACGTCACATCGGGAATGCACAGCAGCAATGTGCAACTTTATCACACAAATGAGGAGCTTTAATCTACATGAAAATAAGTACGATGACGTTTTTCTGATGTATGAACTACAGCACCCCGCAACGACTAATGTATGTGACAACTCCTGCTGGAAATAATTTGCGATCATGTACTAGTACGACCCCCTTTTTGGTAATACATGATAATCGCCTGGATTAAAACCTTCGCCATAATTTTCCTCCACCCCCTTTCGATCCTCTCTACCCAAAATCCGCCCCTGACGGATTATCTAACCAATACTTGGCCTCCCCTTCCTATACTCTCCTAAGTTTACTTTAACAGCTGGGCTATAGTCTATATGTGACCTTTGTGGGCCCTCTGCAAGCTCCATCAGCGGTACTGGTAACTCGTGTGGTCTTGGTACATGGTCGTCGGGCTTCTCTTGTATGATCCCCTGACCCTCTACTGCTATTCAACTTACGCAAACTGATATGTACCTCTTCTTTGTTAGTGCGGGTTTACCTTGTCATTGAACTAGAAACTTTCAAATCATCATTAAACAATAAGTGCTTGTTCCGTTAGTAGATTCTCCGTAAATGATAATGCGGAAAAGAATCGTGGGTTTTATAGCTCTGAATATACGTAAACCTATAAATTTAATTTCAACAAGTATGGGTAGTGTTAGGGATTTTCAATTTGAAAGAAACAACACGTCTCTATCACATTTAAGGCCTCTATTGATAAGAAAATCCCAAATTCTCCCTCTTTTGTAGACTTTATATAGAGAAGCATCATGTACTACGAGGAATTAGGAAATTTCAAAGTTAACCGTCAGAACACCAATTCATGTCGATAAACTCACCGATTGAACTGCCACCATTATAGTTTCTGTATTTTCTGAAACGGCCTCATGCAAATCGACGTTTGGGCAGTCTATCATATGAGGCAATAACGTGTATTGGCTCAGGGGATTGCTTCTTGAAAAATAGGGGTACCTAAAGTTGTGTAACATTGCATAGCCACTATATTGTCCGGTCCCCATCCATATCATGGAGTTCAATAGATGTTAAAACTACCTAGGTACATAAGTACCCATAGAGTATCATAGTAATTAAAAGACCTAAAACTCAAATAGCCAGGTGCCAATGTTATCCATGGTAGTAGTACCAGCGAAAGCAGCTGCAACATGTGAACGCCAAATCCTTGACCAGATGCGGCTTGGTTGCTTCGATCCAAGACGGGGAGTATGACACAGTACATATCGTCATGAACTAGGACGGCCCAGATGCAACTTCCACCGCTCAGTATGGTAATCTAAATATAAGTGTTGACAACACAGGTCGAGGTGGGTTTATCTGCACTTAGTCCAATGCCTATCAACTAAAGTGCCACCGAGGCAAGTTACGAACGTGCCAATGATAGTAGACATGAAGCTACCCATGGTCTGAGATCGTACTATGAAATAAGTAGCCACCTACGTAAGTGGATAGATAAGTTCCGGTATACGCTTGGACATACTACTTCAGTAGGTACCTACACTTCCAGTACCTTTTCGCAAAATAATACCTGTAGGAGCAGTCCACCGTAACAGGTCATCACCCTCTTAGAACCATCCGGAGAGTAATCTCCATTCAATGACGGCCCGGGGATACGCTTAGATCCTACCGAGGATCCAATACCATGGAACGCGCATTGCTATCAACACCAACAGATTCCCAATGCTACGTTGTTAGAAGTCGACCATGCAGTTGGAGAGCTTACGTGCATGGCGTAACAGACTTAGTGTTACCAACAGCAATATCGACTCTTATGAAGACTATCATAAATTGCGTCTTTCTGGTCTCGGGATTTCAAGTTGGTTAAGTTGAGAATATCTTATACTTTGCATAGCGTGAAATAAGGAGTTGAAACACTCATCGCCATGGCTACCCCCCTAATACAAGCTGCCACTCATTCATTTGAGCACAACAAGACTGTTCCAGTGGTAACATTTGAACCATTCGACCTTCCCCCGAGCAACCAGCGAGTACTAGGGGCTCCTCATCCACATGGTACTATCATCCCACTTGCTCTGCGCCCTTCAACCCCCGATGATGCTGAGCTTGACTTGGACACGGTCATCGAGACTGTAAAGTGTCTTCAAGCTCAGAGTGGAATCCTTACTAAGGAGTTGGCTCTCCATGGAACGCTCCTCTTCCGGGGCTTGCCAATCCACGACGCCGAGGATTTCAGCAAATTTGCTCACGCCTTTGGATATAAACCCCGGTAAGTATGAATATGATCTTCCACAAACTTTCCGTTTCTACAACCATAACTAACATTCACCCAGTACGTAGTACTCTACTCCACTGTCACTGTCAAGTTTTCTTAATATCTCAAGGAAGCAACGAGTCCCGAGAAACATACTGACATCTTGAAGATGAGATTATTGGCGTTGTGGTTAACCGCCCCGTGCTTGCGCCTAATGTAGCACCAGCAAATGAATCTCCAAAAGACGCTCTAATTTATAACCACAATGAATCAGATGAAGTACCTCATGCCCCTGAGTACGTATTCTTCTACGGACACAGTGTTGCTAAGAGCGGCGGAGAGACACCTATCGCATCGTCTCTAGAGTTATTCCACCGAGCACAACAGGAAATCCCCGAGTTCATCAACCAACTCGCAGAGAAGGGAATTCTGAGCAAAATAACGTACAAGGTTGATAAGCAATATGCCGGTGGCTCGACTCTAAAGCAGGCGTTTGGGAAGGAAATCCAAGATGGTGATGACGAAGCGATTAAGAGGGCGAAGATTGAGGCCCAGATTGCTAGGTATGGGAGGGGCAAGCATACTACCTGGGAATGGACCGACGACGGCATCGTATTGACACACAGACTTCCTGCGATCCGTACCCAACCGGGCACGGATCTTCCCACGCTTTTCACCGGGCTGGGATCATTCTATAAAAACCTTCAAACCAACACCGTCAGCAGGAAGAATGCGCAGCAACTTTTCGGGGATGGCACGCCGATTCCCATAGAGTATCTCAAGAAACTTGCAGAGATCACTGACGAGATTCGTGTGTTACACAAGTGGCAGCGCGGCGATGTGCTCGTCTACGACAACATCATAGCACAACACGGGCGCCAGCCGTGGCAGGGCGAGCAGTCCGACAGAGTTATCATGGCGAGTCTATTCGATGGTGATCAAGTACCTGGTGCTTACAACTCGAACGATTGGGCCCAGGTCGTTCAGGCTCTTGAAGGATAATTCCGCATCATCATGCGCAGCTTCGCTGTTTGTTAATGAACGGGTCTTGAATCTTAACCCTTTCTTAGCTCAAAGATATTCCAGAGTATCTCTATTATATTTAAGTTAGCTTGGAGATTATGTAGGAGTACTAGGGTCAGGCAGATTGGAAACCGGACGTTACCACGGCTAATCTCAACTTGTCGTCTTAGACACGCACCCCACTCAAGTAAATAAATACAAATAATTCTACAACAGTTAAAGAAAGAATAAAGAAGACTTCAAGTGGTAGATTCTACTAAAGTAGTACGTGAAAAATAATATAGTTGTATTTTTTCTTTCGATTTCCGTTGTTATGGTCGCCGTTGGAATTTACCCGCCCCCTTTATCCGCCGATTAGGTTAAATTACTTGCGATAGAGCCGCACCATACTCAACAAGGCCAGATTGAACATTTTATCTCCCCATATAATCCTTCAACCATTAATCGTCTGATGTGTGTATTAAATAGGGTTCTATGGAGCAAGACTAGAAAATGCGCACTTCTTCAAACACATATGCGTGATGCCGCCCTATCGTAGAGCTTTCTGGACGATATGCATTTTCGCTCCCTTGCTCTACATTTACTGGAGAAAATTCACGGCATGCGATACCTCAGGTGGGCCCCTAGGTCTAACAGTGGAAGATGATGCGGAAAATGATGCGCTTAATAAGACGCTGGGCGTAAGACCCCTTTTCCCCTTTTCACTCATTTACTTCAATACGTCAGTTTTGTAACACACCCACAGTTCTCAAAAATATTCGTCCTCAACCTGCCTTCGCGGACAGATCGCCGAGATGCCATGGGTCTAGCTGGCGCTGTTAGTAACCTCAGTTTCAGCTGGATTGATGGTGTTACAGGTGACCAAGTGTCAGAAGGTGACGAGGCACACTCTTCTGGAGCTAGAGGATCTTGGAGGTCTCACATGAATGCGCTGCAAAGTATTGTCGAGGACAATTTGGGAAGCGCACTCATTCTTGAAGACGACATCGACTGGGATGTGCGCCTGAAGTCACAACTTCGAACTTTTGCATCGGCCTCGAAGACCTGGTTGAAAGAGTCGAAATCAAATAAAGGAGAAATTGTCTTGGCCGATCTCATATCGCCCTCGTATGTACGAAAAAGAAGCGGTAGAGCCGCAGAAACACAAGAGTCTAAAAGAGATACGACGCAGATGAAGACGGCCATGAGAACTGATAATAAAGTACATCAAAGTGCATATGGTAATGGTTGGGATATCTTATGGCTCGGTCATTGCGGTGCTGATTTTCCCGACTTTCAAAAGCCTTTGGTTCCACCCCTTATCGTCACGATCCCAGAGGACGAGACAGTCCCCGCTCCAAAGCATCTCAAACCACATCCATTTGCCCTACTGGATAAACTTGGCTGGGATTATGCCGCGCATACACGCGCCGTGCACGCGTCTAGCGGAAATGTATGCAGTCTAGCCTATGCTGTCAGCCAGGAGGGAGCCCGGAAGTTGTTGTCGGAATTCAATGCCCACTACGACGCACAATGGGACTTGATGCTTCAGAAATGGTGTGAAGGAGGGTATAATTCTAAGGAGGAGATCACAACCGACTACGAGGGAGAAAGTGATAGTGTGACTATTGAAGACCATGGAGCAGATACTCCCGTCTGCCTCACCGTACAGCCGCCATTGTTCAGTCACTATTACGCTAAAGGCGGTACATCTAATATTCAAAGTCAAGGCGGTGGATATTCGAAGGGCACGGGGACACCATACATAAGATTAAGTGTACGGAAGAACTTAGGGCGCTTGGCCACTGGAGCGCCGCTCAGTGAAATGGTCGATCAATTACCTGACGACGGGGAACCCATATGGAAATAGGAACTCTGCATCACAAATGATAGGTTTCGCATGTAAATGCAAGCCAAATACCAATAGACAACGAATGAAATTGATTTTTGTGCTTGATTTAGCTCTCAATAGTGATAATTTTGTATGAGAAGTTGATCGAACGATTTCTATTACCCCTGAACGGTAGTCCCTACCATATTTACATGTGAATATAAAACGTTCAAGAGAGCCATTAGCATCTAATCGACCGCAACTGGTCCAATAGAAATATATCCATCCGTAAGGGCCCAGGATATGGCGTAGACTCGATGGGAAAATATGTTCTAGCTAAAAGGGGTCGGTCAATCTCTGCTCGTCATGTATGTCACCTCACATCAAGTAGGATACCAATTGATGCATACGAAAAATATATACTTATAGCTATTAGTCCCTAAGCCTTTATGTATAAAATAGATTACTTACATGTAGGTAGGTACGTTATGATGAAATGATGTCACAAGGTAAAAAGAGAAAAAAAAAGATTGGACTCGCGGGGAATCGAACCCCGAACCTCTCGCAGGCATCTAGTGCTAAGCGAGTGTTATGCCATTAAACTACGGGCCCTTCTTGTCAAAGCCGTGTCTTTGCTTGGTTGGTTTCCATAAAACAATAGCTATAAGGCAAGGTAGTGAAATGGTGGCACAGGCATTGAATCTAAATGGGTCTCCTTCGAGTGTACTTTCCCTTTCAGTTCTAAGCAATACCGTACCTACCTACCTACCTACAGTATGTGGGTATTTAGGCATCTACGCAATGTTTAAGACACTGTCTCCGGTATCCAAGTTTTGAATTTAATTCAATTACACCTGGTAGCTGACACTTGATCATTCTGAACATCAACGACACGGATGAAGCACGACTTGGTAAGATGACTGAGTAGCTGACTACCTATCTTCTTACTAAATTCTTATTGTCACGATGCAGATTTTGGAAGCATGAAACGGAACTATGTTGCGGCACGAAGAGCCCTATCGGCCACGAGCACTCCCGGGTCTAATAGAGTCGATAGGGGCTCAGCGGCCAAGATAAAGTAGACTCAGGTATACAGACCTGGCACCTACTCGCGACCAATTTTTCGTAAATAGGGCTCCTCGTGCTGCCACGCATTTCCTTCCTAGTGCTCTCATGATTACATTGTGACACCAGATATATATGTTTAGGAATCCCCATGCATGATAGACTGCTTAGTTTCATCAATTGAATTAACGTAGTAGCACAAATGTACGAGCACCTAGCCCCAGTATAGAATATTTTTTACTCGCCTTAGGCACCTACCTAATTTGATAAGTCTTCAAACAGATCTCCAGGTCACCTCTGGAGCGGTGTTTGTCATCCTACTAGTCCTGTTCCGAAACCTTAACGATGTTAAGCTGCTCAGTGTGTGCTATATCACTGAGCTCATTATTAGATCCTTCTGGGAAAAGTCGTAGCCTCGGTCAATAGCTTTGTCAACCAGTGTTTCCGGTGTGATGGTCTCCCGAAAGATAAAGCTTTATTGTTACTTCCAGTTCACCTATCCCACGTCGTTTAATTCATCTTCTTCGTCGTTTTGTTTATATTTTTCGTCGTTTTATTTTAGGAAGACTCAACCCTCTGCAGCAATGTGAAGATGGACGCATAACAATCAACTTAGGTACTAGACTTAGTTTCTTTCTTCACAAGTATGCTAGTACAGGAATTACTACGTGAAAAATCCATTGCGAAACCATGAATCCATTTTCACATTTATTATCTGATTATGTGAGTTCACTTGCCCTGTAATCAAGGCAAACTCATACGTGGAAATCACAAACTTCTCCTATGTAAGGTAGAGATATTTCACAAAATTTCACAAACTAAGGTAACTATTGAAGTACCTAAAGGTGATACATATTTGCCTAAAGGAAAGGAAGACTATCCAGGTAGGGAGGCAATAGTAAGCGTCGGCAACCTAGCTGTCGTTCTAGAAGCACCCAAGCATTGATGGGGGGTTATGTGATGGGAAGAGAGCTTGACCTCTATATGAGGAAAAATATTATTTCTGCTTGTGAAGGCTATCTGTTATTTACTTTGACTTAGGTAAAATAGAAACCAAGTATTATCCAACTGAAGGAGACCATAGGTACCTACCTTAGGGACCTAGGTAGCTGATCTACAGCTGTGTAATGCGCTAGGTTACCTAGGTACCTAGGTGGTACCTAACCCTACAGCACCAGTTAATCAATACACGATGAATAAGCAAGGAATTTCCATATTCCATGTCATTCAGATTACCTACGTCGAGGTGTACTATGTACAGAATAATCCTGGCCGAGATAACTTAAATTGCTGTTTAGGTCGGTTCCTCAAGTACCAATGTACTAGTGCTGGCAATTCTGCTTGTACATACCTTCTAGAAGGTCAATCAGCCCCACATGCAACTGCACAACTCCGAAAATATCACAATCACAGGCAGCAACCGCCAGCTATTCAAAATCAAAACATTTGTTTATGTACTGGTTTAGCCCAAACCTTGCATTACTTGTTTATTTTAATCCAAACTCAACCTTTTTTCCCATTACCTCTTCAGTCAAGAATCATCCATCATTTCATCTCAAACTTCTTCCCACTCGACTCGCGTATCAAGCTTCGCATACATCATCATCAATTGTCATCAATCATGTACAAGAGCTACATTCCGCCCTTTCGTCGCGCGGGCGCATCAGCGACCGGCGACACCTCTGACGCTCGCCAGTCAGGTGATCCGCCTCCCGACAACTCGCGCGCTGGTCACGCTTCCAACTGTGGACGTGGCAGAAACAACAGGGGTGACCGAAGTAGAGATGAATTCCGTGGAGACCGAGGCGGAGGTGAATTCCGCGGTGATCGAGGCGGAGGTGAATTCCGCGGTGATCGAGGTGGAGGTGAATTCCGCGGTGATCGAGGTGGAGGTGATTTCCGCGGTAATCGAGGCGGAGGTGAATTCCGCGGTAATCGAGGCGGAGGTGAATTTCGTGGTGACCGAGGTAGAGGCGAATTCCGTGGTGACCGAGGTGGTCGAGGACGCGGTCGCGGTCGCGGCCGTGGTCGTGGCCGAGGAGGCTACAACGATCAGTTCTTCCAGGGCCACAACCGCCAGCAGAGTGACCAACAGGAGCCTGCCAACAAGGAGGGGCTCTATCAACTTAACGACGTTATTAATCACTTCGAGGATGTCACGAACTCTACTAGCACTACCTTTCATGATTCCAAGAAGAATCCCGGTCAGCTCTCGTACCTGCTGCTCTTCGCCGACGCTAACCCGCGCTGGAACACGAACCAAATCGTCTTCGCCAAGTCCAACCTGCTCCTCCTGCCCGAGTATGAGGCGAAGAAACTAGAGCATGGAGAGTGGCAGCGCCCGAAGACACCCGAGACGGGCGGAGAGACTCAACCTCAATCGTCTAACGGCTCCACTGATGATGTCACTGGTGATGTGACCGAGAAAAATGAACCTCAACCCACTTCGCAAGGTGAGGATGCTGGACAAGCCACAGTCGCGACCGATCCCGAGACTTCCAAGAATGAGGAGACTCCCAAGGGAGATGTTACTACTTCCGATGTGACTAATCCTGCGCCCTCCGAGAATGAAGAGAAGCCTAAGGAGGATACTGCTACTTCAGACGCCGCCAAAGGTGACGAAGCGCCAGCACCAGCTGCAGAGCCCGCAACAGCATCTCGCAGCCGCTTCGGCTTCACCGACATCCGCAACCTACCACCTGAGGAGCTCCAGCGTCTCGAGGAGGAAGACAAGCAGCGTCGTCTGCAGCGCATGCAGCCGCAACAGCCGCAAATCCCCGTCTTCCCACCCATCCAGCCTATTGACTACGTGCCGGCCACCCAGGAGCCCATCGCCGCCTTCGAGGAGCAGCGACGTGGCTACGACAAGTTTCAAAGCCTTTTCTCCTTCGCCGGCTGGTACAAGGTGACGCGCGTCAACGTCCTGGCCCCGCACTCGGCCGAGCTCGTGCGCATGCAGCAGCAAAAGTGGGAGCGCCGCGACCGCAGGGGTAACGTGATTCCTACTAAGACGCGTGATGCCGCCGCCTGGGACGCCGCGCTCATGACCGAGTGGGCCGTGGTCAAGTTCGAGAAGATGGGCGATGGTGCGGATGGCACGGCCGCAGCACCGCCTCCTCCTGTCATTCAGAAGCTGCCTGAGTCTGAGCCCGAGCAGACGAAGCAGGCGACTAGTGGTGGAATCGAGGGAGAGACGAAGCCCAGTGATGGGAATGAGGCAGAGGCAGTGTCCGCATCGAAGGACGTCGACAACAAGCTGAAGGAGATGAGTGTCAAGGACGACGTCAAGGCTGCGAACGGAGATGAGAAGGTCTCTACGGAAGCCACCAACTCGTCTGAGGGAGCTGAAAAGCAGCCAATTGCTGAGGATGAGGTGAAGAAGGAAGAGCCAGCTATGGCTCAGGAACAGGAGAACACTTCTACGTCTTGAGCAGTCAACGAACGCATCATGCATTTCAAGGGTCATATGGCTGGACTGGAATTCCTCTAGGTCATTGCATTTGGCGGCGTTTGCTTAGAAGTGGCACGAAAAAAAGGTCTGCATCAAGCATCAAGGCGTTACGGATTAGGTCATGGCATGAGATAGGCTAGCTAGCTCGTTCTGTAAGGACAATGAATGGTTGGCATGATGCTAATCCATATGGTAAACCTCACAGCTTAATTTTGATCGACTCGTAATGTGATTTCACGTAGTAAACATCGTAATTCATAATTGTAAATTCAGGACTTAGTTGCTCCAACTTCCTCGCCCTCCACGTAATGGCTACTCCATGTATGGAATGGCTAGGTACTTCATGAAATCCAAGTCCAAACTGGTAGTCTTTCATCTTGTTACCACTGCAACTCATTACACGTGCTTGGCCAAGAACTTCAGCACAATCTCGTAGCCCCGGATATACTCAGCCTTGACGCGCTCGTCATCTAGGTCAGAGCGGGCTGCCATCCAGCCGTGGATCTGGTCGCCGAATGTCTCAACGTGATGATCGATCTTGGCGATAACTAGGTTCGCCTCGAATTGCTCGACGTCGCTAGGCTTTTCGTCTTTAGACGCCAGCATCATAATGGGCACTTTGATTTTCTCGGCGTCGGTTGGTTCAACCATGGCGGGGTGGCACTCGACACCTGCCTTGAAGGGTTTGCTTGGGCTCGCGGTCGCGAGCGAGACAACCTTGCCTCCCCAGCAGTACTATGATTGGCTAATGTTAGTGACGGCTTATGATACGGAATGGCTCAACTTACTCCGATAATAGCCCAGCTTGTGATCTCGGGATACTTGGCCTTGACAGCCTCGAGATAGCCCGGGACCTTTGCAGCTATGTCCGGCGCTGGGAACTTCTGGAAGAAACTGGTGAGTCCCTTTTGCTTCTCCTCGGTGTCGGGCGGGAACAGCTCGATAGGACACGGCTCGCCCTTGAACCAGTCCGGCATGAAGACCTTGTACTGGCTCGAGTGGTCCGATGTCGCGAGGATGTCGGCGCCTTGCAGCGTCTGCGGGTAAAACCCGAAGATGTCGAAGATGTCGATTATGCCCTTGGTTGCCTCCTTCGGTCCGGTCACATCTTTGGGCCAATTTGTTTAGCTACGTGCCGTGCCGAGTGGGGTATAAAGATAGATCGATCGATAGGTAGGATGATATGGTCGATCTTAGGTATCTGTAGAAAAGTACTTACATGACTTGAAGCCTCCGAGCTCCTCATAGCTGCCTTTCACATTGTAGCCTTTGGAGACCACGGGCGGAATATTGCAGCAGGCCTCAGAATGGCCGTGCTGCGCTGGCATTGTCGACATTTTGCAGCCGTTTCTAGAGGTGAACTGCTCAAAGAAATCCAGGTTCCTGTTTGGTTGCGAAGTGAGGTTTCTAGAGTGAGTGAGTGGGCGTGAAGTGGAGGTTGAGGTTGAAACTGAGGTTGAAAAGTTGGAATTGGAACTGGGAAGAGAGGGTGGTGGTGGGTGAGTTTGAGAAGTAGTTGGCGGTGGAGCTATCAGGCCTGATGCGACAGCAGTAGCTCTTCGGCATCCGGAAATGTGCCTGGATAGAGACATATGATTACTAGGTTAAACGTTACACATGCAAGTAGGAAACCGACTAGGCGGGTGAATAGTGCATATGTACATGTAGACTAGGATTGGCGCTTCCAATCTATTGAGACAATCTACGGTTTACTTCTAAACATAGTCGCTTTTTCAAAGTTTCGAGCGCAACAATGCCTAGCGAGGTTGCCATCTTTCAAGTCGTCTATGATCTCAATGATCCAGTCGTTTTATTTTATTTATTAACCTTTCCAATGCGTGAGGGGTAGCTCCTACACGATGATGCTAGAAGGTGTGGGGTAAGTACTTCACCGTGATGTCATGTACAACGAACCAATTGTATCGGGAGATGATGTCTATACCAAAGGTGGGCTAGCGTGGCTTACAATTCCATCCTAGCGTCTTACAAATTTGTCTTGGCGATTAATTTAGAATCTTACGGTAGGTAGGGGTTGTAGGGCTGACTACCCCTTTCTCAAATCGCTGTATCCTGAGACATCCATAACAATGTGATACCAACCTAACGGGCTACCTAAGGTACAGTAGGTAGCGGCGATTCCAGGCTTTCTGTGCCTAATACGGGCGCATTATCGCGCCTTCGAATATGAGAAAGTGCGCTACACAATTTCAATGTCACCAAGAAGTAAAGTTTGCGAGTAAGTACCCCTGTTGTCATATAAATTCACCAGCTTAAAGGTTCAACTTTCTTTAGAGAACCAAGAGCAACCAAGTTCAGAATTGGAATTTGCACACTTCTCTACCTACGCCTCCTACCCACCTCCAGCCCCGACTTCAACATCGAATGCAATCTTGCCCAGTCTTATACGCGGTTGTGCTTCTTCTGCAACGAGAGACGTCCTCTACCAGTGTACGACGGTGTATCGGCATACTGGAGCTTTACTATCTTATATTAATACCTGACATTTTAAATGGTGTTGCTACCATTCTTCATTGTATTCGCCTTCGCGATTCTCCCTTCTTCATCTCCATTGCTCGCCCAATCGCTTGCCGACATGTTACGGAGGTACGCGAACGTGATTCGAACCACTGCGTCAAGATATAATAAGTTTCACGCTTTAGTTGAGTAGGCCAATTGACAAAAACGTAGAGCGTAGGGCAGTCAGTCTGCACCCTCAAGTAAGACTGCGAACTGACTTGGTCCATCCTAGGGAATGGGGGAAAGGAGGTAAGGTATAACATCGAGACTTGCTTACTGAACTTCTCGTCTTCCAGTTTGAGAAGGGACACCGCATCCATCTCCGACAACCAAAAAGTCGAAAACTTCTGGCGGTCTTCCTCCTCTGTCATTTGATTCTCATCGCGTTCCGTAGCTCCCAACGGCTTGGCTGCGTACCAGTAGTGGTGCCTCCACGCCCCAGTGGCAGGATCCGGATCTAATGCATGTTGGTACTATACTTTGATAATTGAAAATGTCTAGTAACTAGGGAGGTATCGGAAATCCGAAGAACCCCAGTTTGATAACTCACTGCCGATGACGTGGTTAGCAGGTCGAGCTTACAGACTGTCGGAGATGCTAAAGCTCAGAGGTCAGCGGGATATAATATAACGCACCATTCGCTAACACCGACGGCCTCGTTACTGAGTGCCTCTGTCACGCCTGTAAGTGTCTCATCGATGCTATACCGGGTTCCCCTGGACTGGCCCGGGGTCTGGACCAATTTTGGTGGCGTCGATCTGGACCCGAACTTGAGTCGCAACGGTTTAGCGGCTACTCCGGTCTCTTCAGCCGTCTCGCGCAGGGCTGCCTCAAGATGTCCCTCGCCGAAGTTCTTACGGCCTTTGGGTAATTGGTAGATGCCGATGTTGCTATTGTAGATCACCAGTACTTTTGGTTGGGGCGAGTCTGGCTGGTCAATGGTCACTGTGCCACAACTGACTAGCATCTCGTCTGCCCGATGGTAACAGCCTTCCACCTTGATCTTTTCCCAAACTCGATCATCCGACCAATCCACATGATGGTCTGGGTCGCTCTTCGACCATAGTTCTCGTCTCGCCAGTTCCTTAAACTTCCTCACAATCTTTGCAGGGCCTTTAGGTTCGGCTTTTACCAACCGGCTCGCAATATTCTTTTTGCCCACCACCCGAACAGGTTTCTCATGTGTTCCGTGAGCCATTGGTAGCTACTGACAGGGATGAAGACTTGCCTCCAACAGGTTGACCGAATAACCGGGTGAGGGATAATAGATCCAAGCTGTCAAGTTTACGAGGGATCTGACAAACATAACTAATAGGGATGAATCGACATTTATCTTCATTTGGAGTAGTCTATCATGCCAGCCTGATCACACTTCATCCAGAGCAATTGGTCAATATTCGATGGTTCGCGCACTAACTCCATCTACAAGGTCATGGTTACTTGGACTCGTGGCCTACATCCTCAGCCGATATGCTAGGCTTGTGTTTCCTATAACTTCCTATCATATCGATCTGCAGATTTGATCAGAAATGAGATAGATCACGTCGCGTTCCCCGTGGGGCCAACCAGATTAGAGGCTCAGATCTGGAGCGTAGGGATCTCCCGGTTGAATCTAGAATGCTCAGGGTGTTACTGACCGAGGATTTGGGAGAACTCTAGGAGCTTATTCGCGGAGACTGAAGCCTCCAACCGACATACCTAGTTTCTAGGGTCGTCTTTGCCGAGTGGCATCCATGCCATCAACGTCATGCATGGCTCCTGCATAACGAGTCGAGATTTTGAGTGAGTCAACCCTGCGATGACTGGTCGATGCGAAGTGCTCTGCGGGAGTAGTTTGTTGCCATTACCCACCTTCGCGCAAGGGAAAGCACCTTGCGTAACACCCCTTAGGACACAAGTGTATCTTCAGTCAGCATTTCCGGTAGCTGAGACTCCGAATGCAGAAGTGTGAACGTGGCTTTCGTAGTCATCGCTTCCAAAACGTTGCCCCCCCCTTGATGTATTCACCGGTTCGGGAGATAAGAAACCCTGGACCATTATTCGACGCCCGCTGACCCGCAAGATGATCAGTCGTGTCCGTTAAACGAGCCAAGCTGTGTAAGGCGAAACTAGCAATGTGCTGGAAGGTTGGCCATTGGGTTACCACGGCACGACCTAAGGATAGGATCAACAGTATCATGGAACTTCAGATTCCCATCTCTCTAATTCACTGCTGTGCAAGGTAGGCAGCTCCATTAAGCAGGGGTGATTCAGATCATGGCAGTCAAGGCCGTTTATATTAGCCAACCCATTCGCCAGTATCCACTGTATCCCTTCCGTCAAGATACCGTCACTTTGGATGATGTAAGACGACCTGCATACTCTATCAGACGAAACATGGATCCAGCAATCTTCCTGCAGTAATAACCTCTCGCTCTTCATTCTTCTTATGGAACTGCAACGTTGGACCTACAGCGACTACGACCAGCATACTTCCAACTGCATGGATATCGCACACCGAGATCCACCTTGGAGACCCGCTTGAAGTTATACCTATACATGACATGGAACCTTTACGGCCTAAGCTGACATCTAAGGTCTACCTGCATTAGTCGGACACGGACAAGATGTTGTCTCGCAATCCTTTGCCAAAAGCAAGACGCAGAAGGGCTCGGATGCTTCATGATGGAAGTATTTTCGCTTCTGAATCCATGTGAGGCTTATATATAAGTCTAAACCCCATGTCAATATGCGTGTATTGTAAGTCCTGTCGCTTATGTACCAGAGCCCAACCCGACACCAATTCTAATGTATGCTGATAGAAAAAGCATAATCGTACGACCTATAATAGTTTAACATACATGTATTAGGAGATTATTTGCCTTGGTAGCTTTTCAACTCCTGAATTCAAGGTTGTGTGTGACCTGTCGCAATGATAGAACGCCTGCTTCGTCGTGCGAACTATTGATTGCGACTGCGAACATCTCACCGGTCACTAGCGGGTTATAATGTGCTCGCCCTAATGTGCCACAACAGCATGCTAGCAGGTCAATGGCAACCTGAAATTGGCAAGCTTTGGATTATCCTTCACCTCCACATTGCTAAGGTTCTTCGTGCTGATGCAGCGACGAGGCAAACGGAAGATCAGATTCATTTATCTGGGTGCCCTGGTCGCCCTATTCCTGACCGACTACGTTTGGCCATGTCACGGTGTGCGGCGCGAAAAGGTGGTATCGCCGACCGGTCGCAATCCGAGTCGCATAAGCTGTCGAGATGCACTTACACCGCTCGAATCGCCGAGATTCTGTGACTTTCTGTCGTCATCCCATGTTTCTCTTGGGTTACTGAGAAGTGGAAGGCATTCCTACTGGCGGTGGCATATTGGTTCAGCCGGCAACTACTCTCGTTCGGCGACTGAAGATGAAGATACCTAGATAGCCAATCTGTCTTGGGCACGTTTACAGCGTATGATCCCTTGCACTTACCGACCGAACATAACATCACAGTAGCCGAAAAACACCTCGCTTATGTCGGATCTATCCTAATAGATAGGGTAGCAATCTGTAAGAGATCTCAGGATCAATAGCTTACAGAAACGTGGGTACCTATTAAGAAAACAAGCCGCATAATGCGGATCGCGACAAACAAACTCACCAAGTTTGGAGGGAATCTTTGCTCATGGGATCTCACCAAATGCATGAGCTGGGTAAATAAAAACAATAGTGCTTATGCAAACATATCCAATCACATGATCGTTCATGTACCCTGCGAGCCTGCGCCAATCTGCATCAGCTACCCCCCCAAAACCCCTTGGCCTCCCTCCGTGCACAATACCTACATACCTCATTTAGGTACGCAACTCGGAAGCGGCTCTGCGAGTGCATTGTCTGCTACTGATCGAGTAAATCTCATATATGCGGGAATAACTAGGATATATCTGAATTATGTCCTAGGATTGATATATTACCCCTTTTCGGTAGCGCTGTCGAGTCTCTGTTGTAGGTACAGAAGAGGAATACTTTTCCCATTGAAAAGGTATGCGGATAACTATGTCGGTTGAGATGCCAGGAACCCCGGACCCCCGAACACATTTGAATTCCCTAGATTGTCGCCGACTATGGAAAGTCGAGCCATAGGCTGCCGGCTCCAGTAGGGCTTGATTGCCAAATACCCACCCGATTTCACGATACCTTCGAGTGGTAAGTAGCAACTACTACTGGTGGCAGCTGGCTTGCACCCTGGTAAATATGCATGCTGTACGCTGTTGGCTGCATGTGGGCGTCAAAGGCCGATCGACGGTCGATGCTACGTCAAGATGGCCGACTAGGCTCTCACCACGCTGCTTGCGGCAAATTCACCCTACCCATCTACAACGCCGACAACCCGTCGCAATGCGCTTACTGAATGCCAATAGTCTCAAGCTATATGAGTTTGAGGGTAATGATATCCCAAAATATGCCATTCTTTCACACACGTGGGCTGAGGGCGAGGTGAGCTTGCAGGATCTGCAAGCTGGAATAGGCCCCGACAAGGCCGGCTATGTGAAAATCGACCATACTTGCAAGCTGGCAATACGTCATAGAATGGAATGGGCTTGGATAGACACGTGCTGCATCGATAAATCAAGCAGTGCTGAACTCAGCGAGGCTATCAACTCGATGTACAAGTGGTATCAACAGTCTGGATTATGCTACGTTTATCTCGCGGACGTGGATAGTGATGAGGTATGTAGAAATAGAAAGACGGACACAAAACTTATCAGTCGGCTTAGTTGTGATAGCAGTTCCCCTACGCGGCTTGCTCGACAGACTCGGGAGATGAGAGACGGATTTCTAGGTGGTTCACTAGGGCCTGGACGTTACAAGAGCTAATAGCACCACGCGAAGTCGTTTTTTACGACCGCGAATGGAGAAAAATAGAGACAAGTCACGAACGGGTTGCAGAAATCATCTCCGAAATTACAGTAATTCCAATGCCAATAATATCTGGCACGGAGTCACCAGCCCAATATAGTGTTGCCCAAAAGATGTCATGGGCAGCCTATAGGTCAAGTACCCGCCTTGAGGATAGGGCTTATTCTCTTATGGGGTTGTTCGACATCAACATGCCCCTCCTCTATGGCGAAGGCGACAGGGCTTTTACCCGATTACAGGAAGAGATTCTAAAAGAGACAGACGACCATTCACTATTATGTTGGACAGTCCCGAAGGATAGTCCCAGATCCTGGTCACTGGAAAGCGTATTCGCAAAATCTCCTGACGATTTCGCACGTTCAGGAAATATCAGGGGGAACCTCTTCGACTCCGGTACCCCATCTGCGGTAACCAATAGAGGACTTCAGGTCCATCTTTGTCTCACTGAACGACGCTATGAGACCAATTCTCATCTCTACCACGGAAATCTTGCATGTTCCGTCTACGACGCTGCATTGAATGCAGCGGAGCACGATTCAACCATTGCCGCTCATCAGGTATCAATCGTATTAATCGGAACACCTCAAATCACATCACGTCATTCAATGTCAATTAACAGGTTCGCCAGATTTGCTACACCCACACTGGGGCGAATCCGTCTGGAGGGTACGCATTTCACCGAAATGCTTAGAGTATTAGAATCCCAGAAACTGATATACATCCACAAGACACTCTTCAGTTGGGAAAAATATCGATTCTCAATCGGGGCTGTCCATTTGCAGAATATTCCTATCGCTAAAGCTCTTTCTCCGTTATCTACAACAATTAAGCATGAGCTGGGAAGCTACGAGATAAGCACGATATTCTACCACGGGCTAAAAAAAAGGCTCAGGGGCAATGGCACCGTTGACATTGCTTCAAATCCGATCAACCAATATATGGCATGGGCTCCATTCTACGGCTGTGTCCTAATCGGCACCGAGTCTAGATCATTTCCTATGTACATAAATATCATGATGTCTATGTCTGGGCAAAAGGTATATCTCCCGCAATTCATAGCGTTTGGCTTAGAATCGCCCTCCAATCGGGCGAAGTACCGTATCCTTGTCATTTGGAATGATACACACATACACTTCAGCCTTCGTCGGGGCAAATTTATACTTCCTAAGTCAACTGTGGTCAGCTCTGTCGAACAGATAACCAAGAAATGGGCAGCACTGTTGGATCCTTTGGACCCTGAGACGTACCGAGGCGATATTTGGAACATGTACGGTGAAATAGGAAGGACGCGCGCAGTCATTGAAGGTCGCGATATTGAGCTTGTCTTAGAACGAGAGGATCCCAACACCGCCGCCGGGGAAGCAGCGGGAAATCGATTCCACCTACTGATTTCGGTATCCTCCAACACGACCGAAAACGTCGGCGTGGTGGCTGAAGACACATACAGCTCCGAAGAGAGCTTTGTAATGGCAGATAGGTCACTGGAAATGGTAACAAATTAATGAGATGCTGTGGGGTTCTTAACCCCTGGCGACCCCTATCAAGTACCACTTGCCCAAATAATGTTGCTCTTCCCCAAACAACATTTACCAGGTTCGCAGCATCCTTCCTCACGCCATTCTACGGTAGTCAACAGCCTGTCAATAAAGGGGCTACGAAGAATAAGCGGGTCTTAAATCATCAAGATGGGTGGCGGTCTAATGTGAAGGGGATTCTAGGACGTCTAGCAAATAATCAAACTTAACCAACCATTTCCTCTAAGCGTGTGATGCCTAGGTAAGCACCATAGAAACGACGTACCTACCAAGCACACCATGATAATGGGATTGGCTATACTTTGGAGGAGGTGCCAATTCCAGTTTACCCTCTGGCGTATTTTCATACTTATTTCTGAACCTTTTCTGGACCCTTATGGCCCGTTATGCCGTGCCAGCTACCATTAATACCCGATGAAATAAGCAGAGAGTACTGCAATGTTAGGTATCAGTTCATTTTGAGAAGGTCTGCTACATGACCTTGAATACATACCCCCGAACGCCGGCCTAAATGCATTCCTTACCTAGGTATATAATATGGTTCAAATCATGCCCCGAGATGGGCATATTCCTTGTTGAATGCCCTCCCGATGACCATCCGGCGAATCTCTGACGTCCCTGCCCCTATCTCGTATAATTTGGCACTGTGAATCACCAGTCAGTATGTAAGGAGACGGAACTAGCTAGGAGAAACGTACTCCCTGAGCAATCTCGATGCAGGCATCTCCTCCACGTAACCCATGCCGCCGAGGAGCTGGATGCAGTCTAGCGAGGACTCCGTCGCTCGCTCTGCCGCATATAAGATAGCGCCGGCACAGTCTTGCGTCCTGATTTCGCCGTTCTCGTCGACGTTTTTGGCAGTGGCATATGTATACGCTCTGGAAGCCTGTAGTTTGGTGTACATGTCCGCGAGCTTGCCCTGAACGAACTGGTTATGCGCAATAGGCATACCGAACTGCTTCCGCTGGTGTGTGAACGGCAGCGCGACGTCGAGCGCCGCCTGCATGATACCCAAGGGTCCGGCGCTGAGCACCAGGCGCTCGAGATCCAGACCCTCCATCAGCACGCGCACGCCGCCGTTTACTTTCCCCAGCACGTTCTCCTCGGGCACGAAGACGTTGTCGAAGACCAGCTCGCCCGTGTTGCTCCCGCGCATGCCCATCTTGTCGAGCTTCCGCGCGCAGCTGAAGCCCTCGGCGTGGGTCTCCACGATGAATGCCGTGATGCCCTTGGACGCCTTCTCAGGTTCCGTCTTCGCGTACACGACGACGACGTTCGCGTCGGGCCCGTTCGTGATCCACATCTTGGTGCCGTTGAGCAGGAAGCCGCCGTCGGCCTTCTTGGCCGTGGTCCGCATGCTGACGACGTCGCTGCCGGCGCCCGACTCGGACATGGCCAGCGCGCCGACCTGGGTGCCCGAGATCAGGCCGGGCAGGTACTTCTGCTTCTGCGCGGGCGACCCGTTGAGCTGCAGCTGGTTGACGCAGAGCTGCGAGTGCGCTGCGTAGCTCAGCCCGATGCTGCCGCTGGCGCGCGAGATCTCCTCCATGACGACGCAGTGCGCCTGGTAGCCCAGGGCTAAGCCGCCGACTTCCTCGTCCGCCGTCATACCTAGGAACCCGGCCTCGCCTAGTTTCGGCCACATGTCCGCGGGGAAGGCATTGCTCTTGTCCGTGTGCGCCGCCACTTCCTCCGTGATCTCGCGGCGCGTGAACTCCTGCACGCGCTCCCGCAGCTCCGATAAGTCTGCTGAAGATGGCGGCTCGAAACCTTGCGGGTGCTTTGAAGATGCATAGTGTCGACGGGCCTGTGATGAGAGCGCTAACGAGGTGGGAGCTGGGGCTTTGGTGGCGGAGATTAGGGAACACCGCACTGGGCGACTCAACGTTCTCAATGCCTTGATACTCGTCATTGTCACCAAGTTGATTGCTGATTAAGTGACTTGGAACATTCAGAAAAGAGAGACTATCATGAAGTACATTACAATGCTGACGATAGTTGCGGTTTCGTTATCTCACTATTTTTATGCTATGCAAAGAGAAGTTACAAGTAAACGCAGACGCGGCCAGTCTCGGCACAGGCGGTTACCAACGGCGTCTGCATCCTTGGTTTCGTTGGAATCCCGACGTCAGCTTCCCTTCAGCTTCCCTACATTCCTCGACGTCTTCAATTACCCCATGTAGTTCCCTCTGAACAAGCTGCTATAGCAGTAGCATATTTCACAATACCCTCAAAATGTCCCTACCAAGATGCACGAAGGACTTCTATGGTCTCACCCGCCAATTGACACGACAATGCACCCGACATCCCCGCCGACCCCCTCACATTCGTCTGCCCGCTCGAACGATCGCGTCTTACACGGCCCCGTACCAAGCGAATGCCATATCGGTCATACAGAGTAATGTGGACTCGGCTTCAGACGAGTTCAAGGAAAATGAACGACTCATGGAGGAAGCGATGGCCCGCCTGGAGCAGTTGACGCGCACCGCGCAGCAGGGCGGGCCCGCGAAGGCGAGGGACAAACACATTGCGAGGAAGAAGATGCTGCCACGAGACCGAGTTGCCGCATTGGTAGATCCGGGTACGACATTCATGGAGTTATCGCCTTTGGCGGGCCACGAGCTCTATCCCGAAGCAGACGTACCTGCGGCAGGTATCATCACGGGTGTTGGAGTCGTAGAGGGCGTCACGTGTGTCATTGTAGCGAACGATAGCACAGTCAAGGGAGGCACTTATTACCCGATCACTGTGAAGAAGCACTTGAGAGCCCAGGCTATAGCTCAGGAGAATAATCTACCGTAAGTCAAACTAGGTACTTGACATATGGACGACAAGGCAAGTCTAGTAGAGTCTCATTTAGTCTAACAAAAGAGCAAAACAGCTGTATATACCTAGTCGATTCCGGCGGCGCGAACTTACCTCACCAATCCGATGTCTTCCCAGACCGCGAGCACTTTGGACGAATCTTCTACAACCAGGCGAGGATGAGCTCGCAAGGGATCCCCCAGATCTCGGTGGTCATGGGTCTATGTACAGCGGGCGGGGCTTACGTCCCAGCGATGAGCGACGAAAACATAATCGTAGAGGGACAGGGACACATTTTCTTAGCTGGGCCACCTCTTGTCAAGGCCGCTACGGGTGAAGAGGTATCAGCCGAAGAGCTTGGTGGCGGCGCCATGCACACCTCCGTGTCTGGCGTATCAGACTACCTAGCCGTAGACGACGCGCATGCGATTGTACTTGCACGACGATGCATCAGCAACCTAAACTGGCCACACAAAGCCTCCCCACCTGCAACTAGCTACTCCGAACCCCTATACCCGGCCTCGGAGCTCCTCGGCATAGCATCGACGAACCTGCGCAAACCCCTACCGATCCACGAGGTCATCGCGCGCATCGTCGACGGCTCGCACTTCGCCGAGTTCAAGCGGGACTTCGGGCCCACGCTGGTCACGGGGTTCGCCAGCATCTACGGGCAGCGCGTGGGCATCTTGGCCAACCACGGCATCCTGTTCGGCACGTCGGCGCAGAAGGGCGCCCACTTCATCGAGCTGTGCGCGCAGCGCGGCATCCCGCTCGTGTTCCTGCAGAACATCAGCGGGTTCATGGTCGGCGCGCAGGCCGAGCGCGACGGCATCGCGAAGCACGGCGCCAAGCTGGTCACGGCCGTCGCGTGCGCCGACGTGCCCAAGTTCACCGTCGTCGTGGGCGGGAGCTACGGCGCGGGCAACTACGGCATGTGCGGGCGCGCGTACAGCCCGCGGTTCCTGTGGATGTGGCCGAACGCCAGGATCGGCGTCATGGGCAGCGAGCAGCTGACCAACGTCATGGAGACGGTGGGCCAGAAGGCGGATCCGGAGCTAAGGGATCGGATCGAGAGGGAGAGCGACGCGGTGTACTCCTCGGCTAGACTATGGGTAAGTCTCGAAGCAGCATCTGCATACCTAAGCTACATACCATTTACCCCATCCGTTGGTCTGGATCTACATACATACTGACGCCTCGCGCTGCGTAGGATGACGGTGTGATACCGCCGCAGCACACTCGCCGCTATCTTGGTTTGGGTCTGAGGGCCGCACTGTCGGGTAAGAACGATGTGAAGCCCGGTGATACTAGATTTGGGGTGTTCCGGATGTAACCATCGCACTAGATGGGCGCGAATCTAAAGATTACCTAGCTACGCAGCTACGGTAAGGTGTCATGTATGCAATCAGGCAATCTACGGCTCACCGAGCCGCCATGATAGGCCCAAGATCGTCGAAGCGGTCAAGCCCCTGAACGCCCCTGAATAGGGCGTCTTGTCCAATGGCTACGCTCCAGCGGCAGAAGCGGGTGTCAAGGTTGGGTCGTCAGGGTTCGTCAGGGTTCGTCCTTGTAGCAAGCCGGGTAGGATCTACGTCCAGCTAAATAAGCTTAATAATGCTCGAATCAGAGTTGGAAACTTCGTGATCTGGCGTCCCCTAATGCCCCCCTAATGCAACCGCGCCGGTTGCCTCTTACGCTGACGCGCGTCTCCTGTTTCGATGTAGACGGCCAACAGCAAACGGAGTCCGCCAATTGCATGCTTTGGCCCGTTTCGAGAGTGTTCGGGCGGCCTGTGAGATCCTGAGAGTTTAGCGTCTCTCACTTTCATGTTGGTGTTAGCACATAGTGTCCGTATGTTATGTATCTAGCCGTCAAAAGTGCAATTTTAGCGGCTCCCAACCTAACCCGTATATTATATCCCTAGCTTCAGTCCGGAACCCGCACGATAGATCATAGGTAACGGCAACGTACCTCGGTGGTCCCGGAGCGTCCCCAGCTCTCTGACTTCTCATCTTCTTGACTTCGTATAAAATAAATGTACCTAACCTATTAGCTTCAAATCTACATATATACATGTACACAGCGGCAAACTCGTTGCATGGAGTGGCGGATGTATCACAGTGTAATAGAGGTTGGTTACACAAAACCCCAAACGATGTGGGGTTTATGCGGCCCCTCCCGTGCCATTTCCCCTAAATCAGAGTCAAGTGCCGGCTAGAGTTAACTCGTAGCGATGAATTAAGGCATGTAGAGGTTGCACAGTATGTAGGCAGGTAGGTACATCAACTCCTCCTAAGAATAGCACACATAGCCTAGCTGTTGTTGGTCATATCTCACCTGCTATTCTGACGATCTTATATAACGTGCGTCTCTTAGCATCCGCCAACACTTCGCTACTCCGCAACTTGGTGAGCGTAGTGTAGTGGTAAGCGTGCGGTGTACATAAGCTGACGGGCGGGAAAGTCTGAATGCGGTTACTTTTAAATCATGTATAAAAGAATCTTATTAAATTACTTAATGGCATTTAATAAATCTACCGTTGGTAATATTAACGCCCTAATATAAAAAAAAAAAACGGTTATAAATATAATTATAAATTATAAAATTATTTTATTTATTTAAAATAATATTAAAAATTAAATATAATTATTATATTTATAATAAATATAATAA
>MU399870.1:0-191299 GCA_022578945.1 Hypoxylon fuscum | reverse complement strand
ATTTAACGCACGGGCCTTGGTGTGGTGGAGTGGAATTGAATTGATTACACTTGGTGTACACCAAGGTGGATTAGGTGTGGTGGTTCCCGACACTGATGACCTATGATCCAGGGAAAGATGGGGCCTGAATTGAGACGACCTGAATGAAACGAGGGATAAGGGAAGGCCCGTAGCTTAAGTAGATTGGTTTCTACTCTGTGTCGTTCAATGACAATAAGATGAATACAAATACAAAGACAGCATCCAAAGTAGACCCCAGGGCCAGTTGATTATATGCCCATTCCACCAAAACTCTATTCACTTGAAGTGCCAGAACCATGTGTAGCCGCCGTGCTCCAAGGTTCACTCTTCTGTTTGAGAGAGGTCCCAGACGCTGAACGCGGAATCGTGCCCGGTCTGACCAGTCGAAGGACACTCCATGGCTCATCATGCTCACTCTGTGAGAGCCAACGGTCCATGGGTTTGTCGAAGCCCGTCCCGAGGCCAATAGCTGTGAAATGTTAGTTTGGACAGGTTCCTCAATATAGCTTACATTCTCTCACTAGAGCATGTCTTCTCGTTCTTTGACGGTGTGACGTTAGACGAAGACATAATTTATCACATTGCCTCGATATGGATGAAAGATGAACTGAGAGACAAAGCCTTCGTTGAAATGACTACTCAGGATTTGAAGTTTTGAATCTTAGATTGTGATGAGAGACTTGGGGAAATGACTGTCTAAAACATCATTTAAGAGACCATGAAATGTTCCATAATTTCACATAAATACACGTTGGTACGTTCTAGGAACCTGGAAGCTTTTAGGAAGTAACATTGTCTCTGTAAGGGCTTGAGGAGTTAAATAGGTTCCCTGTACTATTATTGAATGAAAAGATAATTGTCCGCCCTCCTCCTACCAGTTACCTGCGTAAGTGAACAAAGATACTATCTGTTAAATCTTTTTCTAATTTTCCTTACTCTATGATGAAGCTCGGAATAAACGGTGGATTAGATAGGTGACATAAGCCTAATATTATACGTTAATGACAGTAATAACTAGCAGCATGTTTTGGGAGGGTTTCGTCCCTGGGGACATATTTTAAGCCCCCAACCATATGGTTATGTCGTAGTAAATATTCCTCTTAAAATATCCAAGCTAAGACGTCTGTGGACTTGTCTATCGTCTCATGCATAAGACAAGCGTTAGCTATACTAGATATCAACCCCTCAAGATTTAACTAATAAGCACATAGAAGTCAAATTGTCCTTGGCTACAACCCCTACCTAGGCCTCAATTCGGTATTTCATTTCAGCCTTTAACACCTTCTACGGGAGTATATTCATGTGAAAGCAGCTGATTAGATGGCTGTTATGAGTTGGCTTTTAAGTACAGTGAGAACTATCATGTGAGACGTTAGCCATTGTACCATGGGATGGGAAACCGTCCTTGGCAGAACCGTTATAGAGCGATGTTTCAATAGTAGATGCCGTCGACTTCACCCGTTCCTGGGGTAATAGTACAATACTCTAGTTTCGAGAAACATCACTACCTATAGTTTTCAAAATATTTAAAAACCCTAACCCCTGCAAGAAAACACCACACAAGCACACACAAATACCTTTTCTCATCTCCACCATGGCATCAACAAACTCTGGTGAAGCTGAAGGCTCACACGAGGGTTCAGAGCCTTCAGAACCTCCGATTCAACCTGAAGAATCCCAAGTTTCTCAACAAGTCGCAAGCTCCGCCGTCGCATCAGCCTCTAACCAGCTTCCGCTACCGAATGAGCTCACTTTACAAATGTTCGTCGACCTACCGGAATACTTGTTGCCCTATTTATGGTGCAATTTCCGCCATGTTTGTAAATCATGGAAGCAGTTTGTGGAGGAGGCCTTCATCAAAAGGCATCTTGCCACGATCACCATCGATCTGGCATTCAGTGATCTTAGATTTGAACCCGCCCTTACGTTCGCATTCGATAGGATTTCGGAAACCAACAACGAGTGTGCATTCTTCAGATTAGTGCATGACGAAATGTCTGATTTCACTGACATGACTGCCGAGATCCGACGAACGGAGTTCCACCCATTCAAGAAGATCTTCTACCACCAAGTCACAATGGCCAATGTCGCGACTGGAGACCCGGGGCTAGAGTGCCTCCTCGTCTACCCTCGAGAGATATCGTTCCTATGGAAACCCATGCTGAATCAATTGCTGGGCGAAGAAATTCGTCTAAGACGTCTAGCATACCGTCTCATCCAGCCCAAACTCTTGCCCACCAACGACTCCATGACAAACAAGATGCATTTCTACTTAATCCAACGCACCGATGAGTTTTATGACGAGGCCGAAAAAGTTCGAGAACAGCGACTTCGACGTCAATACGAGCGATCTGGTGTACAATGGCAATCGATCAAGACACACGAAAGCATGTACGAAGGCTCAGAAAAGCTCAGAAAGTTCCGTCTTACGCGCAAGCACTTTAAAAACCCGGAAAGATACATGGAGGTGTAAATGGGACGCTTCTGTAAGTGCCATACTCTGTAATGTCGATATTTCTTACATGGAACGGAACATCGAAGGGCTAACATAATTTTCTAGACTACGACTTGGCAATACCTCGATCTTCGTTCCTCAATAGCCACCGTTGTCATCCCACCCGAACCCAGGATCACAGTGATACAATATGAAGACATTAGGATGGATATCAGGAATGGTCGTTTTTCTTTCAAGTCCCTTTGCACAATCATTTCGTATTCTGTGGTTTTGAAGCCCTAAACCATTGAGATCCTACGCCGAGGCTGATGACGTGGAGCAGATTGAAGGAGAACACTCTCGACGAGTCAGGTGGAGGCGGAGATAAGGACAATATGAAGTAGGAGAAACGCGGCAAAGAAAACAATGCACAAGTCTTCCCGTGAAGCATAGGTCTCGTCAATAGGGAATTTTAATCAAATAGGCTTCTTCTGCCAGAGTAAAGTTACACCGAAGACAATGTGTGACTAAGAACATAGTGTCCGAAAACGTGGTATAGCCAAATGAATGGCCTCGGTAGCCTTAGGATAAGGTTTCACATAGGTACACTATAATATGCCTGTATGCCCCTGAGTTCGGGGAGTCAATGTACTCCGTAGGTTATCAGTGTTGGTTCAAAGGTTCTAGAACATGAGCAAACTACCTAGGTAGTTGATAATATTGAGCTCTTACTTAAAAATAGTCCATTCCGATAACTACCTAGCCTGTGCATCCATTGGTCTGCTCCTAAGTACCCCTAGTTTGCCTTATATACCTAGCTCTGCCTACGTCGTTGTGACCTTCACGATCTACTGAACTCTCTTATGCTACTAACTTCCCACCTGGAAGTCTCGAAGAGTCCCCTCGTATTCGGTACCGAGCTTGCGGCGTTGGCGCAGGCTCCGGTGCCTCTGCTCTAAAAAATCCGCTGTCGGCGAGTGTGATGGTGTGAACGTATCGTAGCTTGCCGTTCTCGAGGCGGAACTCATGGCTGTCTGGCGCATTGGACAAGTGTTCGAAGATGCAGAGCACGCTGATGGAGCCGTACGTTGGGTCAATGACATAACGGCGGGCGCTGTTGGGTACTTGGTTATTGTTGGTCGGGATACCGACTTTGCAGGTATCAGTTGGGAGACCTGGCCCTGTGTACACGCTTCCTTCCAACCGGTCACAGGGTATACCCCACGGAACTGCGTCTATGGCTGACTTATTATTCCACATGTCACTGCGGATTGCTTTAGAATAGGACCTCGCATTAATAACTTTATGAATTGCAAACTCACAGGTAGGCGTCTGCTGCTGTTTTGAGAGTCTCACGGGAGTCACGCTTGTCTTCGTCAATAAGAGTCCAATTTTCCTTGGAAGCATACTCGAGTGTGCGCGTGGCATTGAACAACCATGAGCCTGTGGTGGACACGATCAAGTCAATGAGGTAGCAGCTCAAATCGCCCGGGCTGTGGCGTATCTGAGTGCCAATAACATAGGGCGCCGGCTCATCTGAGACGTTGTGCGTGACTATGAGTTCCGTGAAGGAGGCGCATTCGATCGGATCGATGATTGTGTGTCTATGCGCGATCTTGAGCGCATTGCTAGTATGCAATGTCAGCACGTATGCATCGCATTTTATATTATTGCGTCGGAAGGTAGCAAGTTCTCCACTAGTAAGGGCTCCTTGTCTTTTCACATATAAGCTTCATTGACTAGGTACCTACTAGAAAATGCCACTGGTTATCTCTCTTGTTTTGTTGTTTTCCATGTACTGGTGCCGCGGTTAGAGAACACTCTGTATATGCGAAAAGGGGGGTGGGGGCTTGCAGTGAAGTTATCAGCGATATTATCGAGATGATATAGCTGTCCCATCTCGTGCGCTTTCACATAATCATCGGAAAAGCTCTTCAAGTACGTCGCATTACATTCATATACAGCCGCAACCTGGGGTAAGAAAGCCCCTATAGCTGCGGCACAGATGCCAAAGAGGCCGGAATGCATAGTGATATTTTGGTTCGTGAATGTGGGCGAGACCGTCAGCGTATTACAGAACCCAGCTCAAAATCCTAAGATAGGACGTCAAAGCTCCCCATCTAATGGAGTTTTTGATCATAAGTACACTTTTCAAAAGACGTGAAAGATAAGTGCCGTTGCCACTGCCCAGAGACATCCTATGAGCAATGACATTCCCGGTTCCGGGAGAATAAGCGGGAAAATTGAGTGATGGCATTGCAGCTCAAGCGCTGCCCCATAAGGGCTTCATGGATATTAAAATGCGACGCGGAAATCTGGAGATGAAAATGCGCCAGCCTAAAGGGGTAATAAAGGAACATAGTTGTAGCTTTTGAAAGCTTAGGTTGCCATGTCCGTGTTCTCTTCCTAGGGATCATTGATTGTATGCAGCTTGGCTGGCAGGAGTTTTCTAAGCCCGGAAAATTCTGAGGGCGACTATCCACGTCGTTAATAAGAGTCCGAATGGTCAATCAGGGTTGTTAATATAAAGATGATAAGTAATTCTAAACAGAGATAAACTGGGTTGCTCTGCCCTACTATGGGCTAGGCCCTTGGTCTTGCTTCTTGACGTGACACTAGACAACTTCAACATTTAATTAACGTGGAACCTGTTAAGATTCTGGCTGTCTGGCTGGTAGGATAAGCTCTATCGAAGTTTGACACTTCTTTAATGCATCCCTAGGTAACTTACCATTTAGGAGCGTTGTGATATGTTTCTCCCAATTCTCACCAAATCCTCGGGCGTCAGTGGCTCCTTCTCGAAACCGTTGACGACCTGATCAAGCATCACTGCCGCAAGGTCCACAACGCTGATACTGGGAATTCCCACGGTCCATTGTATCATAGTACCCGTGATAGACCTCAGGATTTCGCCCGGTGCGGTGATGAATCCTGGCTTGGCAACGGTTGCCTCAATGTCGAGCTCGGTCGCCAACGCAAGTACCTTGTTTTCAGTATCACCCTATGCAATTTAGCTTTAAACTATTGCATTATGAAATAAAACTGACCCTCATGCGGCTATACTCTGGTTGAAAGCGCGGTGATTTTGACTGATCCCGCTCGGCAGCCGCTCCACTCATATACAAGAATCGAAATGGCTGAGAGACGCCGGACTGGTGCATAGCCTTCAAGCCTTCAAGTGTGAATGTCTGACAGACTCGCCTGACCTCTTCGAAATCGTACATCTTGGATTTAGATGGCGTGATGGCGACAGTCCTAACCTTTGTCAGCGACTCGGACTTATGTCTTATCTCCGTGATGCCAGAAAATGATGGTAGATGCCTATGTATTACCAAATGCAAGCTGCAACCCCAGTGAATTCCTTCCTCGTCTCTTCTGAATAGCGATCGTAATCTTCCACGACAACACTTTTGAGCTTCGAAGGGTCTGCATCATCTTCAAGTTTGTCTGGAATTGAGACTGGTTTGCGGGCTACCGCAATTACTGAGGTGATCTAGAAGAACATTAGCATACGATGAAGATCTTAAAGGCACACCCTCTAGTCTTCTGGTACCTCGCGTCTGCTTAGACTTTGCCGTATTACTTCTCTAGCAACAAATCCAGTTGCTCCCGAAATGATCAACTTCATTGTTATGCTTTTCCTAGAAACCACTTCGCCTAATTGTACGAGTTACGGGTACTGAAACAGACCCGGGTGGTCCGTCGGAAAGGGACAGGTCACTTTCGCTCAGATCCTAGGATTGAATGATGTCGATATCTGATCAGTAGGTACCTAGGCAATGAACCAAAACTGACCTACTTGCGCATGTATGATGGTGTAGAAAGAGAGATTCCCTGGAATGTACATGTGCCTGAAAAACGTCCTTGTACAACCAGGCAGCCCAGTGAGCGTTTTCTGATGCCTACATGTACTAATATATAAAGAAATAGGTACCTCCCTTTATGGCCTGCGCCTCAGTACTGAGGCGGTGCAGTTGGACACAGCTGAAGTTCAGCGTCAGGTCGATGATCCGACTATGGGCTAGATCATCATCCTTAATGCTCGGCGATTAGATATCAAATTAATCCCGTCCTCCCTGGTCCTTTTAACGCTACGTGTAATTCAATTTATCACGTCTCGAGAAAGTGATTCATGAACATTTTCTCGTCAGATGTTAATTGCATTGTTTAGATGAATTTTGAAGCGAATTAATGAGTGATTTCTCCTGAATACCTCTACAGGTACCTGGTGAATGTACTGTTCCCCTTTAGATGAAGAGAAAGTAATGACTCTGTTGGCATGATTGAATACAGGGTTTAAACAGCACCAGCTGTTTCCTGTTAATGAGCAATCTATGGAAGCAAACACTCTTGGGTTTATTAATTCTGCTCAAAAACTGAAGTGTTAGGTCTTTACGCACTTCAATTCTTATTTTCACAGCCCCGAAGATTTACATGTCAATTGACAGATACAGAACTTATTTTCACTATGTGGTTTCCCGTGTTTTTCGCATCCCTTTCCTTTGCAGCATCTGCTCTCGCAGACAATAACCCCCCGCAACCACCAATTATCAGTTTGGTCAGCTCAGAAACCCCATCTCAATGCTCCCCTGGCAAAAGCATCAGCATCTCGTTTTCCGAAGATCTCGGAAATCTCACCACCAACCTCTCTGGAGTGCAGCTTCAGTCCGCCGACCATGGGAGGGCCGAGAAATACGCGAGCTGTGACTTCAAGGTGGAACTAAGTAGCTGGTACTATAAATATCGTGTTGGCATCTCCGGCGCTACCATCAAGGGGCATGCTAGTTTGACTGACGGCATGCAAATCAACAAATTCAATACTACAGCCGTCTTTCGACTAGAGCACCTTAAGAACTCTAGACCAATCAAGCCGCCCGAGATCACGAATCTGTCCATGTCAACTATGGTGTGTTTTGACTTTTCTTAACTCCTGGGTATTCTACCTACACAGACACGTTTCACCCTCATTGCCCGTAATTTCTGTCCGCTTTATAAACGAAGTACTGACCAAAAGGGTGAACAGTTTAATGAATTGACAACGAAAAACATTGGCGGAGAAGGCAACTACGATGATGACTTCGAGGTAGACATCAAAGCTTCTTCTTCTCAGACAATATGGTCTCCATGCTTTGAAGGTGACGAGGGAGGCTCCCAAGATTCTACTTACATCGATTTCTTTGTCTCGGCATTGGGTAGTGACACAACCGGAAAGGGCACTGGCAAACTTAGCACGGGCCTGATCGTCGACTGGGACCTTGTCTGGGAGCAGTGTACACCAGACTGGAATGAGATGTATAGCTGGGGCGAAGTGCGCGTCGAGAATTGGCAGAGTTGCACCTACAGCTCAGAGAACAACCTAAGCATTTTATGAGCTCTTCATACATTTATAATGTAACCAGGAGCCTAGGTCTGCGGTTTCTTAGTTGAGAATCAAGGCCTACATAATCAAACTTAATACGATTATGTTATTATTCCGCGTTGTAACTCAGTCTTTTCTTATTATGGCTAATTCTATATTCAGGTCTTAGCTTCTGATACCTCTTCCAAAGCTGCGTGCCTCAGTGGGTGCGAATGACTTGCATATTCCTGATTCAAAACAGAGCGTGGCCATGTGCTCAAAAAGTAGTGTAAAGCATTGGAATATAGTAAAGTGATATTCGTTCTGAAAGGGGACAGATAGAAATAGGAAGTCTTTTCAGCTAGAGGTTCCCCATAATATCCGCGATCCTATTTAGAGGCTTTGCTCTTTGAGCCTCCGTTCTGGGACAGTACTGCAGATCTTGCGGCCCTACGGTGATCAGCTCCACCCTGCGATCCTTCAGTTTTACCGACGTTAGCCACGTATTTTTAGAACACGACACATATAGATATCGAATGATATGAAAGAAAAAGGTATTATGTATTTGACTGGACTAGTGCTCTGTACTATTCTGTACCATCCTGGAACCCATGGAGGAGTGGATGGTGATTAACCACAGAATACTCCTTATCCAGAAAGTACTGCTTTCCGCTCTGATTCATCCATCATAAAACTAATAAGTTCCCGCTGTGACGTTCGGTAAGTCTGAGCAGACTATATCGGTACCATGATTCATTTCAACCCATTAACTGCTCTAGGTGAAATAAACAAAAGGGTTCGCCGGAAGATCACTTCTCAATTGCTCTCCGACACTAGCAAAGAAATGGTGGACATGCGTTCTACGGGCTTATTTTATATAACTTCATGATTAGTCTTTCCCCGTAAATGGATCTCCAAATCAAAGTGGAACTATACCAGATACGCCATTACTTGATTCAAGTTTCAATATAGATTTGTTCTGCTTGGTGGCCAGTATCTTACCACCACGAGTACCTAAGTTACGAATATTTATTAATAAAAACCAGGTCTCTGTATTTCAATGTTCTTCATGAATGCCCTACTATATCGTTTTTTCATGTTAGAAGGGGATCATACTAGTCCCCAATCGATTCCATATGTCTTTTAAGCAGGTTCCAATCTGAAAGAATTGTAGCACTTCTACGAAATGTCACCTAAAATGTCGAGCTTGAAATCTATGATAGCTCTTTCAGCTGACGCACGCCTCGATCCATCCATCCGTCAAGCTTCAGGTAATAATGGTGTCAAAGATGTCCAACTTCCGAAAAAGGCTGGAGGTGAAGGTAGGGCGTACCGTGGGTTGAATGGAATACCAATTGGGCTACACCACCTCCTCGACGCCTATATATAATGGCTAACGCGAACAATGGGAATAGGACGCGGCGACTTCATGCGCCAGCCTCGTCCTGCCCAGATTAGGCGATGGAATCCAGTTTGCTACTCCCGTTAAGATATCCAACGTTGAAGCTGGTACTGTCAAGACGGTCTATTCGAGATCTCAGAATACAACAGCAGTAAATGGTACGCTAAAGTTGTCCCAGGGTACTTAGATACTTCGTAAGTCCTTTGATTTGCGTTGGCCTAAGAGAGATTACTCCAGTCGCTTACCCCTCTATCTCTCGAGTACCTTCATAGTTTACGATACGACCTACTCGTGATGGTGTTCACATCACGATACAAAAACAACGCTAAAACCAAGGTCGACCCTAGCGTTTTTTATATGAAAACATATCCCACGAATACCAATTAAACTAAGTAAAACAAGGGTGCTACGGAGTATGATACGGCTAAAATAGAAGACTGAGTTCCGGAGTCTAGCAACTTGGCCAGGAGGGAGTTTATGCAGGATATTTTAGGCTCCTCTATCGTGTATTGGTTAAAGGCGATTAGAATTAAAGAACCGAAGCGAATACTGATGTCATGACGAAAATATACCTCATGTTGAGACCCATCTAACTGCAATGGTTCATCTAGGAGCAGGCCTCATATCCGAAGATTTGTACTGTGGTATCTGAAACTCCTCTGCCAAAACTACCTAGTTTACCTGGTTTATCTATCCTGAATTAGTTTAGTTTAGACTAGGTTTGACAACATACTGTCCACCACTTGGCCGTAAGAAGGCAGGTATTGGTAGGGCTGGCTTAGAGCGAAACGAAGCGGTGAAGCTAGCCACGAGATACTAATGGATCTGATGTCAAATTTAGCAGTTTTGAGGTCACACCTGATGCCGTCAACACAGTTGTTTAGATTACTTCTTTGTAACACAACATGCCTATAGACCAAAGTGAATATCGGAAATTACCTTATTTATCGAACTAGCCTTATAGCTATTGCTTTCACCAAGGGAAATTATCCGATCTCTGAAGCACGGGTAGCTACGTATGCATGTCGGGTGATTGACTTGAGATCGCCAGGAAGAAGTTGATATGGTTCGTCAAAACGATCCCGATGCCAGGTGGTCGACCGCCTTGTACCTGTGCAAGCCGGACTCGATGCGAGATGAAAGTAAAAAAAGCCATTTAGCTACGCGTGTCTGAGAACTTGGTAAACCAATCACCGACATCAATTTTTCAGAGGCGGCTGGTTTTAGATGATGTGTCTATTACGTGTCGCCATAGAATGTTATAGTAAGCAGCCCGAGTTACGGCTACTTGCAGCTGATCGGCCAATTTGGAATAGCAATGATTTTCGGGGCCACTTAGCAAGAAGGAATGTCATCCAATGTCTCGGTTGAAACCTAATCTACTTATTTTCTATACTTCTAGAAAAGAAAAGGTCTCCCGAACAAAGCAGAAACCGGCCCGTTATGAGGGCACCAGTAACGAACCTTGCCGACCCCTATCAATATGCAACAGTGACCTACCAGGCTGAGAGAGCACAATATGCAGCTAAAGAGCGGTATTGGGAGGCACGGTACAACTTTTGGGTCATAGGGTGTTGTATGATTCGTGAGCAATACCCGGCCATGGCTTGGGAGCTAGATATGAACTGCAGGCATGACCTAGTACGAAGTGATACAACTTTGAGCTGGCTAGGTCATCTTATATCAATATATCATACGGTAGACGGGAGTGCCAGTTTTCCTTGTCTCGTCTCTATTAGATGGCAGGGAAGAGCGTCCAGCCTCCTCGTTGCTTCGACCAATCTAGAATTTATGTCGGATACTTTATTTCACCTCCGAGAGCTAATGATACTTACTGCATAATAGAAATAATGGCGTAAGTCGGTGTGTCCTTGGCTTACGAGGGTCATTGGTTTGGATATAAAAGCCACGCATGAAGCGGCGACAAATAAACTTGGAAAATGCAGCATTGCTTTTGTTATATAAGGATACTCGAAGACTTTACCTCGAGGGACATTATCAAGAACCTACAACGTCAAACCCAAATATTCCGGTCTCATATACTTGAATTTCTAGACGTATTCGTTGTTAAAGCTGGCAGGTCTCAACATGTGTTCCCAGTCAACAAATACTACTTCGAAATCTACGATAGAAGATAGAGATATATTTGGGTTCGGTCCCGAGAACAGTTTGCCATATTCATGCCCTCACTGCCTTGGTACTCCGAGATTGTAGGCTACCCTTATAATTATTTCTAAACGGAAAGCTGATCATAAGTTTTACTAGAGTTAAGGAGTGCCGACCTTGCAATGGTACAGGATTGCTGTGGGACTCCAGTTCGAAAACCGTTTATAAAGGAAAGGAAAAAAAACACCACATAGCACCTGGAGGGTCTTCTCCGGGGAGCTCCTCTGTGTCATCCTATGGGCGAAGGGGCTGAGAGAATATACCATCTTCGGTCAGCCTTACGGCTATCCCTTTTCCTTTTTATTTACCTACCTAATTAACGGGACACCGGACAACGGTATTATGAATACAACAGCGCTTGGAGTTATTCGTCTCTCTAGACCTCAACATGGTCATACTATAGAAACAGAATCTCCACTGGTGCGGCGAGGGGGCTTCCAGAAGTATTGGCTACCATATCGTTAACATGTACATTAATAATCCATTTCGTAACTATCTACATAGGTTGCCTACTTTGGGACATGTTGAATAAACGAGAACAGCAAGATTTATGTATATCTCCTAGGACCCCGTAGGGTAGTAATTATGGAGTAATTAGCGTGGTGCGGAGAACCTTGAGAAGGGGCTTCGTCCTGGGTCGCTTCGGCTGTGGAGTTCCGTCTCCTCGGCTCTTATTACCGTCGAATGTTGAACGAACGGGCTATTTATTCCCGGTCCTAATCCAAATCGCGAATGAAATATCCTCAATGCACAAAAAATCTTGGATATGAGTGCCATTTCGACAAGGTTGTAGATGGAGTCTTGAGAGGGGGAAATTGAGTAGTTCGTCCCCATAGACCCGCTAAAGACTTCCTCGGAAGACATACTTAAGATATGGCGTTGGGTCGTCTCGTCTTCACGCGGGGGATAAGTCCGCTTAACATCCAATAAGTCATCTAATCATCAGTTGTCAAGATGCGATCGTCCACTTTTGGCGTTGCCATATTCCTTGGGCTCATCTTCCATCTGGTGTCATGCTCTCCAGAGGCTTGTGCGTCATTCAACACAGAAATTTCGATACCTAATGTAACGGTGGTAGCCAATAACTATTTGCTCAATGGGACATCTATCGCACTCCCCGGAACTGTGGAATCTTGCGGTGGACCAGATCTTAAAGCTAATGTGACAGCGGATCTCTGTCGACTTGTGCTCATCGTCGCCACCACCCCGCAGAGTGAGGTACAAATAGAAGCCTGGCTTCCGGATCCTAAAACATGGAAAGGGCAGTTTCTGGCAACAGGGAACGGTGGAATTGGCGGATGTATTGACTATTCGACCATACAGAACGGCGCCGGGTTGGGGTTTGCATCTTTCGGGACGAACGCCGGACACAATGGCTCGGTAGGGTACGAGTTCTTCTTAAACCAGCCTGAAGTGATCAACGACTTTGGCCACAGAGCTATTCACGTCGAAGCCGAGGTCGGCAAGGAGATAATACGTCAATACTACGGGACTGCAGCTGCGAAGAGTTACTACGCCGGTTGCAGCACCGGAGGGCGCCAAGGGTTTCAAAATGCACATCTGTACCCGGGAGACTTCGACGGGTTGCTGCTTGGAAGCCCAGGCATCGACTGGTTGCATATCGTTGCGTCGAAGGGAGTACTCGCTCGACGAATTGGTTGGCCTTATCTTAATTCGTCCGCATATGTGCGACCGGAGCAATGGCCGGCCATCGTTGAAGCTCAGATCCGGCAGTTGGATCCGCTGGATGGCGTGACCGACGGCATCATTGATGAACCAACCAAGCACAGATTCGACCCGGCAAGCCTTGTTTGCGGCACCGGTGTTCTAAACTCCTCAATGTGTCTCAGCCCACAGCAGGTCGAATCAGTACGTCGGGCGTACGAACCGATCGCAAACACCTCAGGTCAGATCGTGTATCCTTCCTTCGAATTGGGCTCGAAAACAGACGTCTTCTCTGAGAACCAAGCGAACGGGACGGCAAAGCTGAGCTACACAGTCCTGCAAGATTTTTGGCGGGGTGCTGTTTTCAACAGCAGCAGCTGGACCCCCGAGAATTTCAGTGAGAGTGATATGGATATTGCTCTGAAACTAAACCCGGGACAGGTCAATGCTGTCGAGACTGATCTGTCCAGCTTCTATAGTAAAGGCGGCAAGATTATCGCATACCACGGGAGAAACGATGAGGTATATATCCCATACCCTTGTTCTATTTGGCTGATAGATGTGGCTACCTCTTTATATGAGTGAGTGTTAACACGGTTCAGACTATCACATCAGCTCTTTCGGAAAGATTTTTCAGTGACATTCAGAGTACACTCGACCTGAGCTTGACAGAAATGCATGATTTCTACAGACTCTTTTTCCTTCCGGGGATGAATCATTGCGCTGGTGGGTTAGGAGCATGGAGTATTGGTAGTGCCCAAAGCTACCCTTACGACCAGGCATTGCTCAACTCGAAACACAATGGCCTTCTTGCACTCATCGATTGGGTCGAAAATGGATCGCCACCAGAGGTATTGGTCGGCACAAAGTACGAGAACGATGTCATTGGAAGTAAAATTACAGCGCAACGAAGTAAGCAGTACCGCTGTGCACCAAGACTACAAAGTCTCCCTATACTAATATCATGACAATTAGCGTACTGCCCTTATTCTTTGGCCAGCAAATGGGACGGGTTTAATGATACAAGCCAGGCTACCAGTTGGAAATGTGTCTATCCTGGTCCATGAAGACAAGCGGACATCCGAGAAGATTCATCTGTCGTGGGGATTGTCCAAGTTGAATAACCAATAAGTTTCCATGTGGACAACATGTAATAGGTAGGTAGATACCTGTATATACGGATCAATGCCAATCACGATAAAAGGGGGTGGGCATAGAGGCCAAATATGTAAAAAAGGAGTCATGAAATACCTGTTGGTTTGATGCCTACCTGCCTAACTCTCAAGATTTTTTTTTCTTTCCAAAAATGATTCAATGCCCCCACACCGGATTGAACGATGGACCTCTCCATTTCACATCATATGATACTGTAGGATATTAGTATGATTTATTTTTGATATTAAGTGTGAATGTGTTGCACTAACCGAGTGGAACGCTCTACCACTGAGCTATAGGGGCTAGTCAGTTAGGGAAGCTCCTATTTTTGATGCGTTATAAGCTCTTCGTAGGTTGCCCCACCAGGGTTCATCTCGTCTTTATCATCAAGTCTTCTTAACAACTTACCACCAAACCCACTAAGTTATCAAACTCGTGAAGAGTCTGGATTGGAGAATAATCCTGTAGGAAATGGATCGGACAATATATCCTCAGAGCTGCGTGGGAAATATTCGATGGAGTCTCCTGAGCATCCTCGTTACAGGCCTTAACAGGTCTACGAAGTCTGGGACGCCGAATTCTGCCATGCCATCCCAGTGATACTCCAGCTCCTCTAGCTTTGGGACACATGGGAGTAGCCTACCTAAACGATCGGGAATCAAATCTGAGATAGCTAGTCTCGTCAGCTCGTACTCATAGCCACGATACGCTTCCTAGGAAGTGTATTTGGGCCGGCCCCCTGCGTTATATGTATAAACGGTTTGGAGGTTGGGTGCTGCTGCGTACAGCGCCTTTAGTTCGTTGGAGTGATAATTCAGTGTTTCCTATCAGGCCTGAAGTCTGCAGACGATAGTTTCAAGTGGGGAGAATCCTCCAGGGTCCGTAACTCAGCATTGTGGTCAATGACAAGAAGCAAGCTCTCGAGAATAGCGAGTGTAGCGAGCCACAAGTGCAATCTCTTATATTATTCCAATCCCAATCCCGCCATTCAGAGAAGCGACCACCAAGCCGACCGTCGCGCATTTCCTATCGTGCAAGGAGATTCTTTGAAACACTAAATTCAAATGTCGATTTAATCAATTGCGTCTGACTCTTGTAACCTGCTAGCACGCCTCCTTGCACAATATGCATCGCAGTGACGTGCGATGCTAGATCGAGACGTTGGACGATGGTGCGCGCGAATCGTGGCAGAAAATCGGGTTCTTGGGGACTCTTGTCAATCGTGTCGTATCCTCTGTAAAACTTCGTCTCTAGGTACTCGGCTGCTGCCAGTCGCGTGTAATATGGGTTGCGCAACAGACCTATACGTCACCTGAAAGTTGCCCTAATCAATTACCTGAGCTCTCCTGGGCTCCCCTGAGCTACTGCTGGTTTAACTGGCGAGCTAGCGGCACAGCTCTAGGAGCCTCGTTTTTAGCCACCCCGGCTAAAGTGGAAGCAAGCGCATAGGGATTTTTTATTTCAGCGAGCTTAACGTACCTAAAATGGTTCGTGTATAAGTAGTGTCTTTTTTTATATAATAATTTTACTTAGTGCAGTTGTTTAGACGCTGGGCTCTATTGAAAGAGCGCGGTTAGATATATGAGATCGGCGCGTTCGAAGGCAGAAGGAAAAATTTAACATTCAATGATGTTATGTAAGCCACCCGTGGACGTGTGAACAAATAAAGTGGCACAGTATGTTCCAATGCTGTAGTGGTTAAAACACCTAGAATTATAGTGGCTTACCACCTAGGTCGTAGGGAACGGACCACTGTATGGCTCTTAGCTTAGCGAATATACTATACAGTGCAGATTAGTAAGTAATTCCTGCTGAAAACGGTGCTAGGCCTGCTGTTTTCTAAACTTTTAGCCCGAACCCTCGTACGCCGTTGGGTATCAGAGGAAAAAAGAGCATTCTTAGGTACCTTATACACAACACGTATCTGATGAATACGACGCACATATTGAATACCGCTCCCTTACTGCCCAATTCAACAAAATAGCACTTTCGCATTTTCTTGCGCTATCGTCCGCCGTCCGCGTCCCGTCATCTAAGTACCTACCTTAGGTACACATACAATCCCTGTTACGTTGTTATTCGCACCAATCACAGGCATATCGCGACGTTGGGGCCCTAAGAAGCCGGGTTTCTCCAGCTTTGCCTTTCAATTAGGACTCCTGTTCAACTAGGTATTCGACTAGAAATAACCCGGAGCCCGAGAAACTAGGATCCAAATCCGGCTCTCTACCGATGTTATACCACTCTCCCCACAACGTTGATATCTTGGCCGAGCATGGTTCCGGTGATTCCTGGCGTGGCAAACTCCCACCGGACGAGGTAGGTACCTATATAAGAATAGGATGCAGTCCCATTCGTTCCTGTCGACTACCCACACGTGCACTCGTGCAAAATGACGCTACTTGCGAAGATGGTCTTCAAGGCCTTCGGTCTCCTCTTACCGGGGCTCGTGCTATTGGGACATCCCCAAACTGCCGATGCGGGTGTTGTCAGGAAGGTTCCTGGAGAATATCAAGCCGTGGCGTTAGGGCGCGAGCGCGTTAGCATCAATATCGGCTGGCGTTTCTCCCGTTTCGCGTCGAATCCCGACTCGCTGTCATACGACACGATGAAGGAATGGATTCTTCCTTCCGGCAACGACTTTATTGTTAATGGTGCTAAACATGAGCGCCCGACGGGAAGTTCTCCGGGCAGCGACGTCGAATACGTGCAAGCATCGTTCGACGACAGCGAGTGGGAGGTCGTGGATGTTCCACACGACTGGGCTATCAAAGGACCCTTCCACGCCGCTGGAATCCCCAACAGTATGGGTGCTTTGCCTATCAACGGGGTAGGGTGGTACCGCCGCAACTTGACAATAGAATCGAGCGACACCGATAAGTCTGTTTTCCTGGACATCGACGGCGCCATGTCTAACTCTGCGGTCTTCATTAATGGCCAGTTGGTAGGGTATGTAAAAACTAAAATCATTTCTTTCCCTTTCTATCTCCTTGATATTAAATGTTTTCATATTGGGCTTGTTTGGGGGTTTTTTTTTAAAAAAAAATTAAAAAAATCTTTCACTTGGTATTCTACCATTTAAGGATACCTAATAAAACATTTTAAGATTAGAGAAAGATACCTACTCTTTTAATAATTAGGCCATCAAACTATCTGAGAGACCTACCAGTCCAATACGATAGCCTAAGGTAAACCTTAGGCAATCGCTTTCACTACATGATCCAGCCCCTGAAACCCCCTCTTTAAGAAATAGGCATTGACTCTCGTTGTAGTGGGTGGCCATACGGATATAATAGCTACCGTTTAGACGTCACACCATATTTAAAAGTCGGGGAGAACCTGCTGGCTATCCGAATTGACAACCCGTTGAATTTCTCACGCTGGTATCCTGGCGCTGGTTTATATCGGAATATCTGGCTTGTCAAGGTCGACCAGACCCATATCAGCCAGTATGGTACCTTCATCACAACTCCAGTCGTATCGGCCGAATCGGCCGACCTAGACCTGTCTGTCGAGATCGAAAACAAGGGAAATGCCAGTCGCCAGGTGGAGGTGAAGACTGATGTGTACGTGTTTGATACTAAAACCGGGCAAGCCGGAACAGATGCAGTTACCTCATTTCCAGGAGCGACCGCAAGCGTAGCAGCAGATAGCAAGCAGTTCGTCAATACTTCAGTGACGGTGGCGAACCCTCAACTCTGGGGGCCTAAGCCAGACCAAGAGCCCAAAATGTATATCGCCGTTACAACACTACTAGCCAACGGCACCGTTATCGACACTTACGAAACGCGCTTCGGTATCCGGTCCATAACCTATGATGCCAACACCGGCATCTCTGTCAATGGCAAGCGGGTTTACGTACAAGGTACCAACAACCACCACGACCAAGGCTCCATAGGTGCTGCTTTCCATCTTAGGGCGGCCGAGCGGCAGCTAGAGTTATTGCAAGAGATGGGCTGTAACGCGCTTCGGATGTCTCACAACCCGCCCGCCCCTGAGTTCCTCGACCTGGCAGATAGGTTCGGATTTCTGGTTCTAGACGAAATCTTTGATGTCTGGAAGGAGGAGAAGATTGATGACGATTATCATGTGTATTTCAACGATTGGCATGAGCCGGATCTTCGGACATTCATGCGACGTGACCGCAACCGTAAGCATCCCTAATCGCCATGCCTAGGTACTCAAAGCTTTACCGCTTCTATGGAAGCGGCAGGCATTTATTCCCAGACAGCATTATCGATAATAACTGTTGAAATGATTCTACGGAAGTCGCGATAGCATGGGATATCACTAACTCTATTTGAATATAGATCCCTCTATCATAGCATGGAGCTTCGGTAACGAGATTGTCGAGCAAACAACTTCTTCTGGCGGTGCGACCGCCAGAGAGCTCCGCAGCATCGTCAAGGAAGAAGATTCGACGCGGCAACTTAGCGCTGGCATAAACAACGCCAAGGCTGGCAGCGAGTTCGCCGACGCCGTCGACATCCCCGGAATGAATTATCAAGGCGAGGGTCGCGGTACGTCGTTTGACTCGGCCTACCCGAGCTACCATTCAACGTACCCCGAAAAGGTACTATGGGCTACCGAGAGCTCGTCGGCAGTCAGCTCACGTGGGACCTATCTCTTTCCGGTGACCAGCGCCAACAGCACCACCGTCACAGAAGGGCCGGGCATGGCCTCGGATAATTTGTCAGTCAGCGCTTACGAGCTTTACGCCGTCTCCTGGGGCTCTTCTCCCGATAAGGTATTTGGTATGCAGGATAGGTACCCCTATGTCGCTGGCGAGTTCGTCTGGACGGGCTGGGACTACTTGGGTGAACCTTCACCATTCGACACCGAGGCTCGCAGCTCCTACTTTGGCATCATCGACCTTGCAGGTTTCAAGAAGGACCGCTTCTTCTTATACCAGGCCCGCTGGCGCCCTAACTTGGTACGTACAGTTATTATTCTAAGCCTTAGCTTTTTACCTGCTCTCCTATGCTTAGGTGTGAAATGGTGACTAACAGATCCATAGTACGTGAACTATTCACTCAACTAGATTCGTGGTTTACCGGCTGTAGCTTAGCTGTCCGGAAACACACATCAAGCCCTTAAATCAAGTATCTACTTTCCTTGGATGATTGCTAACTTGTAACTAGCCCCATGGCGCATATCCTACCTCATTGGACATGGCCTGACCGTGTTGGTCAAGTCACCCCCGTCCATGTCTTCTCAGCTGCCGACGAGGCTGAACTCTTTGTCAACGGAAAGTCGGCCGGGAAACTGCAGAGGGAGCCGTCTAACTACCGCTTTCGGTGGGATAACGTGACCTACGCGCCGGGTGAACTACACGTCATCACATATAAAGACAGCGAGAAATGGGCCGAGGAGACGGTGAAGACAGCCGGCGAACCTGCAAAGCTGAGCTTAACTGCCGACCGCACTGCCATCAGCGGGGACGGCCACGACCTATCCTTCGTTACCGTCGCCGTCCTTGACGAGAACGGAACCATCGTTCCCGAGGCAAGCGATGCTATCTCCTTCTCAATCTCCGGTCCTGCCGAGATAGTATCAACCGACAACGGCAACCCTGTGGACTTTACCGCGTTCCCTAGTTTGACGAGAAACGCATATAGCGGCCTCGCCCTTGCCGTGGTCCGTTCGAAGCCCGGTACTTCCGGAGAGATCTCCGTCCGCGCCCAAGGAGCGGGACTTGAAGGGGCGGAGATACTCCTCAAAGTTTCGTAGATAGGGAAGGGGGACCCACGTATAACACCGTAATGCTCATAATTAGCTTAACACATACTGTTATTGACCAGTTAGGTAATCACCTACCTATATTCCATGGGTTAATCAGTCGTAACATAGGTATATTATTGAGTCAATCAACTCATACTCGTGTCATTCAGTAGCCACATATGTACAGACAGTTGTCTTTGCATGCATGAAGTCATTCAAAGTCAGGGATTAGGGGTTTGAAAAGTTGTTGCAATACTTACCTCCCTAATAGTCTTTTTAGAACATGTTACATGTAGTCATCGACCAATCTGACTCGGCAAAGCGCTAATTCGCAACCTTATCTCTCTCTCAAGGGAGCGGCTGATATAATATCTCTCTAGGTACCTACTTCGTGAGTTTGGCTAGGTAGGTAGGCTAGAAACATCAACCCACCTTCGGCACTCTACAGGTAGCTAGGTACCTAATTTAGTGCAAGCGGGGTACCAGTACGAAGTTGCCATTGTGGACTCATATGTTGCCACTGCCCTTGCTCCTCTCAGAAAATCTGCACAGATCCCCTAAAACGCAACCCTAAGTCTACCTATCATAAATATACCTATGTATTATTTCTATTTCAAGTCTTCGAAGCCCACGAAATTAGGTGCGGAAAGAATTGAAAAGAAAGCTATTGATAATCAATAATTTCAAATGCTGAGATTGGTAATCAAATCGCTTTGAAACACTCTAGTTCCGACTCTGCATAGGTGGATAGGTCAGCGTAGAAGCGGTAGACCGCTCATCGCTCTCCACCAATGTGTCCAATACAAGGATGGGAAGGTCGGTGGGGAGCGGTGTTTCTGTCTCGTTCCGTGAGCTTTGTTATATAAGACATTGAACCCGGCCAATGTGTCAGGAGCGAGTCTCTAAAAGCTACAAGATCATTTTGTAGCTGACCCTGCCTGACACACTTGGCCAACCCCCCAGCTCTCATCGTACTTCATTAACTATCCAGAGCATCCCATAAATTCCGTCATCATGACTTCCCTATATGAAATCAGCATTCACACGTTTACCAAGATCCTTCAGGCTGAGGCAGCAATACTCAAGAAGGCAGACGCCTTTGCCAAAGAGAAGGGCCGACCCATAAGCGAGTTCCTGACTGCTCGAATCTACGAGGACATGCTTCCTCTGACGGCGCAAATCTCGATCACGGCGATGGCTGCTAGAAAAGGCGCCGGACGACTGAGTGGCAAAGAACTACCCCAAGTAGCAGAAATCAGCAAGGAGAGGACGCTGGAAGAGTGCCAGAGTCTTATCGCGGAGACACTCGACATCCTAGCTGATGTGAAGCCTGAATCTGTCAACGGCACCGAGTCCGAAATAGTTCCCTGCCAATTTGGGAACAGGGGAGAGGCGCAAGTAACCAAATCTGAATGGTAGGTACCCATACATCACTGACGACTGATCGTATTCTACACGAACTAACATTCTCATAGTGCGTTTTACCAATAATTCTGTCCTCTTTCCTGTCCTCTTCAAGACGCCGCATCGGAGGGGACTCCGATGAATATTAAGTACTCTACTTGTCAATTCAAGTCGCTAATATGTATGTCACAGACATCCGCGGCTACAGCCTTCCAACTTGCTACTTCCATCTCAATGCTGCGTACGCTATCTTGAGAATGAAGGGCGTGCCATTAGGCAAAGCGGACTACCTGGAGTCGTTTACTGAGGGTTGGCTTTAGACCTTTTCATGTGGTAACTTATACTGTCAAGATACATGTTAGTGCGGCTGGGTACGAGTTAACCTGGAATGAAACAAGATAAAAAATATTTATATTGATAAACGAGAAAATCTTCGGATAGAAGTTATTTCCTTGCTCACTTATACAGCAGTACTCTACATTGTGTGAACTTTGCCCTCGACTTTCTTGCCTTAAGTGAGCATCAACTCAGGGTAGAGGCTACGCTTCACTGGGAAAGGCACTCCAGATTTGGAATGTCTCCTAACTTGATATTTTCCTCCAAGCATCCCCAGTTAAACAGAGAGTTTAAGATCGTATCGAAGATATCGACGTCACAATTGCCAAAAACTAAAATAAATGGTGGAAAGTCGTGTATATTCTATTTAGCGGCCTTGTTGAAGAGGCGTACTGTCTCAGGGGCTTTCACTTAACTGCAAATTTCTCCAAAACTCAATATCCCCTGTGAGATGTGTTGAATAAACTGCGATGCCTAGAGCAGGATTGGGGGAGCCGCACAATCCGCCGAATGGAAATATTACTACGGCTTCGAACTATGTTATTTATTTATGAACCTAGAGGGCTATGCCAACGACAGGCGCCGGTCTTCTGACCTTGTCGCTCGCTCCTGAGTATCCCTGAGGTGTCCAGAGTAAGTAGAATCCGGCCCATATGAACATTTATTTAAGATTTAACTACTATATACCGGAATGCCAGCCTAATATATGCAATAGATAGTCCATCTACTGTCCTCTATGAAGTATCCTAGCCATCTCCCAACCAGGCATCTATTTTTACCACTTCTTAACCTTCCGCATGCTACCCTCCTCCACCAGAGCCTTGTGCATATCGAAGGCGTTGAACAGCAGGTGCGGCTCGTGGCCCCAGCCCTTCTTGAGGCACTCGAACTCGGCCTTCTCGAAATAGTCTTTGAGGATGGGGCGGTAGTCGTCGTGCGCGCACTTGTCGATGATGACGTGCGCGCGCTCGCGCGGACTCAGCCCCCTGACGTCCGCTAGGCCCGTTTCCGTGACGATCACGTCCAGGTCGTGCTCCGTCTGGTCGACGTGCGTGCACATGGGCACGATGCAGCTGACGCCGATGGGGTCCGTCTTGGAGGGCCGCGTCGACGGCGTGTGCATGATGCTGTACTTTGCCGAGCGCAGGAAGTCGGCCGAGCCGCCCAGCCCGTTCAGCATACGGCTGCCCATCACGTTGGTGCTGTTAGCATGTGCGTAGATGTCGACCTCGACTGGTGTGTTCATGCCGATGACGCCTAGACGGCGGATGATCTCGGGCGAATTGGATACCTGCTGCGAGCGCAGGAGTAGCTTGTTGTGGTACGACTCCCAGTTATCGTAGAAGCGCTTGAAACCCTCGGGGGAGAATCGTACCGAGGTTGCAGTTGCGAAGTCGAGACGGCCGGAGTCGAAGAGGTCGAGGAAGGTGTCTTGAATAACCTCGGTCCATACCTTCAGGTTATAGAAATTGGACTCGCTGAGGCCGCCAATAACCGCATTCGCGATATTGCCGATGCCGGACTGTAATGGCAACAGCGACTTAGGCATGCGGCCGTGCTTGACTTCGTGTTCAAAGAAGTCGATCAAGTGGTTCGCGATGTTTCGTGAGCAGTCATCGGCGGGCGTGTTATGTGTGGTTTGGTCTTGGTAGTCGGACTCGATGACGCCAACAACCTTTTCTGGGTCAATCGGAATGGACGTAGTTCCAATGCGGTCTTCGACGCCCATAATCAAATACGGTTTTCGTCTAGGAGGCAGATCGGTCATTGTGATATCGTGAAGCCCGTCAAAGCTAGGTATCGCCGTGTTGACTTCGATGATGATCTATAATTCAATGTGAGTTCTCATTCCCTATTCAGAGGTCGCCAATTTACTTACCTTGTCGGCGAGTTGAATGAGTTCGGGTGTTGCGCCAACAGACGCACCGGGGACGATACTTCCATCCTCCTTGATTTCTGATGCCTCCACTACCACGACGTCTAACTTGTTGTTCGGTCTGTCTTTAGTGTAGAATCCCTAGTAACTGTTAGATCGCCACAAATTTATCGAGATGTGCCGTTAAAGCGCCCGCAATTACTCACGTATACTAAATCAACGGGAAACATTGATAGATGCTTATCGAAGAATTTGATTCTGCCTTCATTAATGCCTTTCGCGATGGCTTTGCCAACTTGATGGGGACTGCGCCTCTCAATCATATCCAGCTCAGCCCATCGGTTTTCTGTCTCAGCCCCCGATGAAGCGCCAACAAACAATGTGTAGCGTAACTTGCCCTGGAGGTTATTTTTCTCTACATGATCTGCTAGAAAGGTGGGCATTTTTCTGTTGTCAAGCATTAGACGATTGGAACACGAGATAGACCAAGGGGCGGCGTATTTACGCACTTGGGATATCCCACACCAGTGAAACCGGACCAGCCAACATAAGCACCGTTCGGGAAATGATGAAGCAAGTCTTTAGGTTGGCATAGCTTTTTTAGCATAGATGGCCGGCTGACTCGAGCCTTGAGAGCTGCGGAAGCTATCGGCGACGCCATAGTGTCACGAACCGAGCTCGACAGCTCTCGTTAAAGTGTGGTTGGAGGGGCAAGTGGAAGATGCGCCGAGGGGCACGACAACGATCCTATTGATACACCCGTAAAGAAAGAATTGGGCTCTCGAAAACGAAAAAGGGAAAATCGAAAACGAGTAATGACAGAGGAATAGGGTATCAGGAAGTGGAATTGATTAAGAAAAGAGAAGAGGAGACGAGAGTGGAGAGTCTGGAGAATGTCACTTGCAATGACCCGTCGCGACTTGCAACATTTGAAGCTTCTGGGGGAAATGGAGAACGCCGAGTCCCCCCGAAAGTACGGCCCATAAATTGCACAACTGAAAGCCTAGGCCATCTGAATGGTGCCACCGTCGTGAACCTGGAGCTCCTTATCCTATTCTAGCCCGCGCAACAGGTGATGTGACTAACAGAATCGTTAAAATAGGCAGGAAAGTACTAAGGTCGCTATTCCGTTGATTTTCTCTGTTTACCTTTGATGTTTTGACTGTGTCAAGTGAACCGATGCTTGGTGTCAAGATTCAATTCGAGTACTTCCAAGTTCAACGCCAACCATGACGAAGCTGTGACGCCGGTAGTCCGCTGCTGGGTAAACTAATTCGGCTAAGGCTCCACGCGCTTGGCGACGGGTCGGTCCGAGGAAAATGAAATCCCTTTGGCCCGGAGAGGAAGTTATAAGATGGACGGGATTTGATTTGTTGCCTTAAATACCTGCAGGACTTCCGTCGTATCGAATTAAGATCAAATATGTTTCAAATTACTGTCGGGGATTAATTGAATGGGGTAGAAGATGAAAACTACACGAGTGCGCTTTGGGTCTAAATGGTGCAATAAAAGCATATTCTCTAGCTGGGACTGTTCTTCTCAAGTTGTCGATAGATTAGTTACCTATACATACGCCACAAGATATCTAGGCCACGGATGGAAGTAAATATGCTGTGTTCTCTCTAAGATGGATGTCACGCCATTCCTGGGAGATAGCACAGGTCAGTTGGGTTTTAATGATTCCAGAGGTCTCGCCACATTTCTTTAAATCCGTAATGAGGCGCTTTCGAGTCGTATATCTTTGATGTATGGCCGCCATTTCCAAAGCGATCCAGGATGGTAGTGGGTGTAGATCCAATACCTTCCATTAAGGGTTTCGACGGTCTTGTAGCTCTCTCCTTTATGGCGTCTGCGAGCTGGGGTGCAACGTCGGCATAGCAGTTATTCAGCTCTCGCTCGAGGGAAAAGTACGGCTTCTTGGCGAGCTCAGGTGCCATTAAGTTATATGACCGTGTAAGCGTGTTGAGGTGACTAATCGTCAGATGCATGTAAGATCGTTCTGTAGCTAGCCAGTCAAGGTCTCGGAAAGGAGGTGGCAACGGCGTGTCCTGCATTGTCGCCCCACCATCGACCGCCTCTTCGGGATTTGTGTCTAACGACGTCTCCTGTCGCAACTTGACCATGACCGGGTCGTCGGTCGAGTTGGTAGGTACTGCTATTTGATCTACGTTTTTCTTTCGCGGGTTCTGGACTTCTTCGGCTTTCGCGTATTGCCTCGCCCGGCTCATTTGCTCTTCGAGGGAGCCGCCTTTACTTGCAATCATCCTAGCTGCGAAACGCTTCCAGTCATTGCGCAGTCGAGCCCGGAAGACATGCGCCGCTTTTGACAGCTCTTGCTGCTTCTCGATCCACGGCGGCACTATCTCTTGACGTTTAATTATTTTATTCATAATGTATTCGGTAGTATCAACGAAAGGATTGTCAGCTCGAGTATCTCGCTCGATGCCTTTTCCCCGCGGGATGTTTTTGAATTGACCTCTCGCGATCGCGTCTTCAATTCTCTCGTTTGCTAATGAAGCCAATCCTGTTAAGGAGTTCGGCAATGAGCGAGCGGCAGGTCGAAAACGATCGCGGAATTCTTTTCTCATCGCCTCCCTCTCCTCTTCGCTGAGGCCTTCCTGTAGCTCTTTCATACCCATTCCCGTGTATATAGAAGCCTTGTCTCGAGCGTTGGCTGCTCTGTGCCCAGCGCTCATCTTCGGTCCTTGCCCCACTCGCATGTCGACCGGCTGAAGATCGGGCATCTTCGGACGGCCTCGGAGTTCCCGTTTTAGAGGTTTGTGCGCATCGTTGAGCATTCGTAGGACGGCGTCTTCGGTAGTTTCCGTGCCAGTCCATGGCTGGCTCGCGGCGGTAAGACGAGTGCCTCTATCCGCTGCAGAGTGCAAATTAGCTTCGGCAAAGGCTGTCGCATGCTCGGATTGGAACTCTGCGTCTTTGACTTTTGCAAAAAGACGTTCCTTCAACTCTTCCGAGAAGCCTGCATCTTCCACCGCCCGCCTGCCTGCTCTACCTCCAGTAAGTAACGCCTCTTCGGTAGCTTCTTGAAGACGGCGAGCCATAGGCCCTAACTGGGACTCGGAGTCACCATCGGTAGAATTCTCGTATTTGCGAACATGTTCGTCGCTAGCTGATGAGCCGGGAGGTTTGGTCGTGTATTCCCTCCATTGGCTGCTGGCAAAGATCTGTCTGCTTCGAGCTAACGAACTTCGAGCGTATCGAGCGCAAACATAGGGAGATGCTACTACTTTAGCCATTTCCGCTTTCTAGATAGGATGATGGCCAGGGAAGAATCATTTTGTCTCGCTGGATCGCGCAAATGCGAATGCGCAAGCGTTGTGGCAAGAAAATCGCGGACGGAGATAAGCGGCAAGTTCATTAATTGACGATGCTGCCGAGCTTTGATCGACAAGAATAACCGGAATTCAACCGACTTGATGGGGAGCAGCCACCTGAATCTAAGCCACACTCAGGAGTGACCCCTTTTTTCTTGACGCGGTGTCCAAAGTCCAATAGGGCTACCTTGATAGCAACCTGTTCGTCAAACCTGAAGCCACAAATAACGATTACGAGCAATTATGCAGGTGAAGCATTAATATACGTTTTATAGGCTAAAGGCATATACCATGGAGAGCCTTATACGAGAGGAACTGCCACCTGGATTTGAATCATCGAACGGCCGCAGCTATATACGTCCTGTGCTTCGCAAGACGTAAGTAGCCGTGCATGCTAATCACTGGTGTGTTTACCTATGTTTTGGTCGGGAATGTATTAGTATTCCTATGAATTTGTAGTGTCACTTTGAATTGAAGAACGCATGCATTATCCAGCTCAGATGATTGCATTCAGACTGTATCTCAGCTAAGTAAACTGCCCTTTAGCAGACAGCCAAGGTTTTTGCAATCCCTCCTCCAAGATCCATCGCATCATCTGCCGACCCGAACCGTCCAAGACATCGCCTAGAGTACCGAAACGAGCCACTGGTTTAATCCATGACACTCAAATTCTCATCGTTGTTGTTCTTTCGAGGAGTTGTTCCAAACTTGGCAGCTAAGAATCTTCGGTCGCGTCATGCTCCGAGCTTTCCGTACACGTGCGAATTCTATGCTCTATCACTTCGAGGCAGAGCTTGCCGTCCAACTGCAGGCATATGTGGATGATGTTTAGAAGGAACATCTTAGAGCAAGCCTGGTCCATGAAGAATTCTTTGAAATTGACACAATCGAGGATCTGATTCATTGCGTAATGGTTGTCGTTCAGGATAGCGTGTACTACGATGCTTTCGGGATTGTATGGCCATCCCATGGTCGCGCGATGTTCGATCAGATTGTCCCGTATGACCTTTTGGTGGCTGCTGCGAAGCAGTTTGTAGAGGGTTTTATCGGCGTAGGCGAATCTTATCAAAGACTTCCCAGGCAATGCCTTGGCAATCAGGACGAGACAGTCATAGTTGAGTCTAGGCGCCATATTGGTTGATCGGTACGAATTGGCAAGGGATGTGAATGAAAGATGTTTACAGGTCGTGGAGTAGAGGTAAGTTTGAGAATAAATAGCCAGGCTTATAATTTTAATCAATTTTAAAGTATGTAAGTGCTACCAGGGTATTAGTGGTTACCTACCTAGCTAAGGCAGCGTCGACGAGCTTCAAGATCGGGCAAATCAACATAATAAACCATCTAGTACATTTACATGTACCTACCTTAGCCACACTTCAAATAATAATTTGACTAATGTATCACCGTTTCAATAATAGACATTCACTTCAAATGAAAAAACAGTAGGACAAAACGCTGTTAGGAGGATATGTGTGAATTATTGCTGTTGTAATAAACCATTTAACTATTCGGTATACTACCATTACTGTGAACCCTACCATCTATCACTACACATAACATCATTCCAATGAGGCGTGCTACGTAGGTACCTACACAGTACACTCCTCTAAGAATTACAATGATAAGTTTCACCTACGAACTATATGATCATTACGAGCCTCACTAAACTTACCAAAGACATAGAGCAGCCTTGGTAGATTAGATCTTAGGTCTAAACACTACGACAAGAAAGGTTTGCCTGCCTCCGGCTGGAATATGTATTTTATGTTGTTAATGGCCTGTCGAGTCTATTTTGACTCTGAACTTTTCGATAGATGAATTAACACAATCTTATTTTATCAGGTGTTCTATTCATCACGTCTATCTAGGTCATGATATAAACGGAGGGTAAACAGGTAATTACTATGACAGCAGGTTCTGCGATTGCCTCCATGATCATGTCCATTTACCCAAGACACTCATTACGATCATGCCAGCAACAAGTCCAAAGCCCGCCAAGACAGTGACCACAACCCCTGCCTTAGCCAATTCACCACCAGGCATCCAGTCTCCTGCCCACATTTCGACAACGCCTACCCATACGAGTATGCCAGCAGATAACGCGTCTAGAGTACCAAGGGCGATCAAGGTGCTAGGATCATTTCCATTGAATCGCTGCAGAGCGCCGATGCCAATAGCCATACCGATCGGAGTGATCAAGGCAAAGGCACCAGCCATGAGTAATTTCTTTGCCATCGACAACGATTTCCACCTCTCGCTTCCCTCCACTGAAACGCCATTATCCAGGATTTCTGGCTCTTGGGAAGACGATGACTTATTTCCAGTTGCTGTCGTTTGATTTAAATTGTCTCCCTCGACCCTTATGTGATGTCCAACTGAGGCAATGCGGGTCCCGAGAGCTAAACCCTCGAACATCTGGTGGAATAGGATAACAACGAACAGTGTGATGAAAAAGCTATCTTCTGCAACCACTAGAGTAATTCCAATCACTGCATAAATATGTTAGTTTTTATTGGATAGGATATCTCGAGCAAAGGTTAACACACGAAGTGAATGGAATATGATGCCGGCTTCAAGTACCGCAACACCAACCACTTCGTCGTTATACTGAGAGCTCGTCCAAACTTTTCGAGCTAGGCGGTGACTAGCATTTTCTATTGTGAATGCTAGGAATAGCCCGGCCATTACAATCGCAGCCGTTGTTGCTTCGTACCCAAGCTCGCCAAGGCATTCATTAGTGAACATGAGTTGTGCATGAGTGAAGAGCTAACAATAGGTATCTATTAGTAACGACAGTAGGGGTTCTATTGATTAAAATAAAATAGCATACATACGTGGACGAATGCTGTTGCAATGATAACTCCCGTACCAAACTGCTTGAGAACGATGAAGATAATTTGAAACCTCGCTGGCAAGACTGGCTTGAGAAATATTGGGCCAGCAGCACCTGTAGTAAAATTATAAGCTTACGATACCCTCCTCCGTGCATTATTTACTTACCAATTAAACTTGTGACTAGCATCACGAAAAGAAGGCCAACTCTCAGAGGGATGTTGTAATCTCGGTCCTGATGCAAGCACTCTGCTGCGCTACTTTCGCCCTCTTCGTCGACATAATGTCTATGAACATTTTAGAAAACTGACCCTAGTAGAACGAGGTGTAAAATTTACTCAATAACTGCGTAGAAGTGAGAATTCTGTCCTTCATCCTCCGATTGGCCTTTGCCTGAGCCCTTACTATTAACGTCGAGGACTTCAACGTCTGAGCCACCTATGGATCTAGTTAATTCGTTAGCGTCACATGTCATATATCAACGTTGACCAACTCACAATACGTCACCATCTATAGGGCAACGAGTATAGGTAAGTGGGAGTTCACCGGTCGTCGTTGCTGGTACCACTACCTGAAGCACTGTAGTTTCGTGTAGACAGAATCTAACCCATTTTAGTACGACAGTAATCTTGAAATGGTGATGACTTACATCAAAGTTCCGCGCTGATGACAATCTGATAAGGCAGTAAAGCTATCAGTAGCCCGAGCAAGTATATGACCTGCCGTGGTTGTTGGGTCATGCAACCTGTCTCTTGGAGATTCATACGATGCTGCAGCAGCGGGCAGGAGATTAACTGAGAGTAAAAAGGCCAACGCCGCCGCGGCTACTGGATTTTTGGGATGGCCCATTCTGTCTAGGATATATGTCGGGTTGGTTGAGTCGAACTGGAGTTTTAATTAATTTCAAAAATGAAAATCGATCGATATAAGTCGCGCCTGCGTCGAACAGATCAGCATGCCATTATCAAAACTTCATATTAGGTATAGTTTGAACTTACTTGGTTAACTCTAGATAGGTAGGTAGATCAAACAGCTGCATGTATCTCAAAATCCCTTTTGGCCATCAAGGTGCTTGAAATTTTGGGAAGTTGCACTTGATGTGATATCTAACACTCTCATGCTCTTGTGAACTGTATTTCAAGCACCTTTTTAAACCCCTGCATCGTTGGCCTGAGCCATCCTATGGTCACTTGACAAGTCCAATATCTGGAAGGGTAGAATTTCCAATTGGGTGTATTGCTACGTATGATTTTTTACAAAATTATGTCACGAGAACCAACAGGAAGAGACCTTGGTGGACTTTGTAATTGCGGGCAGACGAGAATGCATCCGCGACACACACTATTTTTCCGTGTTTGGAACAGCCCCGTGTCCAGTGCAAATCGTAGGAAAACGAGGAGATATGCTACGTATGACGCAAATTTAGAAACGGGAATGAATTGAACACATAATGATTGGTATTAATAGTGGGTGATACAAATTACAGCATGCGGCCAATATGTATAAATTGCTACAATGTTACCGTATGCACGACATGAGATTACATGCCAAGTCGTACATCACTTTCATGTATCGGTACCTACTCTTGTCAAACTTCCTCTTTACAGAGAATGAGGAAGCGGCTAACGTGTCTAGAGTTAAATTATATACATATTTCCATTGGCTCTATTTATTAATTCAAATAATAACTATACCAAGAGCCTCAAACCTAGGTACCTATATATACGAGAACTTTTCCTACACATACAATGCTACCCATTCTCAAATATTCAACACATCTTGTTTCAGTCGGGACATCGCAGTTTCAGTGGTACACCGCGTGGTTCGCAGCAGACCGACTCCGTTCGGCCAGATGTGAGATAACCAATCCCTTCGTCATTCTCGTCGCTAGTAGTGACGCTATTAAGCGAGGTAATAGCTGATACAGGTCTCTCGCAGTGCCAAAAAATCCCATACGAAAGGCACCCAATGGAACCAGTGGGGTTAGGTGCCACTATCTGTGGATTGCCGCCTGATCCTGAGTGTTTGATGTGGCCCCCGCCGTTCGAAGGATTGTGTGGTTATGGTAGATACTTGATGGCCTCCGGGAAGCTCAGATTCTACTTCAGATATGACCTCACCCCACAGACTATGCCGCCTCCCAGCCATTTGTAAGAGCATTTTCAAGCACTACGCTGACAGTTATCATGATCTCAATTTAGCCGCTAACATACAAAGTGACAGGTGGTGCGTAACTCACATGCCTTATAGTACTTCATACTAGATGGTATTGAACATTACACGCAGTTGCATAACTAGGTGCCTACCTACCTACTTGCGCTACCTGGGTGGATTTAAAGAGAACTTGAGGTCTTGGTTATAAGGCATCAATCAGAAATTCCAATTGAAACATTCGAATTCTAGCTTCCATTTGGATGAGCGAAGTATTCAATGGTATGCTCAGGGTGATATGTCACCAAAAGTGATGCACAGTGAGTTCTTGAAGATGTCCAATTCCTGATGTCCTTACTAATCATAGGACGAAGTTGAGAAAGCTAACGACTTGGTATATGTGCTCAATACTAGAGTAACAACTGAGCTTATGAGCACATAATGTATTTGAAAGACTAGAAATCGACAATATTTTCTCTTAGGATGAAGCATTCGTTATCAGATCTTTGACCAAGGCAGTCAATCTCGTAGCCATCTGGGATACTCGAATGACTAATGGATCCCTCAGTATTAACTACGAGGAAAATAATGGAGGATGTATGATGTACCAGCACAGTTTTTACCTATGTTAGGTAGTTACCGAACCATACCGTTTAAGCTTCTTCATTTGAGAGACCGAGGGCGGAATAGGGGGGAGAGAATCCACTTTTCGCTTTAGGTGGAACCCATTTGTAAGCGCGTCTCGTATTGGTGGGCTTAAGAACAGTCCCGACCCAGGACCATTGTGCCGCAACCTCCGTTAGGTAATCCTCGCGTTATTCTTAAGGCCGAATTTTCGTCCCTTACCTGGGGTGAGCTGGAGAACGATTGGCTTTTTAGTGTGATGGGAGTGTTTCGTCATTGAGATGGTACTCCACTAAATTGCGCTCAGAAGGGGAAATTCGTTATCCCCGCCATAGGAGAGCCAATGGTGCTCGGTTTAACCCCGAGAATCTCCGTTGATGCATATAGGTACCTAGGCTCTAGCAATATGCCTAAGAGTACTTATGATGCAAGGCTCACGGATTTAACTCTTAAGGCTTTTTCTAAAAGTTGTTCTTGTCGTGCATATAAAGTGACGTCCGATTACTCTTATGATTTCCTGTGACACCACCACGGAATACCTTTCAAACGGTTCGATATATTCAAATCAACAGCATTGGTTAAATACGTTACCTCAGCCATCACCATGTCTCAAGCCAACTACGTAAACAAGGTCGCCATTGTCGGAGTAGGTTACATCAGTCCCTAAGAAGACTCTTGCTGATATATTGTCTCCTCAAAGGCAACCGGCACAGTTGGCACTATAATCGTGAAGGAGCTTTTAGAGTTAGGAAAACATGAAATCACAGCAATCACGCGGAAGGATAGCTCGGCGGCTAGTTCTATTCCCGCTGGGTTGAATGTCGCCAAGGTCGACTACAATGACGAGTCAACACTCGTGAACGCACTCCAGGGCCAGGATGTCTTGATTATAACTATGCACGTCCGCGCACCGCCTGATACACAGCTGAAGCTAGTTCGAGCTGCTGCTGCTGCCAATGTGCCCTACGTGCTTCCAAATGAATGGGGCTGTGACATGGCAGACGAAAAAATGGCTGAAGACTCCCTGTTAGGGAAATTCGACGCTCCCGTCCGTAGTCTCGTTGAGGAACTAGGCAAGAGCTCGTGGATTGGTGTGGTAACTGGTTTCTGGTATGAGTATTCTCTTGGGTTTGGGACGGAGACTTACGGTATGGACTGGAAGAACCGCACCTGGACGTTTTTTGATGATGGTGAAACCAAGATGAACACCACTGTGAGTGTCACCAATCGGTACCGAACTGCTACCGGACGTACTAACACTTCCCATAGACCTGGCCTCAAACTGGAAGAGCTGTGGCTAAGCTGCTCTCATTGCCTATAGAGCCCAAGAAGGATGGGGGTGCAAGCCTGTCGAGCTACAAGAATAAGTTCATCTACTTGGACTCGTTCTGTCTTACCCAGAAGGAGATGTTTGCCACCGTTCTTCGTGTAACGGGGACCAAAGAATCGGACTGGAAGATCGAGTACGAAGAGAGCACCAAACGCTTCCAGGATGCTCAGAAGCGGTTGTTCAGCGGGGATCAGAGCGCTTTCCCTCAGCTCCTATACAGCAGGAACTTCTTCAAGGACGGTGTCGGCAACTTCGAGGCTAGACGGGGAGGTCTCGCCAACGAGGTCTTGGGTCTTCCAAAAGAGGACCTCGACGAGGCGACTAAGATTGCCATTGATCGTGCTGAAAAAGGCCTTAAGTACCACTGATAGTAACAATAAACGACTGATATAAATAGTCATTAGATATCATTATCTAGGATATATCTCTGCTCAAATCAGATTCTCTTAGCGCCATGCATATGCTTTACCTAATATGTGCCACATCGTCAAACAAGGCTAGGGCTCGCTCTACTAAATAAGAGGCCCGAAGAAGGACTCATAGACACAAAGTTAACCAAGGCGTAGTACATCCCTCCAGCAACGGTACTAGGGTCGATGGGCATGTGTGGCCAGTAGACTAAGAATGAGCCAGCAACCGTGAAAATCATTATGCCCAAGATGCTCACTGCCATCCAGAGGCACACGGTATGAGCCCAAAAGCTTTCGGTGCATTTGTCCAGCGTAGTGCTAAGGAGTAAAGGGAGAATCTCGGATAGGATTGCGGTTGCGGATACGAAACCGAGATAAATATCTCGACGTCCAGGGGTAAGCGAGGACCAAATGCCGCTGAAAGGATTTGTTGGGGGTGTCATGTATGGTGCCTCCCCATTGTAAAGTCTAATACGGTGGAAGAGTTTGTGAGGGCTGAGGAAGGCGACGGCTAGAATATTCTTGTTAGCACTGCTGTGAAGAAATGGCAAGATGTATAATTGAACCCACCGTAAAAGAATGATCCCCAGATTAACGAGGTCAGAACACCGATGAAAGTGAAAACAAATCGTACGACGCGCCATCTGCCCACCATAAACTGAGTATAATCTTGACCCTCTCCCGTGATGTTGTATATCAGCAACCCAATTTCCATGGCGCATAACAGGACCAGAAAGAGGAGCTTGCCGGTCCACGTAAGTATGAAGAAGGGCATTGTGTTCTCTTTCTTTCGCCATCTCACGGCCTTTCGCCTTACAAGAGGGCCGACTTTACCATCCTTTTTCAGTAAAGGCGTCTCGTTCGAAATCAAGATGCTATATTTGAGATCCGCGTTATCCTTCCAGTAGTCAAGATAGAACGGTACCCCTGCAAAGGCCCTGTCCAAGTCCTTATTCGTAATACGACCATTCTTCTCGCGTAAGCGTCGCAATAGCAGAGTCCGGATTTCGCTGTGCGTCCCGAGATGTCCCATATGGAATAAACTCCTAATTTGAACAATTAATTTGGATGTTTTCATTTTTTAAACAAAAAACCCTTGAAATAAAACTTACCAGGGGTTCCACTCAAGGCCGGTTTTCCATTTTCTCACCAGAATCACAACTATACCTACAAGGACAGCCATGAAGGCGAGGAGTGCTACGGCAATTTGTGCCGGCACTGGATAGACTCCAAGCACCATTGTGCAGGTCAGCGTATCGCCTGTCGATGCGGCACAATCCGGCCCCTCTAGAATTATGCGGACAGCTTCCGAACTCAAGGGAATCATGATCACACTTCCTAACAACAAAAGGCCCGTCAGAGTGAGGAGAATTTGCCCATTCAAAAGCGATCGAATGCGTTCCGTAAGATTCCATATCCCAGCGGTTCGGAAACACACGCTGTCGCGTGCTTGAGCCGGCCCGGATGATGCTAATGCATGAAATGGTTGGTAGAGCTTTGCATTTCGGTCGATTATCCGGATCGGAATTGACACTATGATCGCGACGAAAGTAGGGAGCATGAGTCCTAAGAAATATTTCCCGTTAGAGATAGGAACAACCCGTAACGCCTTAGCGCTCTCCGAGTTCGGCGAGGGTTTTGAAGTTGGTGTCACAACTACCGTCGTCGTCAAAGACATTGGAACAAGCTCAGTTTTTGTCTCCGTCGGCACGCTGTTGCTATCAAATAGCGTAGTGAGCATCGCGGTCTCTGTAACAACAGAGGTCTTAGTCGCCGTAGGGCGACCATCCTTATCGTACAAGATTTGCGTAGAACTGCCAAGATAATAATTTTGGGTCTTAGTTGCACGCCCTTGATAATCCGTGAGGACTGTCTGTTGGGGGCTAAGAAGTACGACAATAGTCTGTGTACTTGTGGGATTGCCATGTACATCGGTATAAGTCGAGGTTATAGTGGATTCTTGTGCGAGAATAGTCTCTGTCCAAGTTGGCTGACCGTGTGAGTCTCTGTGGGTCGTGACAAATGTGTTTAACGGGCCGCCCGCATTGGCCTTAACTTGATTGATGACGGTAACTTGAGTTGTCTCTAAGAATAACCCATTACTGTTGCTTGTTGAAGCCACTATCGTCGTAGTAATTGGTTTAGGTTGCGGATCGGCAACTTTCGTAATAGTTGTCAAAGGCAATGGCGACGTAGCCCTTACCGATTCAGTACTAGAAGATGATAACTGTTCGGTGGTATGGGTTATACTGCTTTTTATAGTTGAGCTTGTAGGATATAACTCAGATTGTGATTTGGAATAGCTCGAGGAGAATGTTCCCGACGAGTGACCAGTCAAAATAAGAGTGCTGCCAATTGCGATAGAGCTCGTACTAGTTGAACTACTCGAATATGTTTGATCTGCTGATGTCACTGGTTCACTTGGGGGTTTTGTGAGACTTGAACTTGAGCTGCTTTCAATCGACGTGGCGGTGGCCGGTAGATCTGTTGTAATGCCGCTGGGTGTTGTGAAGCTTGAAAATGTAAGGCTTATAGACAACGTAGATGGTGGTTCTGGTTCAGCTCCAATAGAGGAAGTTGGTGGCAAGGGGGGACGTTCCGTAGGTAGTGTTGGCGTAGGATTAATTAATGTAGAATCAGTTGGTACAGAATCAGTGGGTGTAGAATCCGTGGGTGTAGAATCCGTGGGTGTAGAATCAGTGAATGTAGAATCAGATGGTATAGTATCGGATGGTGTAGGATCAGGCCCTGGAGGCCATGGAAATGGTGGTGGTGTGGAAAGCGTGGAGGGAGGGCTAGACCCACTGGGAGCCGTGGGCCACGAAAAGGATGGCCCTGGAGGTAATGTGGAAGAGGGGTCGGGTTTTGGATTATCCGTTTGTATTGGCCCACCCGGGTTGTCAGGCCGGCCTGTATTTTCTGTTTCTGATGTTGTTGTGCCGCCGTTGGTTGGTAGCGTTGCGTCGGAGGTGGTTATGGCGGAAGTAGTTGAGCTAGGCAATGGATCGCCTCCTGGTGGAGGCACATCGGCTGTTGACGAAGGTGTTGGTAAAGGTGGCCAAGATTGTGGTGGTGGTAAAGGTTGTGTAATGGGAGGTAATGGTGAGGGAACTGATGAGGAGGTAACAACTGGTGGGGGGTTATTGTCCGAAGTAGCAGGCGGGGGTAGAGCTTCAGAAGAGGTTGTGTCCGGAGGTGGTAGTCCGGCCGGAGAAGAAATAGTAGTAGCAGTCGAAGAAGATGATGAAGACGGTAGTACAGGTTGAGATGTCGAGGTCGTACTAGTTAAAAGTGTTGTCGTTGATGGTGTCGTTATTTCGGTAGATTCTGTATTTGAACCGCCTGTAGCCCCATCCCCTACAGATGACGACGTTGTCGTAGCTTGTAATACCGAGCTTGAGGTCGGCGTTGTAATTATTGTACTTGTCGAAGTAGACAATGTGCTAGACGTAGTTTCAGTCGACGTCGACGTGCTTACTGCTGTGTCGTTCTGACGTCTGAAGAAAGCTAGTTGATTGGATGGTCCGACTCTATCACGAGAGATAGAACGAAGGCGGATTCCGGTAGTATTTTCGTGCCCTTGGGAGTACGCAGGGACCCCAGAGCCGTTGGGAAGAAGCTGAATGGCTAGTTCAGCCAAAGCGACAAGAATTACTAAGACGAAGAAGACGGCAGACAAGAATTTCCATCTCAATGCGAGTGGTTTATAATTTCGCGGTTCCGAGGGATGCTCCTCTCCGATCTTCCCTTCCGATCCATGGTAACTGATGTTGTTATAAGGATCGTCAACATACAGCCCTCCAGGAGACAGATCGGAAGCGACAGGCTCAACGTGAACTTCAAGTCCGAAGCCAGCTTTAGTACTAGGTGTTGGTGAGAGATTCACCGCTTCAGGACCGTAATATCCGCCGTAATATTCCACATAATTTCCAATATCTACCTCTTCACAATCTCGAATCGGCACATCTAAATAATCACCGCCGACAAGTGTCGTATCCGAGAAGGCCGGCGAGCTGCGGACGCTATCTTGAGCATGCTCTGGCTGTCTTGCGCTCTGTTGGATGACTTGTTGTACCTGATTTCGAAAATCATTTCGCGTCCACCTTTGTTGCTGTTGTTCGCGTGCTCGTCGCTGGTCTCTGCCCTCATGGTCGTCCGGGGCGTCAATCTGTGGAACCGGGATGAACCCGCTAACACCGTTGCGGTCCCGCCCGGTTGATGCGCGATACATCATCGAGGGGTGGATCGTCGCCGCGTAGCGGTTATAGATTTTTCACCTAGTCCGGCATTCTTCTCGTAGGAATTGATTCCGGATGATCGTCCTACACGTTAAGAATGAAGCAACGAAATAACCATCACAAATCTTGCGCAGCCTGAAGCGATTGGCAGAGGGAGCAAAGAAGGTAGGTAGACAACTCCATTCTGGAGACTCCGAGCGGTAATCCGTGGGCTGGTCCAGAACCACGCGATTTAGCGAAGACTCGGTACTACCCCTCAGTCTACGGGTATGTAGCACAACTAAGTGTGCAATTCTGATCTCGTTGCAATAGAGTAGCTCTTCTAAAATAGGGTGTGTTGGTGCTATAGGCAGGGTGTGCGAATGGTTTATCGTCTTGTGTCAGCATGCAAGCTGACGAGAAGGGCCAATCGACGCGTTGAAAAGTCGCACAGCCTGCCTCATAGAGCCCCCAACATGCATGTATGCCAGTGACCTTACCCAGTCAGGCGAATGTAAGCTCTATAATATGCATCTCTAGGTAGTATTTACTCCCGAACTTGCATGGGATTGCTAGCATCTTGGTGTTCATGTCTTACACCATCTTTGAAATCGAGATCCCAAAATGCGAGTGGTACATGTATGACAAGCCATCATTCGGCTAGGTACCTATTCTCGTTTACCACGAAATATCCCTTGAAAGAGAGGTAATCTCAATCGCAAATCCGAGATCGGATTCGAGAGAAGAAGAGAAAGACTTCTTATTCGATGTCTAGGTGGCACGAGAGTCAATGGGTACACGCGATCGTTGTGAAAACCGCGATTGTTATAAGAACCTTATGTTTAAGATCCGGATTATAGTAGAGTAACCTGCAGCAGAGTTATCAATCCACCCATCTACCATGGTCCGGATTTCGATTCTTCTCGGTAAGGCTAAAATTAGATGTTAGTTTGAACAGTTGCGCAATACCTGGAACTGGTGCATCTGGGGTTTAAAATGTTCCACGTATTTTTTTGAGGCTCGAGAAGCTGTAAGAGACCTGGGACTGCTAACGCGGTCCACATTGACAGGTATGATTACCTAATATGATTCAATCTATTTTTAAATCAAAGTACCTTCTTACCTAAGCCAACCTCTTTTTCCCCAGGACCCACGAAATGTGCATTCTAATTCAACAACCCGATTTCCTCCCTGATACAGGTGTAAAAAGTAGCCAGGATCTTGAAGCGCTCTGGAGTCTTCTTCGCATCAAGCACAAGCCCGCCGCTGCAAGATACTTGGAGGAAATTGTCGTCGAGAAATTCTAGGGACATTGCGGTGCCGTTCGTACGTGGATCCTACAAAGAGCTACTCCGCTTTAGCAAATGTCACTTGAATTACTTAGAGCCACAAACAGGGCTATGCTGGAAGAGCCAATCGAACCATAAGATATAGGTATCGACGCATCTTCGAGGGTTTGAATTTCCAACTTATGGTTAACTAATATAGTTGATCACCCAATGCGTTGCTGGTGCAAGGAGATGCCTTGTATGATGGACGGCATGGAATTACCCCGCTACCTACAGGGTGACTACAGGGTAGCTCCGAGGTAAGCGCGGGGCATCTTAAACAAGAAAACAAATTACAAATTGGGTTCAAGCCACCAAGTGCCAACCCCAAGACAGTCCATCATCATCATCATCATCAACTAGCTTCCGGCATTTGCGCACGGTCCGTCCTACTCCATGACTTGATGCTTCGACTGACAGAGCGTTATAGGCAAGAGGAGATCTTGCAGATATGTACTGGATTAAGAAACACGACTATGATACCAAGCTCTGTTCCCATCGTGCATGACCAGTTTTTTCGGCATGAATTCTCTCCAATATCCGCACGATCACCGTCTGCTGTTATGTCCCTTGCCATTTATTCATTGCGGACACATACCGGAAGATGTCAGCTTGGCCCTTGTCACACATCTCCATCAACTCTAGCTTAAGCATCATCTTCGCTGCCATGGCAGCAGCAAAGAGGAGGTCGTTGATATGCAACATCCATAAGGATCAGCCAGAGTCATTTTCTCCAGACGGTGGTGTTATGTGCAGTATGGAGGCAGATACGGCTCCCTAAGGCCCTCATTCCAGTCCTTCTTATTTGCAGTACTGATATACATCGATCGCTCGAGATTGATGCTCCTAAGTTGGGAAAGACTGAAGTATTTGGTTCAGTGATTCTAGGACAATGGTCCGGTAGTATTCGCGACGGACGAGAAAGAGGCTGATAACATCCTGTTAGGGTACCCTGCACGTGTGTTTAATCTGATGAGATGGGAATGGGAGGTAGCCAAGTTTGAGCTCCAGTATCCCTTCATTCATAGGTAGGTAGGTATGTTCCCACAAGGTTCGTCTGTTCCATCTGTTCCATCTCCACGGCCTAGATTTTTCGGGAGTTGGTCACCTGAGAGTAGGTAAAGTATCTAAATGTCTCATGTATAGTGCGTATCTTGAGTATTTAGACGCCTTTATGATATAGATGGTCTCCTTTAACCGTCGCAACATATTCACCAAAAGATATTCGGTGTTCATTGTTCGGACATAACACCAGAAGAACCGACAGATCTCCTTCAAACGTCTTCTATCAATCAGTTAAGCTAATGCTGCGTATTGTTTTAGCCTATCTATTCTGCGGACTTACCAAAGTACCATTAAATAGGTACCTAGGTAGGTAGTCATAGTGGATCTCCTAGTCGTATATAATGCATTCACGTAACACAGAATTATCCCTTCCCCTGAGTCCTTACGCTCTTTAGTCCCAACTTGCGAGATCGACGGATTGTATTGATTTTCTTTGCTCTTGTGTAGCGTGGTACAGAAGATCTCCCTTGACTGAGTCCTAAACCACGCGTCCTACAACGTCCCTACGCCCTACGCCCTACGCAGTGCTTACGTGGTACTTCTAGGCAAATCGGAACCCGATGATTATCAGATACCGCCAACATGACTCGTTATTTAAGCGGAGTCATGCAGTCATCAAGTTTTTAATTTCTATAGGCAAGCCAAAACACGGTAAGATGATACTCACCATGGTAGTTTCGTATATTATAGTATAGCCAACCATACAAGCAAATGCTTCCAAGACCTTGATTATGTGTGGGAGGCGTGCGTGCTGGTTTAAAAATTGTTCTAAGCACGTACATACATCTAAGCCTCACATAGGGCTGACCCATTGTTTTACAGCTTCAGACTATGCTTCACTGTATCTGAAACATAGGTAGGTATCTAATGACGTGAGAACTGATAAGAATCTGAATTGAAACATTTGGCGGGGGAAATGCCGTCGGAACACCAGGTTTCAGCTAATGTCAAGTGGCAGTGTTCCAAAAGGCTGAACTACCTAGGCCCCTATGTTAGGTACTTAAAGGTAGGTACCTAGGTAAGGAGTACGCGACTATCTATATAAGTACCTACTAGAGTAATCCTCTCTGAATCAGCTACCTTTGAGAATGGAAGATGTGCTCTCCAACGATCAGAACCTCCCAAAGGTCCTTGTGATAAAGAGTGTGGAAATTTCGACAACAAATATGAGAGCTTCTAAAATTCAGCGTTCAGCCATGTAGATCCATTCCCTATCATGTACGTAAGATGAAAGATCCCACGGCCATCCTGTTTTACCAGGTTTAGTTGAATGGCTACAAGAAGGAATAAGCCACTCAAAAATCTACGCGTAATCCGTATCCAACTTTCCAACGCCTGCTAACGTCAACTTTACAGCCACCTCAAAATGTTTGGGTAGATAACAAACAGTCTATGATTAGTCAATGGTTGGCTACACAGCCGGTTAGTGAAACATGAGGAGATAATAGTTATTTTCTTCCAAGAGGTACTTCACGATACACGACATCTTGTGAATAGAACGCCGGATCTCAATGTGGCATTAATTCGGCCCTACTATTAGTTCTCATACATCAAAATTGTAGGTAGACAGTACTGTAAGCATAGATGATGTAAGCTCTCAAATGACTCTACGTGCCTGAGTGAAACGTAGAGTATCGAAACGAGAGAAATCTTAGCCCCAGCTTCCATCTATAAGAATCACACAAGTGCAACATGGTTCGTCGGTTCTTCCCTGTCTCATGTACGAACCCATTGACCCTAGTTACCTACTTACAAGGATCCAACTGGACAAATTACTCTCTTTGCATGCCTACGACACGACACGCCCCCAAACACGGCCCGTAAGTCTCGTCCGAAGAGACTACCTAGATCCACTGTTAGATCTAATCCTTGCCCGGGATGCGACATGCGTCGATGTCTAAGATCCCCTCGGAAGCAAAGGCTTCTGCACCTCGACAACCAAGATTACGGTCTAGCTGTGATGGCTGTGGTGCTGCAAAACTAAAATGTGATCGCGGTCATCCACAGTGTGGACGCTGTCTTTCGCTCTGTCTGACCTGTGTTTATGGGGTCTCGCGAAAATTCGGCAAGCCGCAGCGGGGGAGAGAGGCACAAGCGATGGACCTTCGGGCTGAGCTTCCGATGAATCCCACACATACGCCAGGGCTAAGCAGGTATCCAGTTACAATGGGTATAGAGAAGTTCGAAGGGAATAGCAATAGCAGTAGCATTACCGATCTCAACTCTGGGCTATTATCGGGTATCAATAACAGTATTATGGACGGCATCGATCGACTGGCTACGTATAGCGACACCGTAGCGCCTTCATCCCTGAACTTTATGTCTCTGGATCTTGATGAGTGGATGTCATCACAGTATCGCGGAGACAGCTTATGGGGCACCAGCGAACTAGCGACACCTGCTTCATCGGAAAAAGCATACATGCAATGGGGAGAACAGTTAACAACCCACCAGCACGACAAAAGTACATATAACACGGACAATATCACAACTACAAACAACGTAAACCACGACTGCCTTCAAGAAGCCAATGATGTCCTAGCCAACCTGTCCTTCGTTAGCTTTGGCAAAATGGGGTCTTCCCCATCATCGAAACTGGGATCAGTTAGCATTACCGAGTGCGTGCCATTAGACTATGTCTTGCGTCTTAATCGAGAGGCCAGCGAGCGTCTAAGCCGCCTCCTTACTTGTCCTTGTGCCAGATCGCCTCACCAAGCCCTGCTTTATGCCTCTATTTTCAGCCGGGTACTGACTTGGTACCAGCAAGCTGAGACTTGTAACCAAGGTGTTTCTTGGATCCCCACAAACCCAATGGCGGGTTCGACATCATACAATGCACCTACATCGATATCTGCTTCTGCTTCCGCATCTGGAGCCATGCCGTCGCCCTGGCTAAGAGCAAAATTTCCCCGGGGTGATATGAGTACGCCTACAATAGCCCAAGCCATCGGCGTTGGTGTATCGCATACCCAGATGGATATGGACGATCAAAGTGTGCAGACGATCTTAAATTTACAACTGATATTAAGCGAGACAAAAAGGGCGGCTTACATAATTGACTTATTCAATTCGAATAGCTCTAGCAACCATGACAGCCAATTTAGTCCTGATGAACATTTTTTCGGTGGCGTCGACACTCTTTACAAGAGTCTCAGCTCATGGCTAAGGGGGGAGCATACGAGAGTCATTGGCATGATAAGATTCAGGTTAACTAGGCTTAGTGACAACATACACTCCTGAATAAGAGTAAACACCTACTTACCTAGGTTAGGTACCTAGATATAAATCTTGAGGGATTTTTATTTCTTAATTTTCTGCAAGTAAACACTAATCTAGGTAGCTACGATATTACCAACATCTGATCCAGGGATAATGCCCATAAAGAGGTATCCGCCTGTACCCTATAGGTTTTAGATACATACCTATATATCCTCACTGCGCTCAAGTGGAAAAGGACCCATTATTCTGGGTCTCATCTCTAATACACTCTATCCTTACATCCTTACTTCTTTACTTCCACTGCTCAGCTCATAGCCCCCAGTTTCCTCCTTTTAACTTAATACTGCACTACGCCATCGACATCAACCGTAAGACATCTTCAGTTGTGACATCGAACCGAGGAGCTGAGTTAGGTCCTAGTTACGTTGAAGAATTACTGGGTGGGTTGACTCTAGACTGAACATCATATATATTCACCGCTCTAATTGTTCATAATACAGCTTCAAATGAAATGAAAGCGTAATAACCGCTTATTAAATCGACATATAAAATAGATGATACAAAAATGCGGCGAATTTAGTCAGTTACAACAACTAATTCTTTAGGTTAGAATTAGGATAATAAATGGGTATAATACCAAAAATCAACACATCAGGTCTGATGGGAAGGAAAACCAGCTCTGGGGTATAATCTGTACAGTAGCAGAATTATGACTTGGCCGACAGCGTCAAAATAAGTAGCTAGAAACACCATAAAAGAGTTAACATTGCTCTTATTAAAGAAGTGGGATGAGGGCGCACACTATACAGGTACAGACCTGTTACAGCAAGAGCATACAAACCCTAAGTGGCATAGGTGATCTAAGGGGAGATAGGGGTGCACTCTTGATGACAAGATAATTAAAGCTTCGGTTGTAGACAATAACATCACAGCGTCGTAATTCATCACTCACATTAAATTTATTTTTGAGCTCCAAAAACTGCAGTGTTTTATTTAGGGCACAGTTTTCCGTTCTGTGTCGGATAGTAGTCGATCTGGTCAGTGACGTACCAGTCCTCGGAGCCGACAGCAGTTGGCGCCCACATCAAGCCCCATGGGTCATACTGCTGCTTCAGTTGGTACAGGTATGCGTAGTTCGATCCATAGAAAGCCTGTTGCCAGTTTGGTTCGTTGATGTCAGCCTCGTTGAGATAAGCTCCGGCACCTGGTGATGCGTCTCGCCATGGCTGCATCATCTCGACAAGGTTTTTGTTCGCGGCCGCTATGTCTGCCGGCGTAGCTTCTTGGCTCCAGGTTGCGCCGAGAAGGGCATGTAGGACAGTTTCACGCCATGCTGGGTTCACGGCATTCGACTGGTTGAGCGAAGGGTTGTTAGCCGCTTTTACATTATAGCCGAGCATTAAGCCGGCTTTCTCAGCGCTCGTTCGAAGAGCTGCGGTCTGAGCTGCGAGTTTGGTTGGGTCATCCCAGTTAGAGCGTGGAAACAATCTAGATCCTGTGTTGAACTGTAATAACGTAAGTTAGTAATTGCTCCTATAGATAAGAGGTTTCAGGGGTTAAAGCATGTATCGAGGATAATAACTCCCACATAGCTCCCGAACGAGCGTTATTGGGAGGTCTTGACTCCGGACACAGGCTAGAGGATGACCCCCGATGTTGACATACATTCCAAACGCCACCCTGTTCAGTTTCCGCGGCCCAAGTGCCATCGATTGCACTCAACACGCCATCATAATCCGTGTACATGGCATCACCGATGGTAATGCCCATGCCAGACAGCTCGTCGAGTAGGGAAGTAGATAACGTCTTGAGTGCAGCGGAGCTCATGTTATTACCCCATTGAGGTGCCATGGCAAAGGAGCAGTCAGGGAAGCAACTAATTGACCAGTAGCTGTACATTCCCTTGTCGGCATACTCAGGAAACTTGGCGAAGACTGCATCGATTCCTTTCCAAAAAGTCTCTGTTGAGATATCGGTGCCGATGGCGAAACTGTAAGTAAGAGTAGAGACAGGCTTCTTCGGGTAAGCGCGGATAACGAGCGAAGTAACTATTCCCCAAGTGCTACCGCCGCCGCCACGGAGGGCGAAAAATAGATCAGGGTAATGCTGCTCATCCACAGAGACGAATCTAATGAAGAATAAGCAAATGAAGGACAAAACGACCACAAGTATGATAGGGTTACACGAACCTGCCATTAGGGAGCACGACCTCCATGCTTAAAACCTGATCCGCCGCCTTCTCAAGGTTAGAAAATATGATCCAATACGCTATCCTATGAGAGGGCTTACCATTCCATATGCCGACATGAGAGGCGAGTGACCTCCGCCGGCAGTATAACCACCACCAATACCAACAGTCTAGTAAACCCTCCAATTAGATTCCATCAATTTATCGTATGATGTTGAAGGGGGGTGCTAGTACTCACCCGCGTGTTTCCACCAACAATATGAAGGCTTAATTTATCTGCAGCTTCGTAAAGAGGTAGGGCTTGAACACCGGAGCCGATCTTGAAGGCTGGTCCTTTGTAGCCTGAAGGAGCATGAGTATAAGTGGAGCCCAGGTATTGAATGCCTTGAAGAGCATTAGTCCAGATGGATAGCGCTCCGGCACCGGTAGACTTGGCTTTGAAGTCATGGCCCTTATTCTTAACAATCAACCGCAGGTTAAGGTTCCGCGCAAAATTAACGGCAAGCTGGATCTGCGCAACGTTTGTCGCCTTGACGACGTACGATGGCATGCCCCCAAGGATGCAACTAGCACCTGTCCGTGTGAGGCTAGGTGGCAAGCAGCTCACTCCCTCAAAGGCGTAATACTGTATTCCTAATGGCTGAGACAGTCTAGTCCAAGTCAGAGGCTGAGTACGTAAGAAATAGGAGAGGAAGATACTCACTGGTATGAAGGTGTCTGCCACTCCGAAGTGATCGATGCACACGTTGTCTCATTATATTGAGGCCAATCCGAATAACAAGGTGCTGCAGTCGGTACACCTTCAACTAAAGCGCCGCCTAATAGAATATTGAGAAGATCCCATATTGGGCGAGCCGGCCAGCTTTTGTCACTGGGATACGTCTTGCAAATGCGACTAGCACGTTTCTGCGCGGTGTCATTATCATTGAAATCGAAGACGTCGACATTGCTCAAGTTGTAATTTGTCAAGTTGGTGATAACGTCACTTGTGAGCTGGCTTGACTCGTATGGGAAATAGTCGACACCCGATGATGCAGCATCAACTTCAACCGACTCCACGGCAGGCGCGACATTTTCTTCAGTGGCTTCTATTTGACATACAGGGGTTAGCAAGCCACAACATCATTCTGGCATGTCAATGATGCAGAGCGTGTATCAGAACTTGGCTTACCGACACCACCTTGAATTGTCTGAGCGAGCGCTAAGTTGGCTAGCGACAGAGCCGCAACGAACGCCTGACGCATGTTGTGATAGGTTCCTTTAAGGATTGAAAAGAAGGAACGTCTATCTAGCCGCCGGTTAAACAGTTATTGATCAAGGTGAGCGGCCGGGGAACTTTGGAGAAGACTCCAAAAGATCGTCCCTGCATGTTTACTTTATACGACCCGACAACACGCCGATATTCCTTGTCCGCCACGTGGTATCATGCAGGCTAATGTACAAAAATGTCAATAATTTATAAAATAATCCATCGTTGACCGGGTGTAACTCCATATAGAGTACTTGTCTTGTACTATTATGGACATAGGTGAGGTATTGCACATAAAACCGCAGTCCTCCGCAATCTCATGTTGTTCGAGGGAAGAATATTTCAAACTCTAGCACTACCTATGTTAATAAGTCCCATTCTACCATTCTACACCGAGACTAGAAACCCCAATCGAGGTCAAGAGTCCGTTAACAGACTAGTGCTAGTCTAGCCCGATTTTACTATAATGGTCTCGACTAAGAGTTACCAACTTCTTTTAGGAGCTGACCCTCCGTCCCATCGGATGGCGGAGACAGTCTTCTGACGTATACATAGTACGGTTCCTGAAGACGCTAATAACTCTTTACTATACTCCAACCAAGATAGTTCCCCGTGTCAAGGAGTCTTAACTTACGCCAGTCGAATTCAGCGAGTTGTACTAAACAGATTTATGCATTTAGCCAATAATTATGGTCTACATGAAATATTTTCTACCAGCTTCTTGTTACAGACGGCTGGCCATTTCCGTTGAAACCGCCATCCGGCCAGAACGTGCGAATCTTCATTACATAATATTGAATTTATAGTGCGGGGGTATGCTAAATGCGCTATAAATATAGGGAGCTAAGCGCTGAAGTTGATTACGTAACATTGAATGTTCATTACGTAATATTGAATGCTCATTATATAATATTGAAAATTAATGGTACTTAGGTACATACCTAAATAAAATGCGCTATAATATAGGGAGTTATAGCACATACTAGCCATCATATTAGCCATCATATTAACCATCATACTGCCTGGCTACCATACTAGCTACCATACTAACTACCATACTAATTGGTTAATATATAGGTACGTATGGCGGTATATAATGTCAGTAAGTTAGTAGGTAAGTAAGTAGGTAGTAGGTAGAGTAGCTAGGTAAGTAGCTAGCTAGGTAGGTAGGTAGGTAGGTAAGTAGGTAGGTAGGTAGGTAGGTAGGTAGGTAGGTAGGTAGGTGATGGTTAGTATTGGTAAGTTATAGGGGGTATGCGCTATATTATAGCGCACCCCTAATTATGTAATGAAGATTCGCACGTTCTGGCCGGATGGCGGTTTCCTTGGAATGGCCCACTCTATTACAGCCAAGTCCGATGGAGACATGCACGTGTCGCACAAAGGGGTTCCGAGACCTCCGGGGAGGTGCATCTAAGCGACTATCTATCGGATATTTGATGGCCACCTACTGCATGCATACATAATACATGAGACTATACACATTGGACATAGCCCTACGCCTTCATGTATATGATGTATCTGATGTACGAAGCAATTACGGAATCGGGAATACGAAATACCACCAGGGACGGTGTAGTAAGCCTCCTAGAATGGGAAGATCCCGAAAACGGAATTCTGGTCCGGAAGAAATCAGGTATCCAACGATGCATTACAGGCAGAATGAGAAATTCTCCGATTCATCAAGAAAGAAAATCCGAGGGGAGAGGGGAAGGGCTGTATTTGACACATAACAAGTTAGTCAACGTGCGATTCGCCTATATTGTGAAAAATCGAACGAGCTTTTGGTGGCATTTTCGCCTATGATGGTCGATACACTAGGTGCCTCTAGATTGCTTGATAGACTTGCGATGCCTATCTAGGCAGGTATGAAACCAACTCATATTCGCAGAGACTAACCTAAGAAGCCGCCATATCCCTGCTTCAATTCACTACTTTAGCTAGCTGCAGCATTAAGAGTGGTAGGGGTGTTGCATGTTTTGATACTCCTCGAAGAAGAAGAGAATGTTCCAGAGAAGATAGAAGATCCGGGCAAAGATGAGACGATGTTGCCTCGCTTAAAACGACCATTATCATTGACATATATGCCTTGTCAACAGTCTCAAGGGAAACATGGGCTTCACATGTTTTATGGCAAACTCGTGCGAATAACGGCCGACGCTTGCTGCTCGCTAAATCCCAGTTTCGGATCTCTAGACCCATGATGTTCTAGATCAAGACTGGGGAATCCATGCATTGGCATTTTTCTGGTTAGGACGAGAAGGGATTGCGGGCTTTCATCTTCCTTCCCTTCCCCATTTTGATGCGTTGCCAAGTCGTGCGAGAGCCCAGTATATCATGTTGATAGTTCACCGGGCACGAGTTCAAGGAGTTTTCGAGACCTCAAACCCCTTGATAGTCTTACATCTCGTTTCTTCCCTACCGGGTTACCCAAATCTATAACCTAGTATAATTTCAGGGGACAGGACATATATTAATGAATTTCGCAACCTCGACGACGATCTCTACTCCTTGAGTCGACGCATCCACGGATCGATCTTGAGCTTATCTGAAAGCGGGCTGCACAGATGCTCTTGTGATCAGCCACCATGTCAGACCCTAATCCGACAAGTTGGCTTCAAAATTTGGGTATTGCCATAGAGATAATATGTCCTACTCTTGCGCTTTTGGTCGTTATCTTAAGATTTTATATCAGGCTCGATACAAAGAGCTTTGGCTGGGGTAAGTGAGCAAGTAATGCATGTACGATCTGGCGAGGATTTGGGACAGTTCCTGACATAAATTACCTTGTAGACGATGGCCTCATTGGTGGTGCCATGGTTTTGAGCATCGCTCTGGCAGTTGGCTCAATCATAGGTATGTGAACACACAATGATGCGTACTAATATTTGGAACTAACAGTGCGTAGTTATGAAAGAACTCTTCATAGGTATTCATTACTATGACGTCCCACTCCCTATAGATCCCACCCAGGGATTGATTTGGATTTACGTCGTTGGTGCCGTTTACCAGCCTATCTTGACACTCGTCAAGCAATCGGTCCTCGTCTTTCTCCTCCGTTTCTCAGGAATCAAGGCCGGCGTTCGATACGTCGTCTGGGGCACCGTCATCTTCAACACGCTTTTGATGGTTGCCATATTTATCACCGTTATTTTCCAGTGCATTCCCATAGAGATGAACTGGCACCCATTAGTCCTAGGGCACTGCATCGAGCAGTTTAAATTCGGTGTGGTTGCTGCCTGTATGACGATTATGACCGATATCATCTCCGTCGCACTCCCATTCTATATTTTCCTAGGGTTGAAAATAAATAAGAACCGGAAGATTGCCTTGATTGGTGTCTTCATGCTAGGCATACTGTGAGTAACTCTAATTACTCCCCTGTATTCGAAGTTGGAATAATTGGGATTCCTATACGAAGTAAGCTGCTAACAGGGTCGTCTTGAAAGGGTCACGGTTGTTAGTGTCATCCGCCTCTACTTCCTCGCTGATAACTTCAACGACAAGAGCCCGGACAAGAACTTCTCCCTCGGCTTCTGCGTTTCATCTATAGAGTGTAACTTAGCCATCCTTACCGCATCAGCGCCTGCTCTTTGGCCACTTATTCGCCGCTGGGTACCGCATCTTAAGTCCACCGGCAACCATTCTTACTACGGCCACCACAAATATGGCGGTGGCACCTCGCATGCACAACAGGGGTATATCAGAACCACCGACGGACCAGACAACAGTATCGGGTTGAAGGACATGAGCAGCCGACGAATCCGCTCCGAAGTTCGCTCCGCACGAGATTCAGACGAGGAAATCCTTACCGGCACTGGCATCATGCGCACCACTCAGTTTACGGTTTCGACCGAAGATAACTACTCGCGAACAACGCTGAACCGTAACCTCGATGATCGTACCACCCATTCCAAGGTATCAAGCAACGGCTCATTCTGAAGTCTTGCTACGTAAAATAGTACAATAAAATAGAAATTGGCGTTGGGAAAGTGAATGCCTTAACAAAATAGAAAGAAGTCTAATTGTTTTTTCTTGTTCATTTGGCTAATAGTGATTGCTTGCGTATGTGCTATCTTGCGTTGAATGATAACAAGTCTTATCTGATAAGCTCTTATCAGCTTTTCTAGCATCTTGTATCCCATCTTTAGGACGGAGTAATCGTTCATATCAACAACACGGTTGAAATCAGGTCAAGTCTACACAATAGGAGACGCAGAAAGATAGAATCGGAAAACGAAAGTTGTCTGTTAAAAGTGCATAAAGGAGTAAAAGCATTGGTGTCGTCAACGGTTTGAGGCGAATCCCTAAAAAGCTGTACGATCCACCCAAAAGACCCTCCTTTTTTAAGGTTTCTCATAAAACGGGGCCCAATACCGTACTGTAGCAGTGTAGTAGGTATAATCCTTATATAGCAGCATTGACAAGTTCAGATATATACTGCAAAGTAGGGTATTAGAATCATTTATGTTATCCCAACCTCTTGACCTAGTTATATTCATTAAACTCTACTTGTTCAAAGTCAATTAGTAAAGATAGGGCTTTCGATGAAATATCTGACAGTAGTCTAAAGAATCGGGACCACCCGCATAGTGATGCCCCAGGTACCGCCATTTTTCGCGTTTTCCGGTTTTCTACAGAACCGCTTTTTTAAACACTAGACCAAATTGGAAGATCGCCACCAGGACTAATTCAACCACACTTGCTACGTGTCACCTAAAAGCACTACTATTAGTGCTTACCAGGTGCCAAGCTATCACGTGATAGCTAGCAATACTATGTGATTAGGAGTTTTTTGATATCGACACCATCAGAGCCTCAGCCCGAGCTAAGCTAAATCTGGTTTAGTGTCTAAAAGAGTGGTTCTGTAGAAAACCGGAAAACGCGAAAAATGGCGGTAATCAACAGGCAATCAACATGACACACCAATCTAACGGTAGCGTAGCGCCAATTCATAGATTCATTATGTGCATACATCTACATAGTATGTACGTAGTAGCTCCTATCACCTGAAGCTAAAAACGCGATCCTACGCTACTAATGCATAAGCTCATCTACCCTGAGCCTTAAGGCTTGGCCCGCATATGGTACATGGGTTGGGTACATTGCAGCCCCTGAATGGTGTCCGTGCCTTTACCGAACTGTACTGGGGCTCTAATGTTCTAAGAAACATTACTATTATATCTATTAACAATATAGTGGTAATAAAAAACTTGAATTTAAATAATAAATATACCGTATAAGTTAAACTTAAAGGTGGTATACATCTTAAAGTACATAGTAGGTACTTGCATATAAAAAGCTCGGACAGTAAACTACCTAGTAACTTCAATGATTACAGGGGTGTATTGTACGTACACACCTAGTGACTCCCTTAACATGATATCCGCCGTCAGTATCCCCTTGACTAGAATATTTTAGTCTAGTAGCCGGGACCAATGCATATTTGCGTGACGTGGCCAAGACAAATTCGTAATGCTCCTCGGCTGGTTGAAGAATTTGCCGCATGAACACCCTATATCCACACCTTGTTCAAACATGGTTCGGGACTACAACCCTAAAAGATCCCTTCTCGGGACTCTCCCGAAGTAATATGTAGGTACCTTGACTTTTGACCAAGCCTCGGGCATTCGGGCGCTCGTGGCTGCGCCAATGAGGTAAGTACCTAGGTATGTAGGTATCCATCTGTCGAACTTCACGATGACCGTTTACAACTCTCTTCGTGTAAGATAGCGATCCACATTTACAGATCTTCGCTGCCTCTCTACTTTTGAACTTCGGCATATCTAATTGATTGGGGTCTGTTAGCGTATTGGTTGGTTGGCGATCATTAATTTGGGTCAGCGGGCTAAGTTCATCGACCTGCTTTAGCTAGTAGTACCCTAATACATGATGTATTCCCTTCTACAGCCGCATTTCAAGTACATCTAAGACACTACCGGTAGACATTCAATATCATCCCTTGATGGTATTTCTTTGATATCATACATAAAGGAGACACCAAATTTCTTTAAAAAGGCTCGTTGAGAAGGGATTATCTAGCCGAGCCAGTGAGTATCAGAAAAAGGGGCATGCGTCCCACGATACTACGAAGATACACACCAATTACCTACCTAGGTAGGTAGATTCCACGAATGCAACACTTTTTTAAAAAAAAATAAGTCAATCCATATCCTGACAATTACGCAAGCACCTCCGCTTTGCATGCTAAGGTGATAAGTAACGTTCGGCAGCGCGTATATTAGCCTCATGAAGGTCGGCCTATGTGTGTCAAGCAAGAAAGCGTCGCGCCAACCCCAACGACGCTAGAAGGAAGAACTACCTGGGATGTCTAGAAAAAACATGAAAATTTACATGATATCCACAGGCCCGACCTGGACCGGAACGGGCGCCTTCGGGGAGATGTGATTTCGGTTCACCATAATAGTCATACTAAATTCGAGTCACACGCCTTCGGGGCTGCAACCCTACACACGCACCATACCAAAGCCCAAAGATCCAGCATAAGACCGCTTAATGCAGTCTTGGATTTATAGTTAAAACTTGACATCACCTACCTATACAACAACGCTTGTTGCTGCTCTAATATGGCAATGCGCAGAAAGAAATGCAGAGACAAGTCCCAGCCCATCTTGAAATCCGACAAGAACAAGTCCTTGAATCCTACAAATATGAAGAAAAAAATCGGTGTTAAAAGAAGAGCATCAATCCAGGTGTACATGAGACCAGGGGATAATCAACGTTAGGTATTTTGCAGGAGTATCCCAAGGATTATCAGAGCAAGACCAAGAACACAATTGCGTTAATCTGTTAATGATTCGTTGCAGGCAGGGTCGTGGTATCACTCTGTTATACACCTATTCTCTCGCAACCAGTAATCCGCCATCATCATAGAAGTTAAAGAGGCAATGGACCCACTATCTACAATAATTATATGCTGCTACTTGGTTGAATCGCTCTGCTAAGACCCACGGTTGACCATCATGTGTAATAGTCCTGCTTGCGTAGTTGATCTTGGTTGGACAACCGTGGTGTTACCTTCTTCATCAGGTGACTGTTGGAGGTTCAAAGGTGCTTATTAATGATTGTTAGGGGTAGTTGGTGAAGGTGGAGATATCGTCATTAAGGTTACTCATAGGGGGGTAGCTGGTAGCTCGCAGGTGCATAAAAGGGGCTTCATCCTCCCATCTTCTAGCTGGAGAAAGGCATGGCATTATAGAGGAGCTTAGGACTACACTGGTAGTAGCTCATAGCTGCAGGTCGTCGAATCACATGATCCATCACTCTGATCACTTCCCCGTCCCCCGAGCCTGACAATGATGTAAAGCTTAGTAGTTTAAAATAAGAAAAAGTCAGTATAGCATCGACATATACCTGATAAATTACCTAATAACAAGACTTAAATAAATATTACTTTAGGTTCGCCTAATCTCACACCAGTTCAAAAACTTACAAAGCTGTATGTTAATAAAATCTTTATTAAAGTTTAAGGGTAGTTTCATAGGATACGTAATGAAGGAATTCAATAGATTTCACCATGTATAATTTCTACCGCCTAGCGTGAGTGACAAATCTCGTTAACTCCTACGCCATCATAATAGATAAAGATTAGGTAGTGTGAATGCTATTTGTTGTCTGGTTACATAACATATCGAAGTATTTATTATATCATTCCCCTTTCCTACTAGAACGGTATGAATCTTCATAGATTAAACTATATACCACCTGCAAAATCCTCCTACTAAATTCACTTACTTTATCCAAGACTCTGAACCTCCCCCCCCCAATCACCATCATGAACTCCCACTTAGAACGCTTCTCGGCTTCCTGTATGAGCTCCTACGTAGACTCGTACGTTAAGGATAAATTAAGTCTTTATACCAAGTGACGAGGACACGTTCTTACCTACTGCGTCCTTAAGCTTCACACCAAGGATGCCAGGGTTACGGATACCCTACACGATATGGATTGAGCGATTGCCTGACTACTTTCTTCATTATAAAAAGCCAAACCCCAAACCAGCACCAATTATTTCCTATAACGTAGTTTCTATATATGAAACTATTGCCAATACACCTTAAGTAGCAGCCCGTTCCCTTACAGCCCTCCGGCACGCGATGGGTCGATCTTGCAAGCTTGTGAGAGGGTTTATAATCAACATTAAGCACAGAAAGCAATGGGCGACTCTCAAGAGAAGGAATTGGCGGTGTATGAGTCGATAGTTACTCTGGCAGAACAGCCTTTCATATGCTCCAAGTGCTTCATTATCTCAGCGACTATCGCAAGAAGGCATTGGCAGTGCACGAGTAAACTGCTATCCTTCGACGCGCGGTTCAGATTTCCTACAATGAGTCTCAAGATAAGAATGAGCTTGATGAGTATCGCGAAGGCATTGGTGGCGCATGACTTAGGAGCTTCTCTCGAACATGAGGTTGAGGTCTTGATGGGTAACTTGCTAGGTGAGTGGGGGAAGAGGCAGTCGAATGGTAGGGCAGGTAGGCATCCAAAATGGCGACTTGCACAGAATGAGCTAACAATGCCACAGCTTCTAGCAGTAAACAGACGCTGGCAGCATCATGGACGATGGAACAGACCGCCTGGATGTGATCGTACACATGAGTACTAATAGTTCGTCAGTTATCTACATATCTGGTCAAGTACTATTTTTCTACTGGCAGATAGAAACTAATACACTCAGTTTCTGTCTACATTTCCCCTGGTGTACCGTTACCTAGGTACGATTCAGCACTCTGAAGTAATGGCCCTGATCAAGATGACATAGATGCGATCGTTGATTAATTCTGCAGATATCAATGAATTATAAATAGGAAATGATAGATTTATATATCCAATGACAGTGTTAGCATCGAAAAGCAACGAAACACTTCACCGCAGAAACTTTAGCAGTTCAGAGAGTGGTGAAATTAGTGTCAGGGGGGTTAGGCTATTTGGATAAAATAGCTTCTAACTTTTCTCTCAGTGATAGTGGCCTGCTCATAACAGCAAAAGAGGGTCTCTGAATACGAAGGGGTTTCAATAAGACTACGTCTTATTCGCTAACCTAAAATAATAGGGGAATCATCATACACCCGTCTTATAGTGGAAAGCTGCCACCGGCGCAGTATCCACACATCGCCGACTGCTTGTGGTGAATACGACAAGTCGGCGCATCTGTCGCGTGAGGAGATTTGAATTTTCTAGAGGCAAGACATTCGCCTTCAGTCTCCTTTTCTTAAGCTCTAACAGCATTTTTAGCCCCACATTATCGGCTATAGACCTGGCGGTCGTTCTAAGCAGCATCCAACACTTTCACCCTCGACATATATTACTATTTTTTTTTAAGTAAGCAAACTCTTAGACCTGCTCAAGGCCGCGGCATTGTTCGCAAGTCGCCGGACCCGCAGTCTTTCACTTAGAAGGAGTTTCAGAAGACTGAGGTATTTCATTTGCGACAGCTTCAACTACGATCATGTAGATGTCAAAAGTGATTCGAAGTATCAAGCGGTATGTGGAAACGGTTATTCAAACGATGCATCCGAATTGCTTCGTAGAGGCGGTAAGCCAAATCGTATGTCCGTAGCGGGTGAAACCCCAGGGGGGTCGACGATGAAACCGAAGGGATCCTTTTATATTTCTGCTAATAATTGTGGTCGCTGATATCCTTAAAGTTGTTTAATGACCTATGAGTTATGATTGCCGACTGCATTTGTATCTCCTAGACCAACAAACAACAGTCCCAATTAGCGTCTACTCCTTGCCAGATCTAAAATTGTATCTCATGGTCTAAATCTCGTATTAAGCCTTAAGCTACATACGTCTATTTTGTGGGTAGCAAGGAACAATGAAGGGCATCTACAGAGGTAGTGAGTAGAAATGCAGTGTGCCTGATTGGCTGAGACTAAGACCCTAGATGCCTATATTAGCCCAAATATTGGGACCGTGTTGGGTGGCCTCGACTTCTTCCCGCAATTACAATACGAGGTTGAAGCCATATGTAGAAAGGGTGAAGTCGAAGTTCCCACCAAATAGCCCAACCTACCTTATCCAGCCTTTGATGTGGAGCGTCGCTCGGAAATGTTGCCAAGGAGGGCTACCCGGTCCGAAATACGACGATACAACGCCTATTCCACCAGCAGGCATGAAATGGCACCCCTTCATACGAGATTGCTCCATTCTCTAAGTCTTCTAGAAGAAATCTAGAAGATTTCGCGATGCCTTTAAAATAGGATTCTCTCCCGACAACTACAGGCAAAGATGTTCTACGGTACTAAGGCTAGTTAGTAGGCCGAGTCAGTCATTCGTTTCGATTCGATTCTACAAGACCTTCATTCATTCGTTTATTCAAGGCGAAAGCAGCCTATTCAGGAAAAATGAGACACCATCTTTCAGTCGGGCTCGCCCTCCTTCAAGCCTCCTCTATCGCCGCCGAATATGTGTGGCCTAACAAGTATGACGAGTTGGAGGATGTCATGATGCTTCTGTCCGGTTATATTCGTAAAGGCTTTGCCGATGGTATGTGCGCAGGCAGTCCTTCCCGCAACGAGACTAATCGAAATTTAGCGGTTAGCCCTTGCTCCTTCGGGACAAACGTGGAAGGCATACAGAACGCTGCGGAATGGATTCGGACAGCGTATCACGATATGGCAACTCACGATGCAGCAGCTGGTACCGGTGGTTTAGATGCATCCATCATGTTCGAATTGGACCGCGCCGAGAACATCGGAACCGCATTCAACACCACGCTGGGCTTCATGAGTAACTACTACACGGTCAGGACCTCCGCGTCAGACCTGTTGGCTTTGGCTGTGGTGACGGCGACAAGCATGTGCGATGGACCGAGAATTCCGTATCGGGCTGGTCGAATAGATGCCACGGAGGCTGGTCCGTTGGGCGTACCCAAGCCCGAGGAAGACATAAAGACGCATACCAGCCGGTTTGCCACGGCCGGCTTCAACACTAGTAGGTTCAACGAGCAACAGGGCATCGAGGATAGAAAGCTAACCCAAGAGTAGCCGACATGATCACCATGGTCGCGTGCGGCCACACGCTGGGAGGAGTGCACGGCGTCAACTTTCCCGAAATCACAGGCAACTCGTCGGCGGGCCAAGTCTCGCGATTTGAAGGAAACAACGGCACGGCATTTTCCAAGTTCGACAACGTGGTCGTGTCGCAGTATCTGGACAACGAGCCTGGGAATCTGCTGGTGCACGGCAGCAACGAGACGATGAACTCGGACAAGCGCGTCTTCGAGGCCGACGGCAACGAGACCATGAATGCACTTGCCGACGCGGCCGTCTTCCAATCCAAGTGCGCGGATGTCATGGAACGGATGATCAACGCGGTGCCGTCGACCGTCACACTGACCGACGAGATCCAGCCGGCCGAGATCAAGCCTTACATCACCACGCTAGGGCTCAACAGCAACGGAACGATCGACTTCAAGGGACGTATTCGGGTCCGGGTAACTGCCGGCATTGGCAGAAACATTAGCGACCTGGACGTGCATCTGACCTACGCAGACCACAACGGCGCCAACGCGTCTAGTCCCATCACAACCACGAAAGCTACGACGCAGGGCGGTACGTCGTCAGGGTTGTTTCGCGAATATTTCCTGTGGTTCGAGTTCGCTACCGTCATTGATCCGAGCACGGGCATCAGCAAGTTCAACGTCCACGTCACAACGCCATCGACAGGTGTCGTGGAACTCTTCGACAATGCCGGCCAAGGGTTTCCCCTAGAAGACTCGATTCTCTACCAGCAACTACAATCGTGCTATAGTTATACCGGAGAGAATCTGACTATAGCCGTTGCAGTAAAGAAGGAGCGTGCGGAGGAGACGCTTACGCTGAATTTGGTCCACAAGGTGCCACGGCAAGGAGTCATCGTTCCGGCTCTAGAGGTCCGGCCAGTGACCTTCGCGAAGACAGACGTTGAGAAGGGAGATTACGTACTGTTCCAGGCACAATCTCCGCTGGCTTCAAAAAGTCAAAGCACGACGTTTGATGTGATTTTGGGAGAAGGGGATGCGCAAAGCACAATAGAGTTCCAGAGAACCAACGTGTTGACTGATGTTTGCAAGTCACTATAATAATAACAATAATAATAATCATTGTCATATTTACACAATCCATACTAGCTACTCTATCCTTCTACGCATGGCTTACCTCTAGACTGTGTATCTAAATTGCGTAGTCTTTTGGTAGGTAACTAAGGAGTCTACGGGGTTAAAAGGGGGTGATATGACTTTCGTGCTGTGATGAATACACTAAATTTAACGCTGTCTTGGCAACCATCACTGGTATATGAATAAATCATAGTATATAGGTAGCTAGTAGCTGATAGCGTCGTCATATACACCTATGCAAGCAGGTTCCGAGTAGATGCCGTTCTATGCATGCACTATGAGTTCACCTAGACATCCCTCAACACAAGGAGCGAGCCAAAGTAATATGTTCATTGGCAACTACTAAATAACTCAATGCAGGCTGATATCCCAGCAAATTAGCGAGCAAAAAGAAGCCATATAATCTGCTGATAGGGGTAGTCGCGTATCATCGTAAAAAGCCAGCAGACCGAGGACCGAGAATAGAATATACTAGCGCGCACCTTCATGACCAGTTCCCGAATCGAAGCCAACGCCATAAGGACGCCTGTTAGTTTCGCTACCTATAGAGCACCACCATTCCTACTGTACAGCAAATTCAATCAGGCACGGCCTCTTGGCCTGCCTACCCCTCTTCCTCTACCTCTACCTCGGCCTCGGCCTCGACCGCGCGTCGCGTAGTAGCGTTTCTTAGGAGCTCCGTCACTGTCGTCATTTGACCCGGAGTCGTCGCTATCGTCGGAGAACTCCAACCTGACAACCGTATGCCCATCGGACTTCCTAGCAGACCGGCGCTGTGCCGGAATATCCTCCGGCGTGGCACTGGAGGATGAAGAATCGTCCGCCTCCGCCTCTGCCCCTGCAGCGGGAGGTGCGAATTCGTTGTCGAGGAGCTCCTTCCGGCCCCGTTTAGAGCTTGGTCTACTCTCGTCAGCAGTGATAGAGTCTCGTGCTGATGCATTTTCTTTGTCTTGCGCAGGAGCGGGTGAGGCCTTAGGTGCAGCTATAGGTGTCCCTTTGACGGAATAGGGGGCTGTGGCAGGACTTCCAGTGACCCCTAACCTGCTTCGTCTTGAGCCTATCTTGATCTTCCTGCCCCTCCGATCCGCCATAGACATGAAACGGGTATCCGGGGGTGGTGGCACGTCGTCGGCGTCGTCGTCATCGTCGGGCTGAGATGCTACTGGAGATGCTACTGGTGATTGTTGCACACGAGGTCGTCCTGAAGGTCGTCCTGAAGGTCGGCCTCTTCTCCTTACTGATCCCCCGCGTGACGCATCCACAGTAGGCTGCGATGGACGTTCAGGAGCCTCATTTGTGGTGTCTAATTCTTGCACTAACTGAGCTTCGAGCTCGTCCATCGTCACACTGTTTTCATTTTCATTTTCAGTTGGAACAGCGTCGTTGGCGTCGTCAGCATCCACCATAGTAGTGTCATTGCCGGTAGATTTCCTCGGCCGACCCGGTGGGCGGCCGCGCTTTTTGCCTGTGGACGGGGCAGTGACAGGAGTCGCCCCAAGAGAACTCCTAGGCGGTCGTCCACGCCTTTTGGCCGCGGGCTGTGGTGTGCTTTGGGCAACAGCTGCCAGCTCTTCACCGCCTGGAAGCTGCGTCAAGGCACGCATTGCATCAGCCGCTAGGTCTACAGGGTCAAGCTCCTCTTCCGCAGTTCCATTCTCGCTTTCTTCTCCAAATGTTCTCAAAGCTCTAACTGGGACAGTGTCATCTGGATCGTCAACGGGCTCTTCAGCTTCTACGTACGATGTCATCGGTTTGGCATGTCGCAGAGTAGGTCGCAATGGATCAACAGGCAGTGGTGGTCTCCTCTGCTTAGGGCGGGGAGCTGGTTCAGAAACTTCTCTCGGCTGTTCCTCCGCAGTATCATTAACCGATGGTTCGCCTGAGCCACCTGCGACGGCCGTTCTTGTCGGTGTAGAGTCTCCGTTCCCAAGAGCGTTGAGCAAAGCTGGATCCAGATTAAGGAGTTGGTCAAGATTTCCGGTTCTAGGCTTCTTGCGTGGTTGGTGCCTGGGGCCTCTGAAATCGGGGTCATCATTTGTCTCGAGCCGAGCCTTTCTCTTTGCGAGTCGAAGCGTCTTTTTGACAAAATCGGACACTTCCGGCTCATTGTTCATCGCGTCGGCAGATGGCATCTGGAAAGGGTCAAACAAAATTTTGTCTGCGGTATCATCTTGGTCATAGAATCCCATTCCCATCATTCGTCCGCCACCAACCGCTGACGGGTCAGGATATTGTGACGGGTCTGGATAGCTTGAATCGCCTTCGCCATTCTGCATACCAGACATATCAGCGTTCTCAACACGACTGTCTGGTTCATCATCGTCATTTGGCGCATTGGCAGTGGAGGGTTGACCATTTTCGTAAGCACCAGCTGCCGCGTTGGCGTGGCCTAAGAGGTGACTCTGATCCCCGTAGCCGTTCATGATCGAATCCTGCAGAGCCGAGTCCATCTCGTGGGGAGCATCGTCTGGCATATCTAGTGACGCTAATGGGTCTTTGGCTTTTTCGGCATCTGCCTGCTGCTTCAGCCGTTGCATTCGTCTCGTATCCTTACTTCGGTTTTCCTCTCCAGCCGCCTTCAGCCAGCTGAGATTGTGCACCCGGAAGTCGACGATCGACTCGACGCTACGATCATCGGCAATCGGACGTGTGTCGTGTCCAAGGAGGGTATTCTTGGGAACATACGGATGTGTGACACCGCCTTGTCTACAGGTTCCGCAGTTGCAGATATTGAGACATTTGGGACATTGCCAATGTTCCATCTCCATGGCTGCCTGTGGCATCATGTCAAATGCCCGCCATAGTACACCGTAGCAGTATGCGTTTGGGCACGTTGAGCAAAAGTTCAGCTTATATGTGTAATCCTTATGACAACAAACGTGGCATCGATAAAGATCACCCTTTTTTTGCTTGCGTCTCGATTTCGACTTTTTCTTGACGCGGCCCTCATCATCAACGTCAGGCTCATCAGATTCTTCAGCCTGAGGTGCGGGGGGTTTCGTAATGTCGTTCCAGGGTCGTTTTCGAAGTTGTTCTTGGCAGATCTGAGCGACAGATTTTCTCCCCGTCTTCTTGCGTGCAATTTCGATAGGTTGGGGAGATAAGTTGATGTCGACGAATCCATCTTGCTGGATCACCCATGACCGCCAAGTTTCATGTTTCTCGACTAGATCAGGCCAATTCCACTGCTCACACCATTGCAGACCCGAAATGCAAACACACGAGCGACCCATAGCGTAACACTCCATACAGATGTCGTATGTGTCTTCGTCGCCGTTCAGCAGCGTGCGCACGCAACACTTGCAAGTCAAGAAACGGTTGAAGATATTGGACCGGCAGTATGAGCACGTAATGTTAGAGTCGAATGGGACATACTCAATATTCATCTGCCTATAACCAAACATCTCGTCTATGAGGATGTTAGTGAAGAGATGAAACAAATGTCTGAAGTCATTGGCCATCTGCCTCGTGCGCGAGGAGTTTTGCATTAACTCCTGACCGAGTCCTAACAGGCTAACTTCGGAATTTTCTTCGGGGGCCTGCATCTCTTTGTAGTACTTTTCGAGGGTGAAATAGATGATAGCCTTGTTCTTGTATTGCTCATCTCGGCAGACCAATCGCGCCTTCGGTAGAGCTTCGTGAAGAGCTAAGTCGAGTGTTTCGACAGTCGTTCTATTCCATGCGACTTTCACAGTTCTTGTACCGCGATTCCAAACCTGATGTGGTGCCAGAGGAGGTATTAATATGAAGTCGCCAACCTTCTGCTCGAGGATATAGACGGGGAAATTGGCCTTCTTCCAGGCGTTGATCTGCGCAAAATGTTTTTCAATCTCGATATCATGGCCGAGCATAGAGAGGAAGTACTCGCGAATGACTTCACGATCCTTGGTCTCAGTCATGAACCAGATTGAACTTCCTGGCTTCTCACCATCCTCGTCTCCCGACGCCTCCACCATAATGTTCTGACCCAGACTTGCGCACATCTCTCGATGCGCAGGGGTATAGGTTCCTTCATGGCCGACGTAGCACATGAGATTCTGCGCTCTCATTTCCGCGGGTAGGCTACTCATCAGATCGCCTGCAGCTGCAGGTGTCTTCTCTGGTGCACCAAAAATATCGTCGTTTCGGACGTCTGCGCTTGGATTCTCACTAATGTTCTCGTTCATGTAGAAAACATTGGGAGGGATGACCTTCTTCAGGTGATTATACCACTCCGGAGGGCAATCTATGTCTTTCAAGTAGAGGCGCTGTCGTCGCTCATCACGGTAATTGGTAGGGGACCATTGGTTTGTCAGCTGTCGCATCGATCGTAGATAATGGCCCATGGTCATGGGGATATCGGTTTGCGATGTGATGTCTCGAACATTTTCCTCTATCAACTCTTATTAGCCTAGTGGATAGCTTCCTCTGCGACAAGGAGAGGAGCTCACGTTTTTTGTCATAGGTTTGCTCCAGCCAAGTAGCACTAAATAAGTCCCCAGGTAAGACCTTGTTCCACCCTTCTATGACTAGTGGCCGACCTCCCTCTATTACATGTAACTGCACCAGCTTCTCAAACCCCGCGGGGCCGAGGCGCCTGATCTGAGTCGTGGAGATGCGCACAACCCAGTCAAAGTTTGGGGTTCGATCGACGAGCGCATGGAGGTCTAGATCCGGTGGAATTGGATCGAATTTGGCTTGGGGGTGTAATGCGGTCGGCATCTTGGCTATATTATTATTACTCTGCTCACAAACTAGGGTTGAGAGGTGAGGTTCAAGAGTCGAGGTTGTGAAGCGGCAGCGGGGTTCGTGAAGATGGTCAAGACTTCTTCAGACGCGCTTCTGAGAGGCTCGCGTTTGCAGTTGCATCCGACGTGTTATCTGATCTAATTTGTTGTACAAACTGTTCGATGCAAGGTAAGTTGATTGCCGACATAATCAACTTGTCGAATGATACCTATATGGTAGGGGAAGTGAATGCGCATGGCAAATGGTAAGATGGATAAAATGCGACGAACAGCGGGCGCGAGGTTGGAAAGAATAAGGAAATTCGGAGTCAAAAGATGCATCTATCGATTGTACAACTGGGAAGGTACGTACTTGCATATTCCAGCTTAAAAAGCTTGTACCCCACCAATTAGAAGCTTCGATGGATACCGTCAGCTGCAAGAGACGATGCACAGACCAACTTTTTTCTTACCTTAGACTTCCATACAAAATGACCTCAAAATAGATTTTGATGAATGACTCTGTTTATAAGTTATAACCTCCTTTTCAGTTAGAGCATGCCCTTGTGAGGTGATGTAACAATGGTCTTGAGGTAGCGGTCATTAATTCATTTATTCAGAGGTAGGCTTCCATTCCTCGTTGATACCTATATGCATAAATTAGTAGCTCATCCCTTGGAGGAGCAATGATTCTCGTAGACGATGAGAGTACCGAAGGCTTTGCTCTCACAATTATAATAACAGCTATATTAGAAGACATCAGAAAATTCTATATATGCCTTAAGCTGAAGTTTGCTCCAAGAGAGCCACTCTTCCATATATATTATTCTAAATATTGTTTCTCTCAACCGTTCACTTTAAACCCCCAACATCTAGTACGAATCCAGCTAACAATATGGTAGTAGTCTTTCATATCCGCCATGGGCATGATGCCTCGACTCACCATACCCAATGGTACGAGGTGCCTACTGCCTCTAAGTCAAGTGTCTTCAAAACCATGGAGGTTATCAAGGCACTTCCACAACATCTCCAAACGCAGCTCGTACCATCCCGAAACTAGAGCACCACGGCCAACAGCTCTCGGTTTCCCCAAACCAAGGCACCTAACCCCAGCTTTCTCGTCCGCAACCGCAATCCAGCGAGGAGCCCACACCATGGACTCATCCTCCTCCGCCGCCGTCCCAGAACCCTACTCGCCGCCCACCTCCGGCATCCTCTCGCGGCTGCCCAAGTCGTGGGTGCCGTACGGGGAGCTGATCCGCCTCGACAAGCCGACGGGGACGTACTACCTGTTCTTCCCGTGCCTGTTCTCGACGCTCCTAGCGGCGCCCCTCGCTACCCCCATAGCCTCGCCCCTCAGCGTCGTCGGCACGGGCGCGCTCTTCTTCGCCGGCGCGCTCGTCATGCGCGGCGCCGGGTGCTCCATCAACGACCTGTGGGACCGGAACCTGGACCCGCACGTAGCGCGGACGCGGCACCGGCCGCTGGCGCGCGGCGCGCTCACGCCCCTCCGGGCCCTGACATATACCGGCGCGCAGCTGCTGGCGGGGCTGGGCATCCTGGTGCAGTTCCCGACGGCGTGCCTGTTCTACGGGATCCCCAGCCTGCTGTTCGTGGCCTCGTACCCGCTGGCCAAGCGCGTGACGTACTACCCGCAGTTCGTGCTGGGGCTGACGTTCAGCTGGGGCGCGGTTATGGGGTTCCCGGCGCTGGGTGTGGACCTGATGTCGGACGGCGCGGCGCTGTCGGCCGCGGCGCTGCTGTACGCGAGCAACGTGGCGTGGACGGTGCTGTACGACATGATCTACGCGCACATGGACATCAAGGACGACGCCAAGGCGGGCATCAAGAGCATCGCGCTAAAGCACGACGCCGACACCAAGAAAGTCCTCACGGGGCTGGCCGTGGTGCAGATCGGGTTGCTGGGGGCGGCGGGTATGGCGGCGGGGGCAGGACCGGCGTTCTTCGTTGGGAGCTGTGGGGGCGCTGCGCTGACGTTGGGCTGGATGATCAGGCGAGTGAACTTGAAGAACGTGAAGGACTGCTGGTGGTGGTTCGTTAATGGATGCTGGATCACAGGTGGTGTGATTAGTGCCGGGCTGGGGATGGACTACCTTTTGAAGTACCTCGAAGACGACAAGACACAACCCAGAAAAGATGTGGAATGAAACTTGTAGTATTTGAGCTGTACCACCATACATCATAGACTAGAGTGGACATATTGGGATTCGGAATAAAAATGAGGTGGTTTGGAATGACCTCGTACATTGCAGTTCAGATATGCCACAATTCTATACATGAAGCACCACGCACGATATTCGGTTGAAGAGGATTACGAGTGTTTGTTTGGCGACGGAGGATCTCTATTCGTGGATCGCGTCTACCTGGATGTGTGTGCCATAGTCCGAACCTATGATGCCGTACAAGAAACAAAGCCAGCCGTATCGACTCCTCATGCCCCTATGAATTGTTGCACTTGTACTCGTTGTGCGTTTTACCCTTATTTTCCTTTGCGCGTCCCCTCAGAAGTCGTGTCGTCTACGATCTCGGCTTCTCCTTCTTCTCCTTCCAGAGAGCTAGCAGACCGACACCGGAGACCTTGACGACCTTGAATCGCACACCGGGAATATCACCCTTGGCCTTGCCCTTGCGACCGAAACCAGCGAGCAGGACTTCGTCGTTCTCGTCTACGAAGTTGAGGCAACCGTCGTTGGGGACTAAATATTGATTAGTACTGTCATTATGATTTGCTTGTAGGATATAGGACATACCGAAAGCGGTGACCTTCTTTCCGTTCTTGATGAGTTGTACACGGACGCACTTTCGGATGGCGGAGTTGGGTTGCTTGGCTTCGACACCAACCTTCTCGAGGACGATGCCCTTGGCGTGAGAAGAACCACCGAACGGCGAGGACTTGAAAGCGGTTCCGAGGGCGCGCTTCTTGTATCCCAGATCAGCCCACTTCTGCTCCTTTCGGTGCAGACGGAGCTTTCGGGCGGCGTTGAGACCACGAGGCTTTCCTTTACCCATGATTGCTGTAGCAGAGGATTAGCGAATGTTGGAGGTAATGTTTTGGCTTGGTTTGTTTTCGAAGTCGCAGGTGATGGATGGATGAATTGATTGTGATGGTATTGATTTCGATGATTGCGATGAGAAGATGGACTTACCGATTTGTACGTAGTATCGCGAAGAAAATGGGTGTGTTGGAGTTGTTGCTTGGAGTTGATTGACGACTAGCGGTTCGTGGATGTTGAAGTTTCGGTTAATTTTTTCAAAAGACCCAAGGTGGGAAAAAAAAGCTAAGGGTTTCCTCGCCCTAGTGCGAATTGTGGGAGGGATGGTTCCACATTAGAGGCGGTGGGGCAGTGGGCTGATTTAACAAGCCACATTAAATTCAGCTCCATGCATTGTGGCTTGTGCATTGTGCATCAAATCCTCGAACTGTACCATCCGAATTGGTACTATTTGGTAATGTCAGACCAATCGCATACTTCTTCCAATTGCATCCATCGGCCAGCAAGATGTAGCCATGGCCAACCTCAAGCTAACACCGAGTAATTCCAAAACTCGCGATCCTCCTCCGTATATATTCCAGCATCCCTCTCCCGCTGCCTCCCATGCCTCGCTCCCCGGCATGCTCGCTACGAGCGCGGCGCTACCTCCCGCCGCCTCAACCACCAATTCTCGAGACAATGCTAGCGGCGCGTCGACCCAGCAATTCCAGGCGCCTCCCTCGCTCGCGCGGACAAACTCGCTGTTGAATCCGCGCAGCCGCGTGCCTATCAACCGACTCCAGACCGCAGACTCTACCCGCACCGCCGATAGGACCGATGCGCTGTGGGCCGAGATGCAAGCCACCTTGGAAGAGGTCGAGCTGTCTGCGAGCGGCGGTACTCACGTATTTGGTCCTGAACACGACCGTAAGCTCACCGAGCTACGCGCCGCTCAAATTAAGCTGGCGCAAGCCTGGGCACGAAGCGAGGCGGACGACGCGACCGAGACCATGGCATCCAAGAATGAGGTACCTAATCTCAAAGGAGCTTTGGGTGAGATGGCCATCGCCGCCGCTGGGACGGGTCTCGGCCCTACGATATCCGCTGGTACTGGGAGGGGAGCAGCGGACGGTACAGAAGGGGGCAAGAGCACAGTGGGAAGCGGGAGCGCACGTCCCGGAAGTAGCGGGACAAACCGCGAACGACTGGGCGCTAGATTAGAAGAGGAGACAGAGAGGGATATACTCCTCGCCAGGAATAGAAGAGAGGCGAATGATCGATATTTCTCCAAGATAGACCAGGGAGTCAAAGATGTCGTGGAGAGGCTTGAGGAGGTAGCTGTTGCCATGAGAGCCGTCGAGGAAGAAACCCGGAATGTCTGGGGCGACAGCACAATGCCAGACAAGCCTTGACAGCGGCAATGTCTCATGCGACATTACGGATAACAGGTGTTCTGGCGTATTGGTCAGGCTTACATAGGCTTATACCATTGGGGACGGTTTCACTTATGCATGGCTAGGCGTTGGTATTTGAGAGTTGGTATTTGAGGGACAAAGAAGATTGTTTAGCCTGAAGAGGCTGCTAACACATCCGCGACGACTAGGAAGTCGCCGCGCGACGGTCGGGGAATGAATGACTTATGTACAGATGACCAGAGTTGAGCGAAATCCTCCTGAAATGCTCCTCGATCCGATCCATCACCTAAGCCGCCGTCCATGCTCATAACATATTGCATATTGACAACAAATGCTCATAACTTCTCATTCCACGCGCTTACTCCTCAGCCCCCTTGACTCGGTCGTCAACCGATACCCGTATTCACTTCGGGAAGTATAGATGTGGAGTGGGCGATCTGGACGCGATACCAGTTCGCTTCGGTTTCCCCCACCCCCGCAGAGGGTCATGCCAGCATGCTAAGGCCCTGTGGTAGCTATCCTCGGGTTAGTACATCGTGGTCGGCGCCAAGAGATATTTCTAGACTTACCTCAGCAATGGCCGACGCAACCATAGCGGCAATGACAGCAATCATGATGAAGGCCTGCATCTTGACACTGGCAAAAAATGGGTTGGAAGAAGTTGATAATTGGTTGTTTGAGGGGTTGTTGTTTGGTTAAGGCAGAAAAGCCCTTAATGCCTTTCAATTCTTATTCGTGCCCGGATGGGCTGGACTATTTATACATGCGCATATTCTCTACATACTGCACTCCTCCACCGCGACTCCGTTCGACTTGCGAAATCGAAATCTACATCTCACCGCATATGTCAGGTCCCAACGTGGTTCTTCGTTCCTCATTGGGTGGAGTTCCGCGATCCCACTAAATTTTAGAGGTGGTTGGGTCCGATTCCTAGCTCACCAGCCGCTTGGTTGCTCACCGCCAGCTCTTTCAGTTCGAATTCGGAAAGACCACGATGCACCCACGGGCTAGATCGTGAGATCCATGACCCTTTTAGGTATGCCAGCCAATAGACACGTCTCGAACGGGGCCAGCAGTTCGTCGGGAGCCGCTGCACGGTTCGAGTTCTGCCCAACAAGCGGACACCACGCCTTCAAACTATTTGGCTCGGTGGGACCAGATGGTGAGGTTCGATGTCTTGGCGAACTCGGTGCCAACACACGATTGCAAAGACTGCAAGGAGTATCAGACGTGCACCTTGATTTGTCAGGCAAGAAAATGTTCGAAGACGATCTCGGCATGGCATCGGTCAACCTCTCTGGTGGCACGCCAGGATCTTGCATCCGAGCACGATAGAGAGCTCTGCGCATGAATATTGATCGAAATATCAATCAATCAATAGTGAAGCCTTCCATTGGGTTTCTTGCTCAGTATCAAGACTAGATATCGCAGTCAGTAGTATGTAAGGCTGGTACCTAGTGTGCCCGGAGCACCGGGAGCCCCGTTCGCGGCGAGCTTTTCGATTCCGCTCATTCCCCGCGAGAGCGAAGCAAAGAATCGTATCGCGTCATACCATTCTAATCGGATTCCAGCTTTTTACCCAGTCCCAACCATGAATTGAGTCCAACTCAGTGGGTAGAAGATAGGTACCAGCCATAGAATTCGCCGGTTCCGTCAACATGCGATAGAATTATATTAAGAAGACCCCGGGGGCTTCTTCTGTTGTTACAGCTTGTTTACCGTTGACAGCAGAATCAACCATCTTCATGGTCTTCTTGATTGCGGTAACGAGTTTCCCGTGCTGTCTTTTCAGTAGCCGTGACAACCAGGTATACTGCTTATCAAGCTTTATGGTGATAATATCTTTCATGTTCGTATTGGAGCCATCCTTTTTCTTGCGATATTCTGAACAGAGAAAGCTTGTGGTTGCCAAAATCTAGGATCATTCTAATAATTTTGTGAACCACATTAGACCGGTCTTCATTAGCAAGTTATCGATGTCTGTGGGCATTGTCCAAACCCCAAGACCGCATCTCCGTATACCATTAACGCTTCTCAGTTGGCTGGGTTGGTGTCTAACTTACCACTCTTAAGCTCCGTCTGCTGTCCAAATGTTCTGCAACCCTGGTTACATCTCAGTATAGTTGTTGAGTCGCAAACTAGGAGTCGGATTAATTCGTGCCAGGGCTATAAAAGATTCTTTCCCGTTGAACCAGGTAATAATTATTAGGTTATAATGGTTTGTCGGTGCAGATTACCTACCCTCATGTAGGTAGATAGGTATAACAGGAGCTGCCGCACCAAAGTTTGACTGCAGTGTATCAAACTAGACATGTTTACATCAGCAGTTCATTTTTGTGTCAACATGGCTTAATTTTAGAAGCAGGAAGGGGTATGATACCTACGTGAGAAGCATTGAATATTAATCACTATGGAATATTAATCATTACGGTGAATATTAATCATCATGGTGAATATTGCTTACTACGATGAATATTAATTACTACGGTGAATTTCTATCAACCATGTACATAGTAACGCTTAATTTGGTCATTGAGGAGCCACATGTCTGCTCACATTACATCATGTGTGGAAATAACTTCTTTTGAGTTATCCAAAAAGACTCAACGTCAAAATGCATGTAGAGTTTAAACAATGTAAATTTTGCTAAATCGCCCGCCCCCAATTACAAGTTCTTCAACAGATGCATGACTATCTCAATATTGCAAACATATATATAATTACCTATGTATATACCTAGGTAGGTACTTAGGCAGTATCACCGGTGGAAGAGGCGCAGTTTGTGATAGACCCTGGCCGCTGTTGCGACCGACTGTAACATGCCCGTCTATCCATGTTAAGCTGAAGCTTACGCAAGAGTAAATTCAATCTTCTTGGCATTATATCTACCACCCATGACATTGTAGGCTCATGCATGTTATCACGATTGTGAATGGCTTAGACTAGTTAAAGTCCACAGCAATGGCATAAGATGAGTAAGGCGAGAATACTGTTATTTCGCTTACAAATTATAGTTAAGCTTAGAGCTGCTTTACAGACTATAAACTTATAGGAGGCATTCACTAGGTACGTTAGCTACCGGTGTGCCTCAAGTGGTCGTCTCTTGAGCCAATCACTCTCTGGCTTTAGCTGGGAGCGTTGTCGTCAAGTGTGCTATGCTAAAATATGAAGTTGTCAAGATTCCAGTAACCGGACTTTTTCCATTTCAGCATGCTAAGTCTTCGAAGTTCTAAATAGCTGAAGCATATCCTCGACATAAAACTCAACATAAAACTTTCTGCGACGTGATGTGTCTATGCTGGCATGAGAACTAGCTATCATATAATTCGGCGGCAAATCCTTCTCGATGATAGTCTAAGACCCTGGAAAACCTTAATCCGAAAATAAAGCTTAACTCTCCAATGGAAGTGACTCTAGTTTAATGACAATATTGCACTTCATAGTCTGGATCAAATATTGAACAGACTACTAGGTTTGTTGCTAAGAATTTTGTAATCAGAGGTACTAAAATGTCAAGTACACATAGATTCGATTAGAAACGAAATGCTTACCGAAATCAAGTTTTCTGTAATAATCGGCAATTAGACGGTAAATGTAGCAGCCAACCTTGCTCGTGGAAGAATTCAGACAAGATACCTGTCTGACCAGGTGTAACTGTAGTACTATTATGTTCAGGCCAACCACGGCAACCGCGTACAGAGAGCGGGAGATCTCTGGCAGTTGACCCGAATGGAAAACGTACGCGAGAGGAGATACGAAAGCACGTGTTCACTAATCAGCTTTACATACATAGTACAAAACTATATTGAATACCGAAATCGTCATTTGGAGAATGGAAATATGCCAGGTAACGATGGCCTCGGTTGCAGGATTCGGATCTACTAATACACCTCTCCGCACCGCTAAGATGTTATAGTCAATCCTCTTATGGACACCAATGTCACCCTAAATCCAAATAGTTTCCCCGCGTTTCGAGTGCATGGTCGAGAATCCTCCGCAGACGTGGCTTCGTGGCTGGCAATTGTTATTCTGACAAATCTAAGATACAGCCTCGAAACGCGTAACATGCAGTCAACGAATAGCAAAAGACAGGAGGCCGTGTAACATTCATATACCACCGCACTGCATCAGCTGCATCATCTCTTGTGGTTCAATCCCCTCTCTCATCCTCTTACTCTTAGCTCTCTAAGTAATATAGAGAGTGTCGAATAGAGAATGGCGTCAAAAGTAGCTGCCCACCATGGCAGACTCATGCACAGTCATGCACACGAAGACCTCCCTGGGACCGTAGATCTCAATCCTGCCGGTATGTCTTTCAGCAAAAATGGTCGCGACGGCGAACTCGAAATTTATGTTGGAACTAACCTGAGCAGAGGGCGACGATACCGGCTACGGGCAAGCCCTATTTCCCGTGCCTGCTGAGGATCCAAATGATCCGCTACAATGGTCCAACTTCAAGAAGACAATGATTCTAATCATCTGTTCATTATATTCTTTCCTGGCGAATGCCGCTATAATTGGCCCTTCTCCGTACATAGAGATCTGGGCCGTGGAGTTTGGGGTGGCACCCGGTGTGGCCTCAGAGCTCGTCTCTTATCCGAACCTCGTCTTTGGTTTCGGTGAGTGACGCGACCAAGGACTGCCTAAGCTACGGATCTGCTAACACAAAAAGGCTCTCTGATTTTCGTGCCAATGTATTTGAAGTATGGTCGTCGACCGGTCATGTTGTTTTCTCTAATCACAGTAAGTCATTATTGAACCTCAACTCCTTATTGATATAGGTCCTGATAGGAGACAGTTCGCTGCGGGTTTGATAGGGGCATCGCAATGCACCACTTTCGGCGGACTTATGGCAGCTCGAATTATCCATTGTTTCGGTGCATGCGTCTGCGAGGCCCTTCCCGTTCAATTAGTAAACGATATTTTCTTCTTGCATGAAAGAGGGAAAAGGATTGGCTATTACACAGGTACAAGCGAAAGATCAAACTCAACCTAGCCCGGCTCTAACCTTAGTAGTTTGCTTATGTCTCGGTACCTTTGCGTCGCTTCCGGCAGGATATATGCTGTCTGGCGGCTATAGCTGGAGGCTCTTCTTCTACGTGGAGTTTGCCTTTGCTATGGCTCTCCTTGTACTGGCCTTCTTCTTCGTCGAAGAGACATCCTATGTTAGGATAGTATCAGTGACCCCCTCCACGCCACCGAGTGAGTTGGAGAAAAACGGTGTGCCACATGAACTCGAGAGGGCTGTTCAAACGACTAGCTCGGTCACCCCTGCTCGTAAGACCTTTGTACAGACATTGAGTCTTCGGGGGAGGGTTGACCATGACGTCCCCTTTTTCACCATGATGGCACGTTCGTTCACCTACTTCCTGGTACCCCAGTCGCTCTGGGTCATCACCACGTTCGGAATCAATGGTAAGTATAGTAGCACCATTGGCAAAGACTCCCCTTTTGTTTTCAAAGCCGCCCGCGACTTCCTGCCGTCTTGCATAGAAGCTAACATCTTGGTAGTATGTCACGCTCCATAGCTGAGGCCTCGCCACCCAGTCTATTCCTCTTTTGTATTAGGAGGGAGTTCTGATCCTTAGTATTCAACCCTCCTTGCAGAATGTTATTAACATACAGCAGATTGGCTTGTCCGCCTTGGCCCTCTCTTACACGTTCCCGATTATAATAGTCTCGCCGCCTTACAATTGGTCAGTGACCAACTCGGGACTTTTGGCCATTGCAGCAGTAATTGGTTATGGACTGGCCGTTCCCTTCACGTCATCATCGGATAGGCTCGCGGCCTACTTTACGAAACGTAACCATGGAATCCGCGAAGCCGAAATGAGATTAGGGGTAATGCTCCCCGCTATGGTAATAGGACCGCTTGGAATTGTCCTTTACGGCCTCACCGCAGAGCGAGGCTGGCATTGGATATGCTTATTCGTAGGAGGGGCTATGGATTATTGGGCCGCGTACTTCTACTTCTCCTTTACGCTTGCATATGCGGTGGATTCTTACAATGCTAACCTGTCTGAAATGCTGATTGCCATGAACATCGGTAAACAGATAATTTCTTTCGGTTTCGGCTTGAAGGTACTCGAATGGACGTTGGAGAGCGGTTACGCAGTGGTCATGTCGGGGATCTTCGGAGGTGTATTGTTGGCGAATAATCTTGTTCTCCTTGTCTTTATGTTCTGGGGCAAGAGAATTAGAAGATTCATGGCGGAAACCTGGCTAGCAAGGTTACATTTCCGGAGCGTTCGGGAGGTCGCAACTCATTAGTCAGGCATACCTACGTAGAACGGGGAGGACGAAGACTCAATATCCCAAGTGCTTGTTTCTAGCCCAAGCGCAGCGTATATTCATTAGTGAATACGGGGATAGTACAAAGAAGACGTGAAGTCTAACTTGCATGCTACTTTACCTTGTTACATAGTACTGCAACGTCAATGTTCTAGAAATGCGGAAGCTTTGACCAGAAACATCGGACGATCTGCTCCTCTCATTCGACGAGGTCAGCTGTCAAATCAGCCACTCATGCCACTAATGCAGCTCGTGCAGGCGGCGCGGGATCAGCGGATGTATGCAGATCGAGTTCCCCGAGGGGTCGAGGCCTCAGCTCGGAAAATTCTACCTTGCTGCTGGACCGGTGAACAAATTGGCCACGATCCTATTTGTTACTACTTGCCTGTGGAATGAGCTACTAATCAACGAAATCCTGCTTTTAGTTTGAGGGTAACCATGGTCACATTACCCCTGACCTATTTCGTTCAATTTACAGTAAAGTCCAGGGGTATGGAATCATGTCTTTCAGAGCTTCCGGTAGCCGATCTCAGTGACATATTCTTGCATTCCCGCATGCCGGGAATTATTCCAATGCCGTGCCAATGTGTGACAGGCTTCTCAGCTGAAGTCTGGTTGGTTAACTTTAAATCTCACCTGGGTCAGTGCGTGGCCTGCAGCATGCAACCTGATATTAAGTGACACAACATGCGCCTACATGTATCGAGAACGGAAAGCTTCCCAGTTCCCAAAAGAGAAACCACTTTCATAAGAACCGGTAATTATCCTAGGCTGCTGAATAAAATAGGTATGTTTTGTAATACGTGAATAATGTAAAAGGGGATCTATACTGAGGTTTGCGTCAACTCACTGCAATCGAAGCAGCAAATTTCTTATACCAAGACAATCAAGTACGGTTTCAAGTACAGTTTGGCTTCTAGACCAATGGGTTATCCGCACGTATGTATATGCGTTTGCAAGGGAAGCGTGACAGCTCAACTGGTAACTTGGTTTACAGATCGGTGTGATGATCACCGCTACAACTCCAGTCCCAAATTTCCCAACATGCTTCTCAGATCTAAATCAGACATAAACTTAACAAAGATCTGTTAGTGGATGAATATATTGACCGATCCGTAAAACATCTGCGAAAGCTTCTGTGCCAGTAAGATTTAGTGTCACTGTCCGTTGCCGAACTCAACATTGGACAAGCTGCAGGAGCTCCTCCATCAAATCAGAGGTTGACGCTCAAGCTTCATAGCATAGAAAAACATCTAGTGCTGATAATCATTTCGAAATACGTACCTACGATACATAATACATAAACAGGGCTGGGCCTAGTTTGCGGGGGTAGCATTTTGGCTGCCTGAGGAGCTGACCAACCCTGTGATAACCAGGCACACGTGCATCCTTGCGCACTCTTCTAGATCTCATCGTATGAATGGCTGTTCATATACGAGGTTGAATTCAATACGTAAGCTAAACTCCCCTCTCACTATTGGTGGCAATCTCCGGCCGCAAATCGATGCATCTCATAGTTGGAAAGCCCTAGGGTATGAAAAACTTCGCCGACATCTGAGTTAGGGTTGGAAGAAAGGTGTCTGCGACTTTTACTTGATAGACCTCGTTGTGAAGTGAAATTTATTTCCCTTAGTGACTACCTTCATACAATACAGACGTAGGTAAATGTGTATTATTCTAACCTACGCAAGTCATTACATGTAAATTCACTTGATCTCACCCCTGGTGCAATGAAACGCAAAGTCCAGCCGTCGACATCATGTACATGGCTGTTAGATTGGACACCCAAAGTTGAGGCCAGACGATTGCAACATTGGTGTTGTCATCGTAGTTGTTTCCTATTGGGCCGTTATTATGCGGTCATCTAAGCTACTTGGAAAGACTCTTTAAACAAGTTCACTGCGCCGATCTCTAACTATGTTGAGTGAATGGAACCAGTATTCAGCTTTAGAAGTATTTCTGTGTCATGCATTGAGCTCTCAGCTTTGTGAGCAACATGGATAGAGCCTGGACTGGTTCCAAAGATGAGCTTCAACGAATTTACGGCACGAATTTACGGCACGAGTTTACGGCACGAGTTTGGGCACACTGTACGAATTTATCCCTGGTCAACGCGACGTTGCATCGTGCTGTAAGTTGTTGTTCTATGGTCTTGATGAAGCTTTGGTAAAGAGCTCTGCTCACCGAGAATTTTCTAACTGCAGACAAAAGAAGAGAGGTTCTCAAGTATAAGAACCTGTGTCTCACCCTATATCATCTAAGTTTTGCTCATCATCCTCACCATCAACATCCGTATCAATTTTCTCAAGCAACTTAAACTTCATCTTTGATTTTCAGTCAAACCTACCAACAATCAAAATGCAGTTGTCAACCCTTTTCGTCACTTTCCTGGCTACTGCCGTCCTTGCGAACCCCGCCAAGCGTGGAGGTTATCCCAATGGAGGTACTCCTTACGACCCTTGCAGCGGTTTATACGATAGTGCCCAGTGCTGTGCCACTGATGTTCTTGGTGTCGCCGACCTTGACTGCCAAACTCGTAAGTCACTCACCTGGTGATACGAGTTTCCAAATAGAAATGATGCTAAATGTTCTGCTCCAGCCAGCAAAGTTCCAACGAGCGCGACAGATTTCAAGTTAGGATGTGCTAGTGGTGGACAGCGAGCTCGCTGCTGTGTTCTCCCAGTTGTAAGTTCTACACGTAGTTCAATAATAACCTCGCATGGTCTAACGAATTATCATAGCTCGGACAGGATGTTCTCTGCCAGACACCCATCGGTGTCTAGGCAGCTAGTTAAACTTCTCAGCGGATGGTTTCTGGCAAAGCAAGACAATATCGGGACAGAAGCCACTACCCTCTTCCAAATTTAAACATTCTCTTGATTCCTGTGACTACAGGATGGCCCGCGGCCAAAGGAAGTGTAAGCTGCAGTTACGGTGGGCTGCTACTCCTTTAAAATGCTTTCCGTAATTTCATAGTAATAGACGCTTTGGCTGAATCATAATTTGAGACAATTGCACCTCAAGGCTCTGGCTCCCTCTTCACTAAATTAGTGAAGCCAGTAGACTCCTGCGAGGTAATGCTCAATGTAATTTTTTTTGTGCGCGGGGGATCGAAATACAATAGGGGTTTGGTCCAAAGTAACCGGGGTTTCGGTGTTGAAGTGATGATCGATCGATCAAAAATGTTTTGCAGCTGGCCCATCTCTAAGTGCTGCACAAAATAGGTAGACAGCCAAATTTAGCCTCAGTTATCTGGGCTATTTGCCTTTTAATCCCACTCAACATCTTCCCCAACACCTGTCTTGGTAGCCATCAAGGCTATTCGTCATCCGACGTTAGTTTCAATAAATGATTTTTCTTGTAGCTCAAAGACTCGAGACTCGTGCACGTCAATTTGCGGAGGCAAGGGACAATCAAGATATGGACAGACCGAGTCCAAATGCCTTAGGGACATATTTAGGAACAATACGCGAAGTAATGTTGGGATCAATTCTGGATAGCAGAGCAACAATCCCCTTACAATCTTGGTAGTTTTAACCTAGGTTGGACTAGGTCTAGGACTTGACTAGCCTCGCAGGCTGAGACTGTAGCTGGAAAATGCTGCGCGTTGTCATTTGGACTAAGTCTCCCCGAACATTATTTCAGAGTACAAAAGTCTAAGTTACACGTGCTATGGGAATTATGACGAGTTGGGCACTAGCCGCGTCACATCTAATGAGCATACGGCGCAGGGCTTGGAGTCTATGATCGGCATCTTGAGGATAGCCTTCGATCCACGGACTTTGGTGCCGGCGTCCTGGAAAGAGTTGATGCCAACACTGCTCATACGGTTTGTCGACGAGGTGGATGCTCTACGACACTATCTGCGGCGTCTACACGGAGCTGTACGCCGAGCCATTGCTGGGATCAACTGCTAAACATGACGGGTTGTATACCATCCCTTAAGGAAGGAAACCTCCATGCGAAGAGGGCTTACTAAGGTGATGACACTGGCAGAAGAGGGTATGTTCTAGATCAGCTATGCAATTTCCTGTGCAGTTGTCATAATGTTCGGGGTACTACAGATATTTAATCAGCATTTTAATCAGCATGAGGTTTGGTTAACGTCCAGAATTTCATTCGTGTTGTGCCTAATCTAAGGGGAAGAATTGATGTAATGACCTTGGTGCATTGACCTTAGCTACCCAGGGGAGTCAAGCAAGCAATCCTGTACCTCTGTAATCATTGATCTCACAAGCACAGCAAAGCATGGCTAAGACTCATTTTCACGAAAGGCTCAGGCAGGTAAGGTCAAGCACCCTTAGGAACACATCGAGAATTTTTACATCTGTCAAGCACTATGAACAACGTGGCGGGCCTGTGTGCCTCGAACAACAACAGTAAACCTCAGGATCATCTTGAGACACCTCTCTTTGTAGAAGGCATCAAAATCACGTATGGCTTGGTGGCTAGCCAATCGTCTCATCTTCCAACGCCGGCCCGCACAACACAAAAGGGATAACAGTCCCCGTATCCACGCGGTATAGGAACATAGTGAACAGAGGGTGAACAGAGGGAGAAAAGAAAAGAAATCAAGTTCTGAAGTGGTATCTCAGAGGTATCAAGAAGCCTGCTACGCCTAGCTCAAGCTCTCCGCTCGGCTTCATGTAAGCCAGGGCATCGAGAAAAGGAAAACACGTGGGTGGAGAAAATGCTAACGTCCGCCAGTGCAAGGGTAAACTCATTCCATAAGACACATCCTTTCTGCGATTCGTTTCGTATCCCGTCCAGATCGTTCGGTTGGTCTGCCGTGGCAAGTAGAGTGGGTGTAATTAGAGTGTAGAATAGGGCCGCGAGGGTATGGTCCAGAAAAGGTACAAGATGTACGACATGATACGAAGGGAAGAGAATATCGAACTCCTTAAACTCCTTGCCGGATGTGAAATGCGTGCTCGAGAAGTACCACAAAGCAGAAAAGTAGGTAGACCATGTGGTGTGGCGAGGGCGACGGAAGTTGGAAACAATACACCAGCGCAAATGCAGCAAGTACAAGCACCGCCAGAGGCACATCACGCCAACTGTGCGACTAGAAACAGTTGAGGCTGCCCTTCTTTTTCTTCTTGTTATTGATCGCGTTCATGCGCTCTTCCAGATGGGTTCTAGCCCTCTCGGCATCTTGGCGCTTCTTACGCTCCTCCTCAATTTGATGAAGGCTATCACGCCATCGGTTGTCTTGCTGTGGCTTTTCCTTGAGCTCTTTGACTTCGGTCTCTAGCTCCTGGGCACGCTTCCTCCAGGCTTCACAGTCGGCCTTGATCTTCTTGGATTGGCCTTCGAGATCAGTCAAGGCTTCTTCCAAGGTAGAGGTCAGTTGCCTCTCAGCCTTGAGATGTCTCTCAATGCTTTGAATACGTGCTTCCTGGTCTTCACGGATCTGAGCTAGCGCAAGGTCGTGGCTGGTTGGTCGACCACCAGTCGGAGTAGCGGGAACGCCCTGTGTCGGCGAGGTTGTACCCGTAGGTGGCAAAGGCGGCAGTGGGATGGCAGGTGGCGGCGAGGGCAAAGAGGAAACGGAAGCCGTCTTTCGGACCTGTGAGCTCGTTGAGCTGGTTCGCTTCGGCGCGTCAGTATTGCTAAGTTCATCTATGCGAGCCTAAACTACTGTCAGTACGCAACATTGACAGTAGAGTGGGTTAAGTTTAGTGCTTACCTGAAGAGCGACCATTTCCTCCCGAGCGGTCTCCAACTCCACCTGCGCCTTGATCCTGGCCGTGTGAGCCTCCTCCAATTGCGCATTGCGCTCCGTCTGTAGCGTAGATAATCGGTTGTTGGTAATCTGAGCCTGGTCGTAATTGGTCTGAAGCTGATCCTCCAACTCCTCTACTAGACGAGAGTGCTTCTTATTTCTGTTCTCAAGATCTGACATTCTCTTCTTCACGGCAGCGAGCTGTTCTTGCACCGAAGGGAAAGGGCTTCTCATATTCTCGCCATCATGATGAAGCATGTCGTTTAGCGAAGACTTCACGGCTTCAAGATCACGCATGATCGTATTGTTAATTCCTGAGAGCTCGTCAATGTGGACTTCGAGCTCGCTCGACTTTTGCTGCTCGGCGCTTAGAGCCTTTTGATCTGCGATCAAGTCCTCGATGCGCTCGGTGATCTTTTCGACGCTTACTTCAAGACCTAATGCGAAAGCTACTTGAGTAGCGACCTTCATCAGCTCATCACGAGCTTCGGCGACGTCGCTTTCCAACAACTTGATGTTCTCAGCATGTTCTGCCATGAGCATAGCAACTTGGCCGTCATACTCTTCCTTCGAGTTAGATTGGACTGCCTCAATTTCTCGGCCGTGATCTTCGTGGAGTCGAGCCATGCTCTCTTCGTGAGTCTTAAGAGCTTGTTCATGCTCCGCAATCTGACCTTCCAGTTGCTTAACCAGTTCCTGGTAGCCGCGGGATTCAGCAGATGCATCGTCTCGTGCCTTAAAAGCTTCTTTAAGCTCTTCCTTGGCGAGAGAGTGCGCCTGTTCTAGTTCGGCAACTTTCAGAGCGTTACTGTCGATGATTGCTTTGTACTCATCGATTTCACTACGGAGTGCGGTGACAATATTCTGGTGATTGGTCTCCACTTCCTGGGATTCCTCGTCACTCTTCGCATGCACTCGAGACTCGTCGAGCTTAGAGTTAACGGCTGTGATCTCGGCCTCAAGGTCGTCGATAGTCTTCTTCATCTGCTCTTCGGTTCTTTGCATGGCGTCCAAAGCAGCTTGGTGCTTGCCTTCCCAACTGGAAAGCTCGGCCTCGAGATGCGCAATCTTCTCGTCTTGGGCAGAATGCAATTCGTTGTCCTGGCTACTTCGGTTCCGGGTTTGCACGACCGACATCGTTTTGGCATCGGCAGCCTCGCCAACAGATGTTCGTAAAGCCTCTAATTCGGAAACGAGCTCCTTTTCGCGAGAGGCATGGGCTCCTTGCATCTCTTTGAGCTGTCGCTCATTTCTCTCCAATTGCTCCCGCAAATTGGCTACCATAGAGATATCCATAGGGCTGGACTTCAAGCTGGATCGCTCACGCGTTAATCCTGAAATGATCGTCATCCTGCTTTCCATTTCCTTCTTTGCGTTAGCGACGTCAGCCTCCAACTCTTGGATTCGCTCAGATCTGACGTGCAGCTCATGCATAGCAGAGTTTAGGTTGAGGTCGAAATTCTGCATTATGTCTGGCTGCTGCTCGAAATTCTCTGCCGCAATATTTCGAAGCGTTGCGAATGATCGGTGCGCTCGATCGATGATCATCACGTTCTGGCTAGACTTGCGGCGAATCACTGGCGTGCTGGTTCTGGGAGACGGTGGCTCGGCATGTTTGGCCTTAGCAACCTCGGTCTTGAGTTCCTCTACCATATCGAGGGTCTCTTGATGCATCTCCTCCAACTGAGCATACTTATTAGCCAATTCTTTCTCGGCGGCATGTTTCTCATCAGCCAACACCTTCAGTCTTTCTAGTTCAGCAGCCAAGGCTTCGGTGTTCTCGTTGCTCGCGGTGTCTGCCACCAAAGTCTCCCGAGACTCAGACGGCTTAGGTCCTTCACTCTCTGGAATGTCCATAGTAACTGGGGAGTCCATAGCTGATGACAATTCCGAGGAGAGCGATCGCGATAAGTGTGTTCCATCCTTGATGTCGTTGGATCTGGCATCGGATAAAAAACTCGAGGGCCTCGTCTCGGTCGGAGACGTGACTGAGAGGAAAGAGTCACGCTGCTGGTTTGGATGTCTTGCCTCGTCAATTTGGTCTTGTAGTTCTGCCATTGCTCGCAAAGCCTCTTCATATTTGGCATGAAGCATGTCGTATTCGGTGAGAGTCGATTCGTGCTCGACTCGTAGGGCGACGAGTTCTTCGGTCACGTTCTCAAGCTTGTCGTTGACGAACTGGTTCTGGGCCGGGCTTTGGGGCGGGAAATCGACGGGCATGTCTTGCTCTTCTTCGATATCGTCGGTTTTCTCGGCGACTTCGGAGTTTCTAGGGTTCTCCTCGGAATGAGCGTGTTCGCTGGGCTCTTCTTCAGTGCCCTCAGCAACCTCGGGAAGAGTACCCCTAACACCCAGACTTGGTCGACTGGCGTGACTTTTGGTCGATCGCTCAGAAAAGGTGCGACGGTGTCCAACTCCATTTCCACGTTCAGATTGAGTATCGGACTGTTTGCCATCTTGGATATTGTCTAGCTCCGAGAGGAGACTGTCGAGCTTACCGAGGCTCCGCTGGCGTTCGATGACTTGCTCAAGGCGATCAATCTCACGCTGCATAAGCTCCTGGTCTTGATCAGATTCGGCAAGCCGCTCCTCTAAAGTCGAAATGTATTCCTCTGCCGCAACTTCATTGTCTCGGATTCGTGTGATTTCTTTCCGCAACTCATGAATAATAGCAGTGTTCTTCTCTTCACCGGACGTGTGGCCATCGAGCTTGGCCTCCAGGTCATGAAGATAGCTCTCCGTATTACTCTCGCGATCCATCAGTTTTTGTAGACGAGCGTGTAATTGAGTATTGAGAGTCTCAACGTAGGCACACTTGGTTTCCTTCTCAAGTAGATTTGTCTCTACGTTTGAGAGGGTGGTCCGAGTGCTAGTCAGGGATTGCTCGAGCGTTTGGATCGTTTTTTCATACTCTAAAACAACCTGCTCGACGGCCTGAGCGAACGAGTTGGAACGGTTCAATCTTTCCGTGGCAGTATCACCGAGATTGTCCTCTAAAGACTGGTTTTCCGCAGCTTCATTGTCTCGGGCCTTAGCCATCTCAGCAATGAGCTTCGCATGACGCTGGCTCAAAGTATTATAGCTTTCTTGGGCATCCATAAGCTGGGTCTGCATTTCCGTCTCCCGTTCGTTCTGTCGCTCGGACCTCTCGCTTGTTGCAACAGTGCGTCGCTCACCCCCACCGCGGTCGGCACTCCGAGCCTGTTGAATCTGCTCACGCAGAAAAGCGACCTCGGCTTTCAGGCGCTCAATAATTGCCTGTTTGTCACCCTCTTCTACCTGTTGGATTCTTGGTTTGCTCTGGATAGCCCGGGCCCTCTGGGCATACTGCACCGTATTGAGGGTTTCACTTAGATGGAATTCGGCTGGTGTCACACAGGCGATCATGTAGGTAATAGCATTCCCGCCGAGTGAGTCTTGGAGAAGTCTGGTTAATCTCGAATCACGGTAAGAAACATGAGATCCAGCTTGCCGGGAGGAAAGTTGAGAAATAACTTTGCCCAGAGCAGCGAGACCAGCGTTGATCGAAATACCCTCCTTAGCTCTTTCCCCTTGCGCACCGGTATTTTTGAGACGTTCGCTACCAGCTAAATCGACAAAGTGCAATTTGCTATCAGTCGTGACCCAGGTATCGGTTCCGGTCATAGCTTCTAGGGGCACGGAAAATCTCTTGTTAGCTCCCTGGGCACTTTGAGATTTGCTCTTGCGCTGTACGAGATTTAAGCTAAAAACGGCGTGAGATCGGGAGGACTTGGCGTTGATCGCTGTCGCATCAGTCTGTCGAATTGTTGAGCCAAAATTCAACGCATTCATTAGGTCGTCCACGGAATTAATGTCAACTTGTTGCAGGCCAGTGAGAAGGATGTTTCCCTTCTGGTCCTCGCGGATGTTGACGCTACTTCGCTCGTGATGCTGGAGATGGTCTGGTACAAGCAAGTCACGGAGTTGCTCGTTGTAGATTTCTACATACGTAGCCTTAAGTTGCCAATTCTTCTCTCCCTTTGGTGTCGGAGACTGCACCGAGTAGCGCGCGGGTGTTCTCAACTGGGACATCGAGTTGCGATTCGAACTGCGCGGGGGGCCGTCTAGCTTCTCGAATAAGGCCATCGCGGCTCGTGGGATAACACCTGCTCGGAAAGTCAATATTAATCACATGTTCTCTTATAGTGAATATTATCCAATTCTGCTTACCCATTACTTCTAAGTCACCCTGTTCCGAGGGTCCAGAAGTTCCCATCGTATACGACTTGCCGGCACCAGACTGGCCATACGCAAGCAAAGAGACATTGTAACCTTGCAAAAAGGCACCAACGCTTTCTTGAAGATATTCCCAGACTCCTTCTTGCGTAATATCAGGGCTGAATACGCGATCAAACACGAACAATTTCTTGCCCTGCGGCGCATCGATGGCAATACCTGTGTTAGAGGTTGTTTGAACCATGGATCGTTGAAATCGTTGTGGTATGAGCTCAAAACCAGGATCGGTATCTTTGAGCGGCGGGCGCACTCGAACGGCTACGCATCAATTGTTAGTTTTGTGATTCATTTATGAGAAAATAAAATGCAGGGGATTGTCTGGGAATAGGTGGTAGCCCGTATTTACTCACCAACTTTTACTGCTGTGCGACCTCCATCTTCGTCCGAGGCTCTGCTTCCGCCACCCGTCTTTCCGCTCATGCTTAAGCGACTGTTACTCCTCGGCGCTGGTTTCACCATGGCGCTCATCGGTCGCGAAAGGCCTGGCGACTCCGGAGGTGATGATGCCATGACGGCGATATGACGGCGATATGAGGGTGTGTCAACCTTGGAAATATTGAAATAATCGAGAGAGGTGTATGGTGTTGGTTTCGAAGAGAATGTGGGTCGTTAAAATTGTTCGTGCGAACGGTGATGTGGACGGGTCGAGTTTGTTTGAGACTGAGGTCAGGTAAGGAATGTACTACACCAAACACCCAAATAATTACCCGGCGCAACGAGTATGGTTACGGGTAAGGAAACCCTTCAACCTAGAAAGGCTGTCTTATGATACACGAGCGTCATTCGTCGCAGGAAATACACGATGTCGTCTCGTCACAGCACCCAGAACATATTATTCTTGTCGCGCGCCGTGAGCGTTTTGGTTCGCTCTTGATGTTCTCGCGCGTGTTTTTTGGAGACAGGGACAGTGGACGGTTCGGACGGCGATCAAGTTTAGGGGGTGAAATGAAATTTTGGGGTAGTGCTTGTTTATTATTTCGGCCAGGAACGTGCTGCGCTAGCTAGTGCGAAAAGTTGACGATTGATAGGGGTCGCTTTCTTTTCCTAGCAGTGGGATAAGTATTAGTGTGGGATAACCAGGGGATTTGCAAGGGTACAGGGGTCTTGCTGGGTTGTCGCAAGCAACGGGTTACAGGGATGAACTTTGTACGTCCCTATCAAGACAGCGCGGCTACTCAATGCGGTTAAGCGCAAATTAAACATGCATCGCTTAATGCGAAGAGGAAAAAAAAGTGCTCGGCATTCACCCTTCAGTGATAGTAAGCTATGTACCGTGTACTTGAGCAACTATTCGAGTTAATCTTTATTTTGCTTGAAGGCACATTATTTTGGATGTACCTAGTATCACAGTAATACTTCCAACACGAACTATTCTTCTCGACGGCCATTGGAAAAGAACATCGCATCACATCAACTACGATGTTACATATGTTATGGTTATGAGTAAATCAGCATATTGTTTAAGTTTGCTCGCTCATAATTGATGCCTCTAAAGGCTCACAACGTTGCGCAGAAAGCTGATAATAGGCCTCTGTCATCCCATCTTGTCCTTGACGAGATGGAACGACAGAATATCTACGGCGAGATCTCAAGATCTTGTTTGACGCAACACACCCTGCTTGCATTTCATACTATGTAGAAGTGATCCAGGCACCTCTTCTCCCAGTCCGGGTATTGGTGGTGCATTGGCACCAATATCTACAAATTAATATTTCAAAGTGTACTACATAGGTACAAGGTACACGTGAAGGATTCCCTTGAGGGTTAGCAGCCCGTTAAGACATCCACGTTTTGAACATGCATATTAAATCCATGTCAAACTTCTTTTCACTGTACGGTGACACCTTACTATACCTACATGTAGTATGTAAGAATGCCTTTAGAAAATGGATCACAAATCCGGGGATATTTTTTCCATTAAGAATCTAAAAAAACAAGAAAATGGTTGTCTAAATTCCACTGTCAGGGGTTTCAAATGATGAGACAAACACCCACATAGCACTTGCTTATGCAATGCAGAAGCAAGTGTTTCTAATCTGATTAAGCAGTGGAGGGGAATTACAAATGATAGGCGGGAATAGGGACAAATGCCCGCCCGTGCTCCCAATGACTGACAGATGGGATAGATGGGTGACAGGCCAATCTTGGCTCCAACGGATTGGATGTTCTAGCGCCAAAGCGCCACGCGAAGAGCGGGTCGACCTGACCGAATTCGTCCACGCGAATTTCGAAAGCTGAGCGACGGCGCTGCAACGGCTTCCCTTTTCACAGCTCAGGGGGTAGCGCCAGAGAGGAAATGTGCCAAAGGGGGAATAACCAGCTGCAGGCACAAATGCTACGCCTGCATCGTCAATTTCAACTTTGCCCAACCACAGCTGCTTTTCAACTTACCTTACAGATAGAGCAGCAGCGTGTACCTTTTCCGAACCGTGACGGCAACTAAATTCCCATCAATCGAACACAGTGGGTACCTAATCTACATGATTAGTTTCTTGGTATGATATCTTGGAAATAAATAAAATTTTCCAGGTCACGACTGCTCGAGGGGTAGCATAATATGTATATCAACGAGTAGGTTTAATAGCATGAATATCTAAAAATTGACAGTTGTCAATCAATGCTCCTTCTTCTAACCCCCACGGAAGCACTATCTTCATTCAATTGACATCGACGAAGATCATCATCTAGATCTTGAATAATTAACCCACTATCATGGATCCCCATGGTCAAAATCCGTAGACCATCTAAACATTAGATCTAACGACTAATTAATAGAATTTTTTCCCAGCTGCCCGGATTCAACCAATAATAACATCATCACATGTGCTCGCCATTTCTGGTAGAAAGGGATACGTAGGGATATTGTTAGCTGACAACATTTCAAACCGTAGAGCCTCGACGTCCTCATGAAGTCGACATTGTTGATACTCCCTTGCCACTGACGACACTTCGTCTCAGCATTTCAAAACACAGGTTAAAACGATACTTCAATTACTTGCCGGGCATAAGTAGCATATGGGAGGGAGTGTGTCTCAAGCACATCCACAGATCCATGGTTCCTCGTGGGTATCACGTGAAATGCTAGCTTCAGCAGCATAGCCAGACAATGAAGCCATGATTCAAACATCAATATTCATGTTTCAGGTGTCTGCTCGGAACGTCGTCGCCGGCAATCCTTTGATCTTAATTAGTAAGCCCTGAGCAGTATTCCCTCCCCCCCTTTTACCGCGGGGCGAGGGAGGTCTTGGCGCTCTACGTGCCGGACCAGTCGGTGACAGCCCCGCGGCTTGTGATCCAAATGAAGATTTCACATCCGCGAATTGATTCAAACTACATCACGTCGTCAATGCTCTCGCCAAAAAGCTTATCGAAGCTTCAAGTTGACCCGATGGCCAGGGACGCCCGGGGGACCGAGATTATTTCCAGTATTCCTTCCAGGGGAAGGCCGGAAAATGCCGTCTCGTCGCCTAATGTAGAAGGTAGGTAGTAGCCCTTGGTCTTATTCATCGTTGTCAAGTTATTGATCTCTACATAGTACATACATCCGTACTTCGTATCTAGATCTGAATAACAAAATGGTCGATCAGACGAGAAATCGTAGAGGTTAGCCGAGAAACGCCAATCATCACCTACATATCTACATACATACTTATCTAATTTTGGCTACTTGAAAATCAAAGGCTCTTTCACACATACATAACGAGATGGACCCCTTACACCTTATTGCCTATTCGCAATGTTATTAGGCTACAATAGTCATAGTTACCTTTATTAGGCGGGGCGCCTGATGTTACACCATTTCACTAGGGCGAACCTCAATTGCCGGCATGTTCTAAGGTACCAACGAACCTATGCAATGTGAAGTTTGGGATGCGTAGTAAGGGGGGAAAACAGTCTTTTATTAACTGGTCTACCAATGTATGTTGGCCGATTATGAGCAAAATTCATATTTAGGCTCTCGGCACAAAGTTACCTAACCTACATACTATGTAGTACAGTCTTGATCCCTTAAGATGGCATGCCTTGGATGTATCTTTGAGAATTACATAGAACTTTGCTCACCCTACATTAAGACAAGCAAGCGTACCAGCATGTTCCCTGCTTGTCACTTACATGTAGGTTTTATATCTTCACCATCCTGGCGTCGAACTACATGGACGCGTCGTTGCCCTTAGGTGTGTGTATGTAAGTGTTACATTCGGTACGCAATCTACAACCAATCTCACGTGTGGTTAGGTTTCTTAAGTTATCAAGGATTTATCGATTTCACATGGGATAAGATACCTAACGAGGGAAGCAGTAACAAATTTAGGTTACACCTACCAGAACCAGACGTTAGGTACGTTTGGCCAAGACTGTCGGTAGTTTGAATCAGGTTTCCCAAGAACCTCATGAAAGAAGAGGAACGGAGTTCATTGTCGAGACCCGCCAACTACTACTTAAATCACGCTGCACCCCACATTCTACAGCAATACGGCACCGTAATATTGAATAATCTGGTTGGTTTAGTTGGTCGTGTGTTTCAACTTCAACTACGGCCCAGGCAAGACAGCCGGTTGAGGATTCAATCAACACGTCAACGACAGCGGGCAATAGGTTCAACTGAGTGAAGACCCGCCCGGCTCTCGTCCGCGTCGTTTGAAATAGAGGCCGCTCATGTTATGGAGATACCTTCTGATAACGAATCCTTTCAATCCACGACCAGTGAAGAGCCTCCATCCCACACCATCACACACCATCATGCACTTCTTGCAACACGTTCAACTGCAGCAAGGGGGATCTTCTCTGCTTACTATAGACATGATGAGAATTTCCGCAAACGTGGCAAATGTGCCTAAAATCAAGTATGCTTTCCGCATCTTTTAAACTCGATTCTGCAGATTGTAGGCGTCATTTATGTTCATCGTCCTCAAGGGATCACATCAACTGTTGTTGTAATTGAACGACGACGGATTCTGCAGCGTATGCACTTGGCACTGTCCACAAAATCTCCGGCCGTGAGTTGCATTCCAAGCGCCGTTGATCATGATCTGATGATCCAATCCCCATGTTCGGAAAACCAGGTTAGGAGTAGGTGAAAGTCTGAGCGCAGGCGCACAGCCAGGCAGCTTTAGCAAGTTGCGCCGATATTGCCGCAGCTAGAGGGTCTACTCAAATTTGTTTCGCTAGACTCAGAGTAGACACGCGATTTAATTGGTGGTCTGTTTCAAAGGGCCATCTCGCATGTATCTGGGTTCTGAATCTTCTTTGATTGCGCGGTTGATGATGGACGGCCAAGACCTGCGTCTGCTGCTATTCCCTATTCCACTGATCCACCGCCTGAGCGTGCATACGTCGAATGCAAGCATGCATGGTGACAAGAATGACTCCTAATACTCGCAGCGCAAATCAATCCACTTCACGTATATATTAACTTTACTTACATACTATGTAGTCCTTGAGAAACAGATGAAGATTGCGGCGGGCCGGGAAGCATGCACACATCTCCCGCAAGGCTCCGCAGGGCTCCTCGGTCACGCCTAATGATGGTAGCAGTGAGCATCGTTAGACTTGAATATCGTACCATGGCGCAAAAAGGCGCCTGGCGAGTTACAGTCCGGAGAGCCTCCCCGATTGTGGAGTACTTAGGTATATTTCGGTATGAGGTAACGCTTGACTAGGGTCTCAGTGAACGAGGCTGTCAATGACACAGCACCAATGATCTAGACCTTTGGCCCTAGCCATAGGATTCACCGGCAACGGCAACTCTACTCGAGAGGAATATGAAGCTTGTTAGGTATCAGTGTAGGCTTGCCGTATGCGGCTTTCGGTGATATATGTGGGAATCGGAACACCGGTCGTACAAGGTTGCACATGGACTTAAGTTACATGTACCTTACTTGCCTGCTTGATTGATTTAGACCCTCCGGGATAGGATACCAAAGCAGCTCGAAGCTAGTGCAACTACTACACCTCGACGGAAGACATGATATTGTAAATACCAAACAGACAGACAGATTGTTTAAATGAGTATATAGATGAGAATACATGAGACTTTTTACTAAAAATGAGATGTGAGATCATAGATGTGAGATGGGCTAAATTAGTGTAAACTTGAAATCACGTGGCACGCGTCATTGTCGCGCATAAATCTATGTAATCAACCAATTGATGCGCGTTCCGGGCTGCTGGGTTCTAAATTGATCAACTTGTCGATTTCATCATTTTATCACTGTTTGCAACACACAAAAAAAACAATGCCACAATGCTCTTCGAAACAATGCTCTCCTGAGACACGCTGCCACCCTTAGCTCCAGTTTATGCTGCTGCTGGTTAGCTAATTGCTAAATTTGCTATCCAAGCCATGTCAAAATGCCCCCCGAAGTGATTAACTTGTTGTCCTCTAGTCCGCCCGCTGTCTCCCCACCATCACTTGCTCCCCCCACCGCAGATTCATCACGATCAGCCCAAGCAGCTCCCTCGAGAGTCTTAGACTACGGCCTTTCCCATTCGACTACGAAGACATCAACCAAGGCTACTAGTCGACCGCCAGACCGGATATCTGGCGCAAAACGAACAAGTAGTGGACACACGCGCCAAGACGACGACTTTCTGTTTCTATCGGACGACTTCGATACAACTGGCGACCTCAATGGCAAGGTATCGAAGAAACCTCGCGTGTCATCTTCCACGAATCATGTAAATGGAAGGGGAGATTCTAGTTTTAAGAGGACCAAGTCCGCTGTAGTTACCTCCAAGAACCGTGAATCCCTTTCGCCGGCTCCGTTAAAGCGATGGAATACAATAGCCGATCCAATCGAACACAGTAGCTCCCCGAATGCTTCCGGGGCCAGAAAACCTTCAAACAACCCCCGTCAGAATCCTTTAGATCCCTTGGAAAGCCCGCCAAAAAAGCAGGGAATAAGTACTAAATCTTCTCGGCTGTTCCTATCGAGTGATCCATTTGGAAGTTCCCCCGATCGAGATGTCGCTAGCCACCGGCCATCTGCAAACCCCAAAGTTCAGCAGCCAGTGTCTAATGATCCTGTCGAATCGCCCAAGAACAAAAAGACGTCAAAGACGTCAAAGGCGCCAGTCATCATAGACCTTTCCGATTCCGAACCTGAGACTGCCTCAGGAAATAACCTATCCAAAAAATCGAAGCAAAAGGCGGCAGCATGGGATCCGATATCAAGCTCAATGGCGGAGCAGAAGACAGGCAATGACGATCTGGGGGACTCTGAATCAGACTTCGACTTGCCAGACTTGGGTGATCTTGATTTCTCTAAAGCTAGGTCAAACAAATTCACCTACAGCTTATCGCCTTCGCCTTCCCCTCCCCGGAAGAAATCCAAGGCAATATCAAGAACTTCCAGTTCCACCGCCAAGAAGACAAGAACGGAACCCAAGACCGAGGAGGAAAAGGAGCAGGAAAGGCGGAAGAAGACCGAGGCTCGCGAAGCTGAGAAGGAACGGAAACGGGTCGAAAAAGAACAGGCCAAAGAGCAGCGAGCCATCGACAAGCAGAAGGAGAAAGCGCTGGTTGAAGTGAACAAGCTTAAGACCGACAGAAAAGTAGCCGTACCGGAGATGATAGTGGACCTACCAACAACCCTCAGCGTCGGCATCAAGGCCCAGATCGAGAAGCTTCTCAGAGATCTAGATGTGCAATTTGAGTACTGTGACAACTACGTTAACAACGTGGTGAAATGGCGAAGGAAGGTGACATCCGAATACAACCAGGAGCTCGAGCACTGGGAGCCGGCACCCATGCGCATCAAGAAGGAAGAGCACGTCCTAGTCATCCTCAAAGCGTCCGAGTTCGTAAAGCTCGTGCTCGGCGCAGAGGGCCAAGATCTGGAAGCCCACGTGCTAAAGATGAAGACCAACTTCTCCGACAGTACCTTCGTCTATCTGATAGAGGGCCTCATGCCCTGGATGCGCAAGAACAAGAACCTCCAGAACCGACGGTTTGCCTCGGCCGTCCGCGCCCTAGACGTTAACAACGACGCGGGCGCGCCGTCCTCCAGCCAGCCGCGGCGGCGGAACAACAACAACGCGCAGCAGGAGTACATCGACGAGGACGTCATCGAGGACGGGCTGCTGTCGCTGCAGGTGGTGCACGGCGCGCTGATCCACCACACGAACGCGGCGGTGGAGACGGCCGAGTGGGTGGCCGTGTTCACGCAGCACGTCAGCACGATCCCGTACCGGCGCGCGCGCGAGGCCGCCGCCGACGCCGGCTTCTGCATGGACGCGGGCCAGGTGCGCACCGGCGAGGACGCCAAGGACACCTACGTCCGCATGCTGCAGGAGGTCAACCGCGTCACCGCCCCCATCGCCTACGGCATCGCCGCTAGGTACGGCTCCGTCGGCGACCTCGTCCGCGGCCTCGACGCCCACGGCCCCCTCGCCCTCGAGAACTGCCGCAAGTGCGCCAACCGCGACGGCGCGTTTACCGACCGCGTCGTCGGGCAGGCCATCAGCAAGCGCATGTACAAGATCTTTACGAGCAGGGACCCCGGGAGCATGGATGTGTAGGTAGGGTACTATTGGCGGTATGAATTGGCGGCATGGATAAGGTATCGATTGATAGGCACTTTGGCAGCTTATGGGATTGGGTCGGGCGGACGCTCTTTACAGTGTGCGATTGTTTACGTTATTCAGTTGGTTCCGTATGACTTCGGAAAATGGTCTGGGCTTGATGACTACCTCTCTACCTTTCAAGTACTTGGTTCCATCAGTGTGTTACTTTATCTAATGGTTTGGCCCGCCACAGGCGGGCCACATGCTCACGGCTTTACGATTTATTTTTCAAGGGCATCTACGGTCAGCATTGTGTTATTGCACATCAGGTTAATCAATAGCATGTTCTACTGAAGGCGCCCATCATCAGGGTTGTCAATGTGAATAGAAACGCATGTCGCATTCTTATTCACGTCCTATCTAGAGCTAGCTACTAAAAGCACTGGATGCCGCAGATATCCATGTGCAGTTAATGCAGAGAGTACCGGACGAATATGGGCTGTCAAGGGCAATTCATAGCAATTCATATTACCACCTGTAAGGATATGTAAGTGGCATGAAGAGAAATCATGTGGTTTTTATACGTACTTGAATACTGACTGGTCAATCTTTGTGTATGACTCAACGTTGATGAGCCAGCCAAAAGGTCTCCTAGACTTCGGCGACCTTACACAGAGGCCCTGAGTGGGACGGATACATCAGCCTGGTATCCTCTATTCCATGAGTCGCTGATGATTCCATCGAGTCTCTCATGGCTTCACATCTTGGGGGTTTTCGGGTGGGCCAAACCCCGACTTCTTGGCCTGGACATCGAGGTGGCGTCGGTGCGCATCGGTAAGTAAGGGGGGAATGGAGGCTGTGGCTGCCTCGAACTTGGCCTTCAAATTCCTTCGGCGAATGATAGGGCAAAGGTGAACATGTCCCGCTTTCGGGTCTCCGAGCTCTATGAGTTGGACCTTCTCTGCAAGCTCTGACACGCTGTACTTCATCATGATGGGGTCGGGTATAGGCCAAAGCCCAAGACGATTAAGCGACTGAATAGCCGTGCCGAGCATGAGAGGAATACAACACTCTCCGCCGAAACCGCCCATTTCTTTGCACTTGCCACCACGAATGAATTCTTGAATCACTTCGTTGAGAGGCTCGAGAATTGCCTTGATTACGATGAGGCGGGCCTCTTCGATTTTGTCTGTAGTTGGATCTCGTAAGTTACGGGCAAGAGAAGAACCCGTCAAATGATGTAAACTTACCGAATATACCAGGAGGTTCTAAAGCTCCGATGTAGCGCAAGTGGTTTCCTGATGTAGGCGAGCAGTGCAAGAACATGGCCTTCGCTATGTCCTCGAAAGCGGGTTGGTCACCGAGCTCCCACGAAATCCACAGGCGTTCGTGACAGAACTTGGATCGCAGAGAACTACCAATCTTGTCGCACTGGGCATGCGTGGAGCTTGACCAACCCTTCGCCCAGGGTCGTAGGATATGGGTCATGTCATATTTGTCTGTCAGAACACATAGGTTGTAAAGATGTGTAGTATAGACGAAGCCTTCAGGGTTGGAAACTGAGCTAAAGCGACAGTGGACGATGTTGAGAATTATCTCCATCGCAGTGGGATTGTCTTCGGGGAGTTTCACGACCCATTCCGATGTTGCATCCTGACTTTGTGCTTTCTTGCCTTCGGCGAAATCTCCATGCAACATCGTCTTCCAGAAAGACGACGACCTGGTCATTGCCCTAGAACAAACCACGAATTCCTTCAAACTGGGACCCACTTCGAGGCATAGATCGCCATTAGGATCAATGAAAGATTTGGGGGGCCGAAGATTTATCTTCGGTTTGACAATCGGTCGCAATTGTCTAGTTGGCGTAGGGTTAGTCGGAAAAGCAGTACTCCCAGAGTTGCTGGCTAGCTGTTGGCTTGATCGGGGTGCTGGGGAAGGACTTGTTGGCGCAGTGGAGATACAGAATCCATGAGACTGGCTTGACTGTGAGACTGGCGTAGAGCTATCTATGGTAGATCTCCCTAATCCATTCCCTTCGATTCGTACCTGGTTTGTTCCACGAAAAGTGACTTCGAACAGACTTCCAGGCCGGGGAGTGAAATCGGGTGTTCCAGAAGAACTGACTGTCTGAGCATGACCGCCCGCCAAGGCGGTGGAGCTTCCGGGTTCATCAGCGACTGGAGAATTAGAATTACTAGCCCGGTTGCTACGTCGGCCTCCGAATAAACTAGGTACTCGTATCGTTCGATTTGATTGTGCTGTAAGTGATGATGTTTGTCGACTTGATTGGATAGATGGGCCCCCGAAGAGGCTCGACCTTTCAATTGGGCCGGGTTGAGAACCCATGTTCGGCTGTTACTCGAATTGATCTTTGGTTCCTAGTAGAGTAAACGAGATTCGCGTTCATTGATGGGGTTTTGTTTTTCTCGCCCTTGACTTTGATGAAACGATCCTTCATAAACGATGGGTAAGTTGACCTTGGAACTTGAAGGTCTAGGTGATTATGGCGCGCAGCTCGTCGCAAATGGGTCGGTATCATAGACGATGTCCTAGAAATTGGGGCAACCTAGCAAATAGGTACCTGATAGGAATGAGTATAGATACATGTAGGTAGCTACGTACGTACGTAAGTTCTAGCTTAATGCGCCTAATTTGGTATTTTCCCCCATGGGATTGGCGAAAAGAGTCAACCTGCAGGCGCAGCATATATTAAAAAGGAGAAGTCACGTACCAGTTTCAGATATCGATTGGTGCCACCTCACCGCCACGTATTGAAACTCAATTTGAAGAGGGGGGTATGTACCCGAAAAGCTGGAACGTGTGGTTGTGATGGATACAGTCTAAGCAAGATCTCAAATACTGTAGGGAGATCTCACCGCCTTATCGACGCATATCCACCATGTAGTTCATGCCGGTAGAAGAGAACTGGGTTTAAGTATAAGGGATCCCAGCCTTTCCTAAATATATTCAACTGTCCTAACGGGATATTTACGTGATACTCCTTGAATCACCTTCCTTTGATAGCACAAATAAAAAGGGGCTTTTAGGTTAGGTACGGATGAGACATGAGCTTACCTCTATAACTTCTTTATCCTCCTTTTTCTTATACTTATATAGCTGTTTCTAGACCTATATATCGCTTGATGTACACTTCGTAGTGGTCTCATAATCGTTCAAATATTAGGTTATGTTATCATAGCTGCCTAGGTACGTTATAAACCATCATTCTAACTATCAAGTCCCCTTAATATTTCCGCTGTTCTTTAGTGCAGTCATCATGCACCTACCTCTTAACCTTAACAGTCAGCTTCGAACCCCTCTCAAAACGGGAAGTGCTTTGGACTTTTAGATTAGCAGGTGTACATGAAATTCACATAGCCCATGCCTCTTTCATTAGCTTAAGAAGCACATTTAATTTTAGGGAGACAAGGTAAATAGTTAGGTCTAATCTCTTTACACACGGAGGCTAAATTAGAGTATACCATGCTCTTCAGTGGCACACATGATGGCATGTCTAATATATTCAATTTAGTTACGTTAGCTTGAGTAGGCGTTGATGACATTTGTGATCAATTTTATATCATTCAGACCGATCTAGTACTTTGCTTCACGTTGGCTATAAATGAGTTAGATGAATCAAAAGCGAGCGTTACTATCTAGGTACCTATTTATACTAAAAAACATGACATATATAATACAATCAACCACAAGCAAATATGCTAGTGGAAATGCTGCGAGACAAAAAATTTGCAAGAGCAACGGTGTGAATCGATACAGCGCGAGAAGGCTGTTTAGCACTTCTGGTACTTGCCCTTCTCAGCACCATAGTGAGTCCAAACACCTAAGTAGGTGGCCTCATCTTTGCCCTCCTCGTGCTCGTACATGACGCGAACATCGCCAGCGTCGGTGCCTTTCTTGTAGATCTCCTTCTTGCCACCTCGGAACAGGATGGGATAGTGTTCGACGTTTTTAGCACCATTTGGCATGCTAGGCAGACTGCTAGGCTCCTTGATATCGCTAGGGTAAATCCCTTCCTGCTTTTTATCGTTGGAGAGATCCACAGCGTACTTGATGCTGTCGATAATGTAGTCCTTCTCGAACTTTACCTCTGTTAAGAAATATCTGTTAGTATTGATAGCAAAAGAGAAGAAACTTGATGTGGAGGTTGGCTTACTCTTGCCTCGTGCTGGGCACTCGACATCGTGACTCGGACCGTCTTTGACATCAACGGCACGACTCACGAGAGATGCACCATCAGTCTCAGGGGCGGGCAATGCAGATGATACACTAAGGAGCGCAAAGAGAGCGGTGGTGGTAGCAAGTTGGAATCTCATTTTGAAGGCTTGTGGTGAATTTGTTTGACTTGTTTGAGTTGCTAGAGTTTCAAGATGCGAATTTTGTTGGTAGATGTAGATGATATTTCGCAGGTGCTTGGTGAAGTCAAATTAAATCTCTGAGACTAATTTCAGGCTTCTTCTTATACTTCTCTTGAGTGCTATAATTATCATGGCCGTCAAGTCTGAGGCTCCTCCTCGTGATGCTCATTTCATCGAGTGATATCATGCTTTGCAACACAAGGCTTGGATTAGAAGACAACAGGATCTCGATCGACAACCACAGTTCATATTCAGCCTCAATGGCATTATTCCGATCATCGGGACGATTTCGAAACGTGGTCATGATGAATCTATTAGTAGAACCATCCATGGTACTGATTTCTATTCATGGTCGAGTCTCACTTAGGATTCGAGGCTGTCCATGAATATCACCGTGTTCTTGATAGATCGTGTATGTTTTCGTAAAGGACTGAAGCCCCTATGACGAAAGCTTAGCTGAACTGTCTCTTATGTGGCTGCGCCAAGATTGGCAACTTCCTAATTTGTATGTCCGGCGAAGAGTAGATGGAAGCTTACTATGACCTGTGTTTTGTGACAGGTAGGTAATCACATTTTGGTTTGTCATATTGGATGCGCGCCTGCTTTGAGCCTCTAAGCTGCATAGGTAGTACATAACAAGATAACTTAGGGAAGATTTTGCGACGATGTCTGATTAAAGTTGGTTCCAGGTTGATCTTTCATCCTGTCAGCTATATTCACTCACACTAACTGGCCCCCAACGTTATAGGTAGTTCTCAGCTGACCCTCAGCCCAAACATTCATTCGATCTCGATTAAATTTGATTTCTATAATTGTTTTGGGGGAATTATGCAAGCTAACAACATATGACGACATATAATTGTGACACGGCTAACATAATATTACATCACCAACACCGCTGCCCGGTGTGCAGTAGTTAAGTACGTTGAAAAACAACCTACCATATAAAGCACCACCAATGCCGTAACTTGAAACAACAAAGACTTACTCAGCTTCATCCTAGGAAATAACAAACCAACATCTTTTTGTACTTTGCAAACCCACAACATTGCTTTGACGATGATGGGTTCTCAGATTGTCAATTATTTCGCTGGTGTCGAAACGACCCAAGAGGATGTAGAAAAGAGCTTCCCCACAAAGACTGAAGTCGATGCTATGCAGTCATTTGTATTGGGGCAGCTGCAAGCAAATGAAGCTGCGCGTCTCCTCACTAGCAGAACAGCAAATGCGACCACGCCGTTTTCTATGGACAGCCGCATGCGCACATTATGGACGTTCATCAACCAAACGGCAGTGGCTATCCCGTCGGCACAACCTTCGATCATTCAACTTCTTAGCACGATTCGAAACCTAGGTCCTCTCAAGGTACCCAAGGAGGGAGAGGGGGCGGACTGGGGCATCGACCTTGATGATGGCGAGGCATGGGGGAAGCTGCCCCATTGGGCCAATGACTGGGCCGATTTGATCAACTGTAAGGTGACATGTATCACAAGTCCTAAGGTATTGAACTAACATGTATAGTCTATGAGAGTAACTTTCTGAAGTCACCAAACGACGAGAAGGCGATCGTAGAATGGGTGTCTACGATTTCTTATAGCGCTCGATTGACAGCTACCGGGGACCCTGAGCTCATAGGAGATTGGTGTACGTACAATCCTCATCCGATTCTTGATATGCCTTACGAACTTTCAAAACTTGTTGGCGTTGGTTTAATGGAACGTATGAAGAGGCTAACATGTCGTAAGTCTTCATTCGTCGATGCTGCCCTAGTGTCGTGAGGGTTCTCGACATATTTCCGTTAGGCGACCCATCAAAGCAAACAGTCGAGATCCCAGCAGCCGCGCAATTGTTTTTTCACGCATCTAAAGAGCTATTCGGAAGATCGCTCGAGTCCGATCATATTGAAAGTCTGTCTAGCCAGCACGTGGCGGGAGATAAGTTATGGCAGGGAGATTTGGCAAAACTCTCGGTAGAACGGTGGAAACACTGGAAGAACAGATGGGCAGTTTTGGGAGGCTCTGAGGTTCTTAGCGAAGGACTCAGAACAGTAGCGACAGGGGCTCTTAAGGCTATAGAACAAGCCGAACCATCTGCGGGTTGATACTAAGAGGCGCTGTATCATATCGCAATGTCCTTCAGACTGTAAGTATCTCTTAAAAGAAATAGAAAGGAAAATTTAGGCACCCATCTAAACTTCCTCTATGGCCTTTTGACCTGCAAAATTAGTTCCTTCAGTATTGGTTATTTTCCCTGCTCTCTGGCTCCCTGTATGCGTGGCTGTGTTAGATAAGGTGTTGTTTCCTTATCTCGTGTAGCTCGTGCTGACAATCTCGAAGCATCATAATACATACAACATCTTTTGAAACTCGCCATTATAGATGAAACTAAGCCAGTAATATCTAAATCAATACTATATAATGGCAACTATCAAGTTCGTTGTGGTTGACAGACCTGAGGTTAACAGAATGCCTATGTAGTCCTCTTGGCCAAGATGCATCGGAGGAGCCTAAGCACAGGTACTCCTTAGCAGCTGAAAGCGCAAAGGACCTCCCCATTGAGTGCTTCGATTTTAGGGGACCACCTGCCGACACCATACCTCAGATGCCTAACCACAAGATACCCATTACCAAGGCTGTCTATATTTTAATTAAATACTCCCTGGCTGTGTCATCAAGCTTCTTTTTGTCACTCTTTGAGCAAACACTTATCCATTAGTATTTCTAATATAATCCGATCATTTATTCCCTTACCTCACCTGGACTGAGGGAGTGGTGGATACTATATACAGGGCTTCGCAAACAAGATCGAAGAGTGGGGTGGGTTGTCTTCGAGATGGTTAAGACTCAATGCAGTCTCATGAAAGGCATTCTGATGGAAGTCGACAGGATGAATGGTTTCGCGAACTAATAATGACTAGCTCCAATCACTAAATTTACTTGCCATTGAAGTTCATGGGTACCTGGCCCCTGATCTAGAGCTTGTGTTGCTTAACCCCTAATGCAGACCTGAGCCGCGCCCGGCCGCAGGACCACACAGCCTAAAAGTCCCCAATTCCTGCCGACCACAAAACACTTAGCATGATAATCAGATAGCCTTTCTGATGAGCATGACCAGATCTCCGAAGCACTCGTGATCGGGAAACTTAGTTTCGACATACTCGTTCTCAATCATCGCTTTTACTCTCGAACTATATATATAGAACGGTAACAACGTTAGATTCTAAATCGTGATATCACGGCGTGAGCCTAAAGGACACAATATCTAAATGCACGGGAACACGTCTAAGCTTACGTTATAGTCCAATTAGGATATATGCCTCGCTTGCTGTCCCAAATGATCAAAGCCGGACGGCATATGTCAGCCACAATATCGGCGACCGGAAAGCCAGCATTGATGCACACGAGCATGCTGGACTCGTCCAGCTCTAGCCATGCTTGTGGATCGTCTAGGACGGTGAATTCGGCCGAGCGCAAAATATCTTTGTCTCGTTGCATATAGGCCGGATCCTGGACATACGACTTGGTGGACAATGCCGTGAGAAGAAAAAAGCCACGTCGAACTAGCGTCGAACGAAGGTCGGAGACGAGCGAGTGATGAATAACCCGACGCTTACTTACTTGCGACCGGACGACGAGTTTGCCCGACGCAACGGCGATGACCTTGGCTAAGGGAAAGGGTATTTCGACGTTAGTTAGCACTTCTTGAAGTTGCGCGTAATGCTCGCTCGTTTTCCACTGTCGCTCGATGGCCCAGTACGTGTTTAGGTCCTCTTCCGGCGGTGCGGGCGACTGCATGTGTAGGTAAGTAACTATCCGTTACATTTTCGATTCGAACCCTAATGATAGCGCCAATCCTCATGGGGAGGTAGGCCGACTGGGGATCGAATATGGCCAAGTCCGGATGCTCGAAGCTGGTAAGATGTTCGATGGCGTAGTAACGAATGACCCTTATCTCGAAATTTTAGGAAATATATAGGATAGCTTTCGGACGGCGTCATCTTACCAAGTCGAACCACCGCGAACCTCGTTCTCCCTCGGAGGTCTGCGGCATGGAGGTCGGACAAATACTTCATAATCGACTCCATTAACCCCCCTCGTCGTGATGTTTCCGCCGTCGTTTCGCCCGCCATTTTGAAAACGGCGGAGCTCTTTGCCAACTTGACGTATGCTATCTTTTGTGAAAATCGGGGTACCGGCATCATAGATGGTCTGGATCTCACGAAAGATTGAGTCCATTTGCACAAGTTTTTCCTTATCGGCTGGCGTCGTTCTAGGCCCCATGATATTTATAATATGGTATATATGTACATAGGTGTGATTTCAAGACTTCAGGCTTGGGACTCGGAATACGTTCTTGAATTCAAGTCTAACAAGCCTAGTGGGTGCAGAACCTGTAACCAGGTTGTCGGGAGCTCTCCCCGCAAAATAAATTTCCACGAATACCATTCCACTACTTCAAACCAAGAACATTGCTTATTTTCTGGGGATGGTTCGATGGGTGGACTTAGTCTATCGGGTAGTCGTATCGCTAAGAGATCCTATTCAAGGACTTGAGAAGGCGCCTTCTAGGTATTTCGCGTACATAGACTCACTACGGATTAAGGTATTAGTAAGTATCCAAGCCTCCTCGGGGCAAAGGCATACCGAAACAAGCTATTCCAGCTAGGTATGTACCTGTTACAGCGACTTGAAAAGATCGTTACCCCAGATTCTCCCCACAATCTAGCGTCGCACTACTGACCACAATCTGGGGCACTTGTATAATGACATCTGATAAAATGGGACTCTATCGCACAAGATGCGGTGGTGTTGGCTAAATTGAGTGTTCGGAGTGACGCCAAAGCATTTAAAGATGCACACCCGAACTATTTTAAAAGTCATTTTGGTCCTGTTCGCCGCCTTCGTTGTTGTCGGTGCTCAAGGATGCGTGACAGACGAAGACTGCAGTCTCAACGGTGTATGCTATCGCGCCTCCGGAAAATGCAAATGTGATCCAGGATGGAAGTCGGATGACTGTGGCCAACTCGATCTCCTACCAGCCACACGGTGGACAGGGTACAATTACACGAACTTTACTTTGCCCGACTTCTACAGCACGAAAGGAAACTCGTCATGGGGCGGGAACATCATCCAAGACCGCCATGACAAGAAACTCTTCCATCTGATTATCGACCAGTTTCCTCGTGGATGTGGGCTGTCGGGTTGGAGGCCGTTTAGCACTGTGGTTCGTGCTGAGTCGAGAACGGGACCAGCCGGGCCTTATTATTAGTGAGCAATAGGTACCTTTTCTCTCTAAGTTACCTTACTAACTTAAAGTCAAGCGCACAGGAGATCTTAGGCACGTTTCGTCACAACGCTAAAATTATATGGAGCCCCGCGGACAAGAAATATCTCTTGTACACCATCGGGATAGAGACCGAAACCCCTGACGCCTGTAAGTCGTATAAATGGGCTAATAACGTGTCGGCCTCGAGCGCCCCTGAAGTCTATGGGCCTTGGTCTCTATCAGAGCGCCTTCTCGACGGGACGAACCCTACGCCGTGGCCGCTCTGGACGCACGATGACCCTACATCTGAGATCATACTCGGCGTAGAGGATAACTTCATCTACCGTGCCAACAGCTTTCAGGGCCCCTACAACCTGGTCAAATCGATGCCGTGGAACACGTCAGACTATAGCGACCACTGGACAGAGGACCCCTTCCTATGGCGCGACAAGCGCGGAAACTGGCATGTCCTCTGCCACTGGATGGTCGACATCGCAGAGCGGCATGAGAAGTATCCGAGAGTGGGAGGGCACTTGTTCTCGCGTAGTTTGACGGGCAACTGGACTTTCAAGTTGCAGGCAGTGTACAATACGACAGTACACTTCACGGACGGCGGAAGAACCGACTATTATCGAAGAGAAAGGCCGCGACTTTACTTCAGCGATGACGGCAACCTCACGCCCCTATATTTGGTCAATGGCGTACAAGAGTTTAACAGCTCGGCTAGCTACACTCTGATAGAACCAATTGGCCACGGAGCAAAATTGTACGAGCGACAGCTGGGGTTTTAATCTATGCTATTGGGTCTAGTTGGAGTGGTCTGGTAAGGAGGTTGATGGTACTATAAGGTAAATACCATAGGATTATTCTCACCCATCACCTGTAATATCAACAGCATAGAGAAATATAGCCTGCTAATATTATATGATTAATGGGTATATGTAGGTAGGTATACAGTTAAATAGTCCCATGACGTCTGTTGAATGACCTCGCTCCGCCAAGACTCCTTCCGCTAGGAGGCTTATGTCCTGGATCTTGTGCATTGTGGGCTGCCTCTTTCTCCTTCATCTTCTCCTCGTTTGCTATGACCACGTCCTCAGCATCCCTAGCAGCATCCCCGTCATAGGGCACTCCGTTATTCACGGGCGGCTGCAGCCAGCCGTTCTTATCGACTTCGATAATCTTCTCCATGAAAATGTCTCCCATCTTGAAGTAGCCTATATCTGTAGGGTGCATGTCATCGGGCCCAATATCTTGGCGCTCCACGCGGTTGGGCAAACCCTGGTCGAAATGCATCTCTGCCATCGTCACCGGCTTGCCTTCGCGGATGAGGTCGATGGCTACCTGACGTATCTGCGCATTGGAGCTCTTGACGCAGCGTTCGGTGCCGTCCCACGGGCTCGTTATAATAGTCGACATGATAATAGTAGCTTTCGGAGAAGCCTCGAATAGAAAGTCGATTAGGTCTCGCATTTTGGAAAAGACACCACTGTCTCCCCAATTATCTAGCTGAAAGCAATCACTCGAGCCGGCATTGACCAATATCAGGTTCGGTTGCACTTGGGGTACAACTTCTTTTAGACGATCTAGTGTGGGCTTGATGGGCTGAGCACCAAACGCTTGAACGTCGTTGTCTTTGAAGTCACCATACCGGTTCTGGAGGTACAAGCGAGGTTAGCACAGCGGGAAGAATACATGGCATGGACGAAACATACCTGGCCGACATAGTTGACGGGATTGCCTCGGGAGACAAGCCAATCCCGGATCTGCTTCCGGTAGCCCACCTCGCCGGTCGAATGTTCACCGAGTGTCATGGAGGCACCTATGAACATTACACGGAGAGGAATTCCGCCTGCCAAAGAGCCGGTTCCGGAATGTGTAATTTGATTCCATCCATCGCGCGCAATTGTTGGATCTGGCTGGAGAAACACCACTGTATTCCCCAAATTCCTCCGGTCAGCAACGTGCCGCGTTGTCTACCAAGGGATCTCGGGATTCGGCTTACCAAGCAGGAACAGCAAAAGTCCAGTTATGGCTATGACTTTGTGCAGATTAGGAAGCTGCTTCCAGCGCAGGTGAAGCGCAGACAGGCGCGATTGCAAGAGCATCTTGGTGAGAGACCCATCTGTTCTTGGACGGTGGTAAGTTTTTAGGTACAGTTTGCACGAATGTCCGCGACGTTGGCAGAAACGCCACGACACAAGATATTCATTCCTTTTTACTTTTTCAGCTCAGGGGGGTTCTCTTGAATTGTGAGATAATAAGATACGTACTTGCATCCTTCTACCAACGGCGTTTAAAGAAGCAGGGATAAAAATTGGGTAGATGCTTGGCACCCACCCTGCGACCGGGCCATCGGCACCTTCACGTATCTCCATAGTACATAGGTACATACACACATAGATGTAGGATCAATCGTAACTCAAACACGAAGTGCTCTTGGATAGGACGTCATCTTTCGAAAACGTCTTGTGCATTAGAAGAGGGCCTAAAAACGAATATACCTAATATATTTTTTACGGTTCAGTGAAAAAACTCCGCATAAGTTTGAACAATCCAAATATTAAAGTGATGGTACAACGGGTACAGTTGGGTAACACAGCTAAGCACAATCACAAATTACAGCATGCACCTTCCCACAAGGTGTTCCGAAACGACAACTCGCAGCTACTAGGATCGGATCCCCAAACTTCCAGGAACCTATGACTTAATAGCTTTCAGGACCGTTCAAATAAGATTCACGCCTTACCGTCGGAAATCTTTCCCTACTCTTTTCTCTTACGTATATCCTCGGTCGCCGGGTGACGTGAGCCGAAGAGCGAGCGAACCATGGAAATCGGGCCCTCGGAATACAGTCAACGGGTTGTAAGTTTACACCCTATATTAGGTACCTCAGAGATCATCTCATCCCGATAATTCTCAGTGAGCTTCACGGGGCTGGCAATGCATCAGTCATATATTTCCGCCGGTCCTATCAATCTTTATGTCCAATTCCTACGGAAATGATTTTCAATATATACAGTCAGAATAGCACTGCCATAAGATTTTGTTCTGCGTGGAATGCCGGTACGAGACGTGGCCATCCGTGCCGACAGCCTTCCTATTCTTCCTACTCATGTACTCCAAGTCAAACTACCAGAGAGTCCCCTATGCCGTGAATGGGACTGCCACCTGCTGAGAAGCCTGAGCAGCCTTGTCCGCTGAAGCCACGGCGAAGGCGTTGACGAGAGCCGGGTACCAGACGTTCATCATCTTGGTGTCGCCCGAGTCGTTGGGGTGCACACCGTCGCGGAGGTCGCTAGTGCCGCTGAAACCCGTGTATTGGTCGACGACCCAGATGGGCGACTCGGTAGAGTTGAGGCCCTGCGCCCAGGGGATGATGGCCTTGTTCAGATTCTGGATCTGCGTGTTGTAGTTGCCGAACCCCATAGGGATGATTTGAGCCACCTAGCAAGTATAGGGTTAATACTTGACCGCCACCAAGATATTGTCAGGAATTACGTACGACGATCTTCATACTAGGGTTGCTAGCCCTCATGACCCCGACGAGAGTCGTGAAGGCTGCAATGATATCGTTGACCGGCTTGTTTTGCTGCACGATCTAGTGGGTTGAAACATTTCGTATTAGTATTCAATGCCTAACTCTGCCGAAAGACTGCCATAATCCCCTGGGCTACCTACATCATTCGTGCCAAGGTGCATGGTGATGACATCTGCTGGGTTCGTCTGGAGCCACCCGACGAGCTGCTTATTGTTAGCGATGTTGATAGCTAGGAAACCCGAGTGGCCCTCGTTGTCGCGGTCGTAGGTGCTGTCGCCGCAGTTGTTTTCTGTCTTGCCGGAGCCGACCCAATCCACGGATCCCCACTCGGTGGGCTTCAGTTTCTCCCACAGCTTCGCGCGCCAGCAGATGATCTCAGTGATAGAGTCGCCGAAGGGCATATACCGAAGGGTGGCATTCTGAGCGGCGGAAGCGCCTAGAAGCAGAGCGATGGAGAAGAGCTTGTTGCAGAGCATGGTGAGCCTTGAGGGATGAAGAATCTAGGAGTCGAGGAGCTTGGAACTTGATGGAACCTTTCATCTCAATTTGATATCCCAAGCTTGGGTCTTATAGAACTCTGTGCACCATGGAGTTGTTCCTGGCTCCATGTGGAGGTTCCAACATCGTGACATTCTTGGATCTCGGCTAAATAGGGCGAAGACTGCGTATTCGTGTGCGAAAACATTAATATAAACCTTTCATTATTCCTCGCAGTGGGAGCGCCAATTGGGGTCCCTCACGGCGGAAGACCAACTCCGAACCCATGGGGGCATAGAGAAAAGTTCCCCTTCAACCGGGTCCATGACCACATGGCTTCCACGTGGAATAAAGCCCCCTACGGCCCCCAAGCAAGGAAATATTATGTTAAGGTTATAGATCCGACGAACGAGATGACGATTCGAAGGCGGAATTGATGATACGGTGATTAGCCCCAATCTAACCCTAATACGGATCGGTTGGCCTATTCGTCAATTACGAGGCTCTTGAACAACTCCCATATTATATCATGCCAAATATAACATTCCACGTGGTTTCCCCTAGGGTATGTTTTCGTTAAAACGCTTTTTATTGTCTATCTGCAGGGGATAACTTTCGTACAGACTATGGAGGTATGTAGTTCCACGCGTACATAATTGTTGGGGTAATTAATATGCCAACAGGCTATACGTACCAAAAGAAAGATTCTGGTAGAATTCCTAAAGAGGTATTTACGGGTATTGAGGTTCAGACATTACAGGAAAATACATATTGTAAGTCTAGTAACAAAGTAGACCAGGTACTTCTAGATATTACTTACTAGTTCTCTCGACCTTGATTATCGAACTCGTATATTCGTTATCTATAGTGCGCCTATGAGGTACTTGCAGAAAGCAGACTCCTGTTATCAACTAGACCATGCAATATGGTGACTGCCTTGGCTATATGCAGTGTATAGTTCAATGCATATGCCCTCTAGAGCACCCACGGAACGATTCAGATGGTAACCTGGCCATAAGAGAAATTCTCGCACCATACTTCCTGCAAGCCATTCATTGTATTGCCGACGTCGGCCGCATAGACTAGATGAAGTATATTCATATTTGATGTAGAAGGTTCGACGTGATTCAACCGGCATATTCTATTCATCTAGAACAAGCCAACGGGTTATCTCTGCATAGACTGCTTGACATACCAGTCAGGCAATATAAGTCATGCACACTCATTTACTGACCATGTCTCTGTCCTTGCCGCCCACGTGTCTTTGAATATTACATTGTTTAATCCAGACTGGTAACATTCATTCTCAAATAGGTTAGGATAGTATCTAGATATTCAAAGCTTGATGATGTTTCATTAGGGCAACGATGATCACAGCACCAAGTGGCTTCAGGTTTTTTTCAAGGTGACTAAAGAGGGTTTGTCAACTATGAATGGGGTTGGTGTAAGATAGAAGATTCCATTTGTAGTATAGTAACCCAAGTGGGAGGAATTGTAAGAAATAAACAGGTAATATCACATGGCATATCCAACTATTGCTTTCGATTTTCTAAATTTTCTTTGGCTATTAGGCAACGAATTCGCATTATATTGGCATTGTGATGCGTGTAGCTGTAGTTCCAGTAACAGGTAGTCAGTAGTGACATTCAAGTAGACACCTATCTCCATCTTCCTCCAGGAAGAAACCAAGCTGTACGATAATGCTTTTCCAACACATCAAAAAGTGTCACCTAGAATCCGGTATAAAAGGCCAACAGATATAGAAGTACCATCACTACTCTTTCTAGACACACTTGAAGCATGTTGGCTGATTATGACTGCTGCTCTTCATCTAGTGCTAATCGTAAAGTACCGTCGCAGATCTGTTACCGAGGGTAAATAAATATATTGTGCTCTAAAGTGACCTCTTTCCATTTAGAAGTTAGCGAAGGGTCGGAAACCAACGTTCTAGATGGTTTCAGTGGGCGTAGGCGCCTCTGAAGAGGGTCGCCTACTTCCGATACCTTTAAGGGGTAATGTATGTCCATTAGTCCGAATATATCAAAATCAGAATGCCTGTAGAGATACGTTTAACTGAAGTTACAACGCAACATATTGAAGTTGCCATAAAGGGTGCTATGTAGGCCAATGTCGATCTTAGAGCGAGAGGTGTCTTTTTTTCTTCACCCTCTCTTTTCCCCATGATAATGGAGTGAGGGCTCTGAAATTGATGTCACACATGGTAGCTAGGTATACTAGTACTTACCGGGAAATGATAAGTATTGAATAAAAAGGGGATTGTAGTCTATGATGTCTTCTAAGTATTACTTTGCATTGGGTTATTATTTGCATATGTAAGTAGGTACCTAGTTAACAAGCCTCCTCCTCTGACCGCTGCGATTTAGCTCAATTGAAATTTGCTCATCGGTCATTTCCATATTGACTTGATCAATTATAGAATACACTCTCCGTTAGTTACCGCTTAGCCCTTACGACACCCCGGTGGTACCTCCAACTGAAATGGACTGTACAGAGAAGCCGACAAAATAGGTAGTTTTGACATGCATATTTAATTACCTAGACTTATTGGTAACCCTGGCGTAGTGCGCTGAATAGGCCCCTACCTCTTTCCCCCTTTCCGGCCCGTTGGATATACCAACTAGCTGACCCAATTCTCATCAGGCCTGTCAACTATCTATATTGAAATGAAAAGGCGGCTTCCCTAGGTACTCCCGAGACCTTTGATGAAGATAAAAGCTGGGGGGCTACCTCGACCATCCTGAGATGACATGCGTGTAGTATGCACAACACCTACCTACGCCGTCCTACCTCCACGTAGCCCCTTTGATCATCCACTCCAAAAAGAATAAGTAGACTGAGTTTTGGTCGAACCATTATGTGTAACCTTGAGCAAGCTACGCAGCATTGTTTATTACCAATGAAAGACCCGAAGAGGGTAACGCATGTAGTTGATGGCCTTGGGTGCCAATTCAATGCAGAGAATCGGGTAACCCCCAAGAGCTAATGTAGCGGAAGAATTAGGGAGAATAACAACGAAAAATTGATTCAGCTGTGATAAAGAGTCACACAGCATATGCATTGGGGCACACCTACTAGCTTAAGCCCCTTATTCCCTAGGCTCTTATTCAGTGAGGGCATGCGGTGGCGTCCTGTAAAAACGGATCATAAAAAACTACACATGCGGCTCTATGCCAACTGGGAAGATGAGATGCACCACCACTACCAGTGCATACAGCACATGCTGATGACAGCCCCCCGCCCTTTCAACCCCCTCACAGCCAGCGAAAACATGCAATTTCTTCCATCTTTCAAATTTAGAAGAGGCGGGACATGTTTTGTGTCACTATTGTTTTTTCAGCGGATGCGACGGTGACAGCACGCCGAGACGTCACTATTGCGACGGGATGGCTCAGGTTACGAATAGTACGGGGCGCGCACCAGAATAGGGCTGCGGCGCAGCGCAGATGGAATGTGGAAATCTGACTCATCACAAACCGCCCATCCCACATCTAGCAAACATTGCAACTGAAGTAGTGAGACGGGAACTCAGTCTAGCAATGTCCCGCAGCCAATAGGTGATGCCGTAATCCATGAGCAGGCAGGCAGAGGTGCTAATTACCTAGGTATGTACGATGTTACTTGTTCTCATCCACTCGGTGAGGATGCAAGCGCTTGCAACTACTCTCTGGGTAAGTCTGCATTCCGTGGGCCCCTCTTGCTGCCCCCATCTACAGTCAGACAGCTTGGCGGACTTATGAATGACGACATGAGCTGCGCTACTTACAGAGCCTCATATTTGGAGCCATAAGATGTGACTATAACTGTAATGAAGGTAGGTAAATGTTGGTTTCCTCATTGTTCTGTTCACTCATCTGAGTAACCTATCCGTCTCGTCAAGCCCACTCAGATTAATATAACATCAATTATGACAATCGAACAAATGAAGCGCAGAGCGGGACAACCTTCAGATGCTAAAATGCCTAGCTCTAGCTCTAGTTGCAGACCCTCTACCTCGTCTGGGAGCAAGACAAGCACACCAGCACAATCCCGAAACCCCACAACGATGGCGACGACGAAGCTAGGACAGAGCTGGAACAGAAGTACCTGCCATACGTATAGCGCACCTGGAAGACAGCAGCACGGACGACCGCTAGAAGCTGCCGCCATCCTAAACAACCCACGACTCCAACAGGTGACGGGCTTGCATCCACGCAAGGCATCTTGGTGGAATGGTATGCAACCTCCGAGAGACGAGTTGGCCCGGCTCCAATGGGTAATGAGTCTTCCCGACCTATATCCTGTCAAACGACCGAGAGGGAATTTCTGAGAGCGCCATTCACATTTGAATACTTCCAATTGCAACAGTGAGGGAGGGAAAGGGGCCAAAAATATCACTCAACTTTTCGTTGTATATTCGTTTCAGTCATCCATACAGACCAAAACCGGGCTATCGAGTTAGGTATCTAAAAGGCATATGGTGCAAAGGCGGCGGGTTACTATATACAAAAAGGTTCGCCAATAAGGAGCGTGATAGACATTATGCTGAGGGAATCGGATAATGCTGCTTTCCGCGAAGAATGCCTACTTCATTTAACCGACCATCGACTTGCCGATCTCGCTCTGCCAGTCCTTGGCTCTCTCGAAACCGTTCATGTGGAATTGGTAGTCCATCAGCGCTTGTCGCACCTCTTCAGGCGTACTGAGGACAAATGGTCCGTACTGGACCACCTTCTGGTTGAGGATTTGCCCGGCAACGAGAACAAACTGCGCGCTTTCCGTCGCGTTCTCGGGTACCTCGACAATTACGACATCGCCTTCGGGCTCGAATACGCAGTTGTGATATTGGGCGACTGCCTGTTTGCTGGCGCCAGTCCCGAATACTGCGGTGCCTTTTAAGGTGTACGCAAAGGCATTAAAATCCTTCGGTAGCGGCTGAACCAGCTTGCCGCCGGGTTGTATTTCCACGTCTAATAACCATACGGGGGTATAGGCGAGCTGATTTTATGACGAGTCAGTGCGAATCCAGCCGAAGAGTGGGTACTATGGGATGATTCTCTTACATCTTGCACACTGTCGACACCACCTGCCTGTCCGGAGATGACCTTGATGTGGACCTTGCCGTCGTCGAGGTCAACCGCCGGGATCTCTTTTGCCTTTAAATCACGATACCGCGGTTCGCAAGCTTTTAGATGGGTAGGTAGATCAACCCATAGCTGAAGCCCGACATTGGCACTGCCGTCGGCATTTTGTCGTGGCATCTCGGCGTGCATAATACCTCGCCCTGCAGTCATAAACTGCAAACCACCGGACTCTATAGTACCAGCATTGCCCGCAAAGTCTTCGTGGTCAACAGCGCCTGAGCTGGTATGAAACATGTCGTGTTAGCATTGAAAGCCTAATTCTTCAAGAAAGACTGGCTTGTTTCCCTGGCCAATTTTACACCCGGGGGAACATATTAGGGTGATACAATGACCCTACTTACTACAAGAAGTTAGTCACTAGAAACAAAGGGATTTGGAGAATAGTTCAGGAAGTAGAGGATTAGGGTGTCAATGCAATATAGCCTTATACATACCAGAAGATACGTGATGGTTTCCTGGCCACGATGCGGGTGATCTGGGAAACCGGCGCCTGGTTTTATGCTGAAATGCTAAGGAAGGGTTAGCAAGGTCTTCCTAAGGTGTGAGTTATGAACACTCACGTCCAGCATAAGGAATGGCGAGAAATTGCGCAGTTGGGGAGTGCCAATGGATCGCCTAACCCTAGCGCCGGCGCCTTCGGCCTGCTCTACACGACATGTAAGTCTGGATCATACATATTGTCTGATGATGTTTTAGCTTACCAGCAGCTAGAAAGACTTTCCGAATCGCTCGTGGGACCGACATGTCGTTTGCGACGAGCTTTTCTTTGGGATTATAGAACGGAGACTCGGACTCTGGTTTGGCGGCGGTCGTTGTTGTTACCGTGCTGCTGTCGCCGTTATAGAACTTGTTGAAGTTCGCTAGGACACTGTTGAAAGATGTTGTCGCAAACTCGGTCACTTGTTCCCGGAAGACAATAATAGAGAGTATTGCTACAAGTATGGATATGGAAAGCGAAAGGGCCCTCATGAGGGGCAGGGTCTATTAGGGTATTTTATACTAGTAAGACTGAATCAAGTAGGTCGCGAATCAGGGACGAGGGTGGATGCATTATGTACATATGTTTAGGGTAGAAATATAACGAAGATTCGCCCCGTTTTTGGTCTTGAGAGATGTTTGATAAGGAGAAGTGTCACTACTATGGATGTTACTTCCCTATGGAGGGGCATAGGCGGGGCATAGTTGGTCAGCAATAGAAACCCTTCTGATAATTCTTGACAAAATTCCCGACAGTGGGTACGCAGCATCCCCTCCACCCAAGCCTTACCAACACTTTACTCATTGGAAACTCAGCACAAACCCGATTACCAGCGCACTCTATTGCCGCAGTAGCGCCCGCGCACACTTAACCCTACAGGGCAACGCGCGCTTCTTCTAGGACCCGGATTAGTCGCTAGCCGCCACTAGTCTCTTGCTGACTGGCCACTGATCATGGCTGACTTAATTCTTTCAAATTGCCATAATAAATGTCCTACCTCCGAAGGCACCGCAAGCTCCGAATACACTTGCTCTATTCAGAACCAAAGCCGGCAGAAGGCACCACCAATCTATACGGGGCCCGGCTGATGATCCCTAGGTAGCATAACAAGCGGACTATTGTTACTACTTACATCAGATCGTACATAAGGTCCCATTTTCGTATGCCACTGCGTGCTTAAAGGAGGCTCAGCTAGATGTTTTAGACTAATGTGGTGACGATATTTCATATCCAAACAGCCGGTTCAACAGTCGCAAGACAGTGATTAAATTGACGTTTCAAAGTATGGTATCCCCATATGGGTTGGTTGAGTACCCCTAACTAAAGAATCTAGCCCATGAGACAACTACTATACCGGCCCATTCAAACATCTACTTCGAAGCAATAGACCTCCACTGCTGAATCTCGTCCTCACTAATCTCCCTCAGCTTATTGACACCCGCCGGCTCGCCGGTGAATGTACCCCTTGCAACCTCAGCAACCCTGCCGACGACCGTCTTGTCCGTGATAGCGTATGTCACAGAGGTGGTCTTGACCTTCAGAACGCCAATACGCGGGTCGTTCGCTGAACCATCATGGACACCATCACCTAGGTCACCTAGCCAGGCTTTGAGGGTTGGGTTGTAAAATTTTTTGACAATTTCACGATCCGTCTCGATGCTAGTATCTCCCGCAAACGACGCCCACTGGCCCGTGCTGTCGCAGAACGAAACGTTGGTGTGCTTGTCCGCCTTCAGCTCGTCCGTCTTGTGCGACTCTGTGTTTGTCGTGAAGGTCAGGTCAATGTCCCCGCCCTCCTGAAAATATATAAATAGTTGTTAGTCCTCTACCTGGGTAAACAACGAAGTGCTGACGTAGCGACGACTTCTGTGCGTTTTCTTACCTTCCCTGCGACGGCCATGCAACGAGAGACCAGCTTGCCGGTCGAAGAATCACGCGTTGTCATCATGCCGAACTTGCATGACGAAACGAACTTGGCCAAAGTCTCGACCTTCTCTTTAAGAGTCGCATTGGTGTCGATGTTCTTGTTATAATATGGATCCGACGGCTTGTCGCCAGTATCCGCATTCGAGAATGTTGCCATTTTACGAGTGAATCTACAATCAGAGACAGTAGTACCTCTAGGTTGTTGCGGAAGGTAGATAGTTGCAGCTGTTATAAAATAGTGTGGTCTACCTGTTAAGTTTTGGAGCGAATATCTTCTGTTGGCAGTTCTCAGCAAAACTCGAGATGAGACGAAAGTCGATTTTCCAATCATGATTCTCCCTCATCTTATACTCATCATTCATTTGCTACGAGCAGCGAAGATGGTTCCCCAGGTGTACCTATGTGTTACCCCGCTACTTCATCATCATAAAGCTGGATTAGGGGAGCATGTTGTTTCTTTGTGAAACTGGTTCAATATCATGACGTCGTTGAGAATTACACCGCGTCACGATTACGAGACGGAACTGTATCTGGGACCGACACTACTGCAACAGACTCGTGAGTGCACGAATACTGTTACTAGGCCCATTGATCTTTTAGATGGCATATGCTCCTCCTCAATTTGTAATGAGGGATATTGGAAGTGTCTGGTCACCATCCGATGGCGTACATTTATTAAGGCGAGTTTTGATGCAGTAATCAAGGTGCATATCATGTGTACCTAGAATTGAAGCCGACTGGTGAAGTCACTGGTTACGATTCTCTTTCTATTGATCAACTATTTAAATCGTTCCACGTACTTCATGTTGTAGAATTACAGCAGGTTCAGTAAATCAATCATAGCCTGCGCTTGGTATTCATCTCAATCAAAAGGCCGCCTCGTCTTGGCTCTACATGGTCAAGGGGGGTAATCTTATACAAGAAAAGAAAGTTAGGTATATGCTCAGTGCCGCGGCAATTCTCCAGTCGGGAGAAAGTTTTCCTCCAACTCCATTTTATCCTTCCAATGTCCGACCTCCTAGCCTTTCTAGGGATTTCAACAAAAAAAAAACATGATTATTGTATTCGGGCATAAAGATCACGGGAACACCCTGCCGACGTAGTTGAACTTGGACGGGTCCGAAGTATCTAATGAGTACTCGAGAACCTCGCCGTTGGAAATTCCGTAAAACATAGCATCCGGCGTCATCGCGATCGCTGTGAAGTTGGCGTCCGGACCCGAATTGAATTGGAAACTTGAGATGGTATTCATCTTGCTCCCGTCCCAATGGTTGCCTTGGATCTTCCCGCCTTGGAGAAGCCCGATGTATAACGCTTGGTTCCAGCTATCCCATTTCGTAGTTGCGAATTGTTGGGACGGCGCAGGTAGTGGTATATCGGTTTGGAGCTCCGTCACTGGAAGGGATTAGCTTAGGATTTCAAGCGAGTGTTCTCGAACAAAATGCTAATCAACATCAGCTTACCTCTTTGATCGGCACCGTTCCAGGTGTCATTGTACGTCGTCAACCTCATGGTACCGGTACTGTCTGAATTGACACGCTCGGATACGAGCTCGAGCTGGTCAAGCCACGCACCGCGCAATTTGGGAATGATTGCCAAGCTAGAGTTGGCAGCAACGCTCTTGGACTCGACTGCTACTGTCGCGGTTGCCCATGTGCTAGAGTTAGCAGTCTTGATGGCACCTTCAGGCCTTTGGTAGGCCACGATCCAAGTGCCGTTCCCATCAGCTCCCCAAGTACGTTGCCACATGGCGGCCAATTGACCTCCAGGCCAAGTCTGAAGGACCGCGCCGTCGAGAGTATCATTGTCCCAGCTATCGGGTCTGTTGAGGGCATCGAAAGAGGCCATCGACCTGATGATATTGCCTGGGTCCGTAAACCAAACGTGCGTCTCGTATGTAGGACTGTGGTCCATCGACGCGCAGGCCAAAGGAGTGCCCGGTTGGGGGTTGAGGGGTGTCGTCGTGGCGGACATCAACTCGGTCAGATTGTTCGTCTTCCACGAATTGCCCTTGGAATCCCAACGCCGGGCAATAATGCTATTGTATTTGTCTTGGAAGAACACCGTCCTATGAATCACACCATTGTTATCGGTCCAATTAGACGCCGTTATCTTCGAATTGTCGAGTATCAATATTTCGCTCGTTGAATTCGACGATGCCGGATCTTTTGGATCCCCACTGCCCGACCCTGAGGATCCCGACGCGTCCGCCGAGTCTGATCCATTGTGATTCTTACTCGCTAAGCCGCCCGCCAGTCCACCTATAAGCGCAACGAGTACAACGAGCGCAACTCCTAATATTATAAAAAATGTCTTTTTCCGAAGACCGCATATCGTTGCCGCCGGAACTGCTTTCTCGTTCATATGAGGGTATTGGCTGCCATTCTCGGTCGTGCTCAGCGGACTTGGTCCGTAGGCAGTGGAATCTAACGGGCTAGTAGAACTCGGGGGATATGCGCTATTCGGGTACGCCGACGCGGCCCCGTTTGAATACATCGCGCCATTTGGATAACCTCCACCATTGTGATATGCTGCAGCGTTATGGTAAGCCGCACCACCTGCATAGTTCGGATCCTTATATGCCGCCGGCAAGACACCACCTCCTTGATATATGTTTTGTGGTGGATATACTACTTCTTTTGTTGACTCGGGACTATAAAATGATTGTGCGGCTCCCGCCTGCTCGAGAGGAACAGCTTGCGGATAGCTATGGTCTGGATATTGTACCACCTCTTTCTGATAGGTTTCGGGATCTCCACTAGACACCTCGAGCGTGCTATATTGTGGATGTTCCTGTGAGTGCGACATAATGTCTTTTTGAACGACTGATGCCGTGGATAGCGAGTGACAGTTAATACTCAGCTCAAGAATTGTTACCTGGATATCTCGAGGTAGAGCATGGCGTTTTGGATAGAAAGAATTTGAAAAACAAGTTATCACGACACAGCTGACGCTGTGACGAGGACGAAAATGGGATCACTCATAATCCGTCGCGCTGTGCCTGGGGGTCACTCAGGCTTCTTTATGAGAATCCTTCGGTACCTATTGTATCGCAACAGTTCAACCTTACCCTCGTCCCATCTGCCCATGTACACTTGGCTGGCATACTGTGGGCTCGGATAGTTACACACTTTATTTTTAATGCGACCATGTACAGGGATACATAATCCTTCTGGGTCTCCGCTCCCATCCAGCCTATCTCCTCGCCTCCTGTCCAAGCCGGCCTAACCTATCCTGGGCTGCCAATTCCATTTCCCAAGGGCTGCAGGGTGCGCAGGTGCCTCAGCTTGCTGGGAAACCCAAACTATTCGCGAATTTTCTGCTTCCGGCCCCCGTGCCGCAAGCTGTAAGATTCCGTATGCATTCAGTCTTCTAGCCGCATTGAAGATGTGGGTTCTACTTGTGCCGCAACTTAGTGTATTGTCCTTTAGACCTTAGCCGCCCTTAAGGCCGAAGGATCGTACTAGCTCCCATGTTTAACCAATAGGTAACTAAGTCAAGCGCTACATATCTCAAGCTACGGCCCCTAAAACCGTTCCTAGGCTGTTATTAACAAGGCTAACCACCACTATGCCCACTGTCCACCGCCCTACCGCCCCAGTATGTAAGCTTGGCCCAGGTTTAAAGGGCCAAATTTCCCTTCCTGGCACGATCGACACTCCTCCTTGTCTACAATCTGTTGTGTGCAATACATGGCTGCACATGGTGTGTTGTCTCTCAATTGCATGCAGCTCGTTGCAGCGTAGCCAGGTCTTGAATTTTCTTGGAGGCAGGGAGGGAAGAGAAGGCTTTTCTGAACGTTTCAAGTTTCGGCTGCATCTCTCAGTCGCGAACCTCTGTCATTAGGTATCTATCGTGACTAGGGTTTTATTTGAGTGTAAGTGAACGTTGATCTCTTACTAAACTCAAAGGCTAGAGCTACATAGCTTCCTGTCCAGCCTGTGTACCTATGTACGCCGCTAGCACCTATCATTTATCAAAACTTATGACATAACATACATAGTATGCACACCTATGATAGCGTCGTGGGATGTTTCCATTTCTGTCCGTGACGTCAAATCGAATCGGGATTTTCGAGGACCTAGTTGTGAGGATTGCCTCTTTCATCAGAGTGCGGCATGGCTTGAATCCTCACGAGGCTCTTAGAGGGGCAATTGGCTTGCTTAGTGGGCGGATTGGGGAGATCTGTCGTCTTGGATTGAGTGACTGCCTAACGTCAATTTTCTACTCAACCCCGTAAAGCAGGTTCTTTAAACGCTCATGGTATCGCACGTGGTTTGAGTCCATATCCGCTCTTGCCATCGACACTGAATATGTGAGGGCCCAAACCTCTCCACTTGCCTCCTTGTCCACCTTAAAAAGATCACTGCAGCCACGTAAGTACCTCCCCAATCCGAGCCGCGCTGCTACAAACGGGGAACAGATGAACTACAGTACATAGTAGTGTGGCGGCAATTGATCCTTTTCAGATGGAGTTGATCTCGTTAAATCCCACTAGTATCCCTGAAGAAAAATGGCGTGAAATGCTCTGATGCCAGGATATCTTCAAAATAGGTGCCTATTCAGCTATTGTCGCATACGGGACTGTGGGTCCCTATCTCGGGAGGCAATCCGTAACCCTTATGTAGATTTCCTAATGAGATATCTTAAGGCTGTGTTCAGTTGAAAGTGGATCTAGTGGCCACTGGACTGTTACCCTAAGGCGTCACTTATGGGTGGATGGATAAATAAGTGGCTCGTGCAGTCGATATCGCATCTTTAACAATTTATCCCCCTGAAATCGCACGTGGCCATCATCTCGGTCCCGACTACCGACCATCCACTTCATCTACAACATCATTCCCTAGTTGACTACCGCCAGTGCAGGAACTCAATGTTGATCGAACGGTAGTTGCAACATGATTTACAGATGCGATCGTTGCCATTGCTGAACCAGTAGGCTAGTTCGTAAGTGACCGAGTCCACCGATTAATAGTTTTACATGGAAGTCAAAGTGTGTCAGGTACCAGAGCCCTATGAGACCTGCCTGAAAAAGCAGTTGCGAAAGAAGGTGTGAAACACGGACCCTTCGCATGCGTGCAACATTAAAAGGGCCACGAACATGTGAAGAGGCGGACGGCTAGATCAGTCCTCTCTTCTGCTCAGCTATTGCCAAACATGGCTGACTTCGCAGGTCTTGATTTTTATTATTTTTATTATTATTATAAAACTACGGTAAAATCTCGACACAGCGATGGCGGTCTTTTGGCACCTAGGCATGTATTGATAAGCGCCAGGCCATTTCGGATTGTTGTGCGAGGGGTAGTTCTGGCCTCGGCCATGCTACATGTACGCTCAACTTCTCAAGGCACATAATCCAAAGCTCAGGTGACGAACCTTGTTCTACTTAACTTAGAAAGGGGCCGAAAAAGGTCGGAGGGCCAAGACAACGGGACCAACATCAATGCCATAATGCCATCGCCAACACGTATCATGATCAGGTCGTCGGCTGAAGATGAGGTCAGTCCAGGTATCAATGGCTAGGTAGGTAATTACCGCCATTTGATTCAATTCTTAAGACGTAGCGGAATCTTTCGTATGGACTACTCATTTGCTGGATTGACTGAAATAACCTCGCTACCTCCCTCCATCGTGAACTTTGCCGATATAGAGTTAGGTTCAAGATGTGAAAGTCAACTCATTCACAGGTACTCAGGGCCCTCCGGCTTAACTCAACGAATCTTAACCACTCGTTAGGCGACATTTATGCAACGTATCACATGTCCTCTGATTTCTTCCAGAGTACCTAGGTAGAACTTTTCATTTCGAATAAACAACCAACTTCCGAATCCCCCTAGCTATCCAATTATCGCAATGTCGTTCTTGAAATCGGCATGCTCTTACCACGGCGCGAACTGGAGGAGACTTGAGACCTCCCACCATTATTTTCATCGCGATTCCTTCGAAGTGTATCGGGATAGCTTAGCCCGCAAGGAAAGGGAAAGGTTCCTGAACGACATGTTGGGCGTTAGTCAAGATGGCAGTGACAAGGAGCCGACATATTCTCAGCAGAACAAGCGATCCTCTCCGCTGAGTCAGTTCTTCGGTCGAGCTCGCAAGGCCTGGTCTACCCTCCCGTGCTCGGCAGCTGCGAGAGCGCGTCTGAAGGAACGTTCCCGATCGTTTAATCCTAACGAGGAGAAACCAAGATCAGGATCACACGAACCGAAGCACGCTCACTTCTCCGATTATATCGAGGAGATCGGTGATGGTGACCTACACTCAGAGTCTACTTACTATAGCGGCGTCTAATATGACGGATACATCCACCAGTAGACACAAGAGCTGGAGAGCTTGACGTCTAGCAGGATCACTGGGAGAATGCAATATACTAAAAGACTTTCCGCCTCGCATCCGAAAACTCTCATACCAGAGCTCAGGTCATTTCATCAAATGAAGGAGTTCGGTAAGGTTCATTAGATAAATATAATGCGACTCGCTCTCAAGGCAAAGCCGACATGAATCGGTACGGTCGTTAATAACTTGTACATATTAGCTCAATGATTATGTTACAGAAGATAATTTTCATTATTATCAAACGCCGAAGCCCGTACTTGACAATATAGTTGCATGGTCCAATCGTCCGTAAAAAGATGGACCGTTACGTACGTGACAGAGCAGAAGGTAAGTTTCTCTATTTAACGACAGATAGGGCCATACATACGCCCTATGGCTTCTTCGTGCAGTAGCCCTCCTATGGGAATTTGGCATTGACCTAACAGCCCATAGTCCAACTAAATAGGTAGCTAAAATACTAGGTTAGATATAGTGGCCTCATAGTGGATATATATAGGATTTGCATTCTATAGCGCTAAGTTTTCAGCTCAGATGGCCGCCTAAATCTGCCTACCTTATAGGTTGTGTGAAAGTGGGTTAGGGGCGAAATAGTACCAGTCCATGTTAGCTAAGAAGCGCCTGCTGCCTGCACAACATTGGCACAGTTCCCGGAACAACATTAGGCCTCCACTGTCTCGTGCTTAGAGCCTAGCAGCACATTGTTCACGAGGCTCTTGGTCTTCTCTAAGTGACGAAGGCAGAATCTCTCTCCTCGCATTGAACCTCTGACGTTTGCAGGAAGTGTAGAAAGCTGCACAGAAATTTGAGGCTTCACTAGATGTCAACTAAAATAGAAGGACTTCAGGCGCCGGAATAGTAGGTATCGCTTACCTAGCTATATGTTATACAACTCGGTATTCTATTTGATTTGGAGGTCAACTTTCAGACCTCATATATTCTTATTTAGGACTACGGGCTACCACAGGTAGTGGCTTGGGTTGACTTGAGTCTACGTACAAAGAGCCGGTAAAGGATGATAACCCAATCATACACCCAACCATGAAGGACAGACTCAAGACAACAAGCTTTGAATTCCTCAACTACGGTCTTCCAGAGCATTCTTCCGAGGCTAGCCATGATCTGTCCGTCAAGAAGGATGCGTTCTGGAGCTACTGCGGCCCGCTGCTCTCCGGATCAGATGATCTCCCGTCCAGCTTACATGACTGGACCGATGCCGCCCTATCCAGTTCTTTACTTCCTCTACTTCTCCCATTCTTAAAGTTCGCCAATGATTTCATTACAAGGAACGGCCTGGATCACTACTGGCTCACCATCCGGGCCACAAAAGCGACCACGGAGTTCAACAAGCCCAGATGGCACACCGACGACATGTTCTTCAGCAGGTCTTTTAACGGCGGCCTAAGGGCGCCATCGCTACGAAAGAGCAAAGAAGGGGAGAGGAAACTAGACCTCGAGACGGATTGGAAGTTGTGCACTACGTTGCTGGGGCCTGCTACGATGTTCATTGGTGCCGAATACCAAGAAGCGGCTCGCGAAACGTCCCGCGAAACGAAGCGTGCCCTCGCCACAGATCACACTTGCACCTCCATTAGATGTGTGGGCTGCGCTGCCACGGCAGACGCCGTTAGGGATCGGCTTACCACCGAACTCGCGCCTTTCGACTCAGTACAGGCAGCGCCAGGCGAATGCTCCGTCTTCCGTATCGGCCAGGAGCGCGGTGCTGTACACTCGGAGCCCTGCATGAGCCGAGGGGATCGAATATTCATTAATGTCGTACCGGGGAAGAGGGACGAACTCGCCGGTCTCATGACTAAATGGGGAATGGCCTTCCCTAGATCTTGGTGGATTGCTCCAAATGTCTTACGTGGTCATGAGATAGCTGATATATGACGGGATGAAGATCAGATATGAATACAGGTCTTCGTTCAGCCGGCAAAGGATGGGCATCTTGAATGTTATGCATTTTCTAAGATTTTCGACACCCCCTCAGGACCTAGACAGGCAGATACTGACAACTCTTTTTATTACTACGTAACTCTCACTTCATGCCAATTGTAAGGGAGTTTCACAGGTAATATCAAACCGACCCAGCAATAACTAGTAAGGTTAGATTGAAATGAAATGTTTAGTATGAGGAGTTGAATATGTACCTGTATATATAATATATCATTTGGCGAACTGAAGTTATATCCACCCCTTTTCCTTCATTTCCTGGTCCATTTTCATTTCTGCTTTTCTTTTGGCTTTTCCATTCTGGTGAACCAAGTAACCCAACAGGCTCACGATTCTCCTACAGCGGTCGAATGAGATATCTTCATAGCGCCTGATTGCGTGATCTTCCAAACTTATGTCGTACATCTCCCCCTTGTCGCTCTTCAAGAACGTCATAATCCGTAGTGCGAATAACGATGCATGGGCGACGAGATCATATGGCTTGTTGAAGCAATCGTCATCCACCACCTGCTGCAGTGTTTTGCTCATCCTCCGCACCAGTCTGGATGTCCTCTGATCCAGCAAGTACTCGTCGACGTCTTTCCAGTCTGCCAGTTGCTGCTTAGTCGACGATGAAGATAGGCATCTGTTCATGTACATCCGGAACGCTTCTTTGACGGGCGCGGCTTTGACCAACGCTTCCGCACCGGTCTCATCTTTTAACCTGAGTGCAGCTTGTAGCTCTCCTATCGTCCTCGGCGCCCTACCGGGTACTGACATATTGAGTGTTCGGTTCGATATTGTCTTTCGAGTTCTGATCTCGTCGCTAAGCTCTCGAGTTGTCTTGTACGTGCTGTCTCCAAAGCCATGTTGTGGAAGGCTCTGATTCCCTTCATACAAAGCACTGACATTTTGTTCAATTCACTCGTTTCCCCAAATGGGCATTGTTCAGTGAGTCTTTGTTAAGTTACCGTGTCAGACAGAGACAGTGCCTAAATAGCATGACTGGGAAGTACAAAGAGGCTACTGCTCTTCTACACAATTGACGAGGGGTTAGAAGGTGAATTATTAATTATTTGGAAATATTTGGAAATAGCATTCTTACATGATGTAAATTACCGTCTTGATTGTAGTCCCACGATTAGATATCCAGTCCGTGGGGGGGCGCTCGTTAAGACCTTAAAACGTCCCCTGGAGCCCCGAGTCAGTGCGGTTGACGTTTGGGAACTCGCTAGAATAAGCTGATCCATTCATCGTCCATGGGTTGTTGAGCGAACCCGATTCGAACGAGGGCTCGCTCATGGACGTCGTGCTGTCATTATTGTAGAATCCCTCCAATGTACAAGGGAAATTGAGATCTAAAAGAAGGGGATCTATTACTAGTTAGCCAGCTTCATTGTTGGTAGATTATTTATAAGCAGAAGAACTAGTATTCCACTAAAATCGAATGACCATGGGGCAACCTGCCTTGAAAAGTAAGCATCAGGTTTAGCTCATCCTCGCCAGCAGGGCTTGCCGTCGGAGTAACTGTGGCTTGGAGGACTAGTCGTATAGCCTCGATCGCTCTTCTAGCGTGTCGAGATATAGCACTGAACCGTTGCCAGCAATCTGATGACGTTGCGAGGAGCTGGCTGATCTCCTCTATGCTTACTCCTTCTACTGCGCATTCAGGCGTGCTGCTGACTTGTTTCATATATGCGCAGAGAATGCTAGTTGCTAAGAGGAATTCATTGTTCATCACGGATGAAAGTTTCCAACGAGCTTCGTACAGTAGGCCATCTGGTTTGACGGACTCGTAAACAATGTGTTGATATTCAATGATCTGTGTCGCTGCCTTTAATGAGACTTTCCGGGAGTAGCTGTAACGTTCATATTGATTAGCAGCCATGAAGTAATTTTTGTGCAGCACGATTATTAGTCTGAGGAAGCAAATCTCCAACCAGATCCTCTGCATGATCCTAGTTGGAGGATCCGTGATTGACTGTGCTATAGGTTGCATCTTCAATGCTGGCGGAATATTACGTTTGTCGGTATTCACTTTTCGATCCATCATCAAGATTTCTTCATATTTATGAAGTCGGGTATCAGTTGCTATGTCACGAACCTTCTCCCAGAGAGATGCGACGCGGGTTCTGATTATGACATACAAGATAGGGGTCAAATCACTCTCAGGTCGTGACGGTGGCAGTCTCGTTACATCCTCGTCAAAGTCGGAGTCGAGAAGGTTGTGCGGCTCTTCTGTGTCTATTTGATGTTCTTTGAGCACTGCGGCACCGTAAGTTAGCAATCCCTACCTAGCTTCAGGTAAACATTCTAGATAGTCTCTAAATAGCTCTCAAATGAGCTGCAGAAGAAAACATTACCCCTGAGATGAGACAAGCTAAAAAAAAAGGGAGGGGGAGATGGGCGCTCATGATGTTACATACTGCTCGGTAGGCCCATTTGAGAGGCAAACATAAGGTTTGCCTGATATATGGCTGCCCATGTTCGTCTTCTCATTTCGCCATCGAAGGGTGATATGACCGAAAAGTTCTTGGGGTCTCTATGGTACCCCATCCTCATAGCGATATTCATGATCATACCCAAAAGAATATGACTACCAAGCTCTACGTCCTCTTGGAGTAAATGCTCCGTAGCAATGTAGATGATGAGAGTCTGTAGAACATACGGTCCGCCCCTAGTGTACCTACCTAACGTCAGGCACTGAACAATCTTTTCCCGATATACTCTCACGAGAACCGCACTCTCGGCATCGGGAACCATAGAGCTCAAATCCTGACCGGTATGTGGCATTGAGAGTAACGTGGCAAGGCACATCATAGCATACAACTGGCCCACCCATATGATTGGAGCTGCAAAAGGATCTTCCCAAAATTTTTCATACTTCATAAGCTTGTCAGCGTCTAGAAAGGGCCTAATATGCTGATAGACTAACCTGTCGAATAAATTGGGCACTATGTATAATTGCTACGCAAAGACGTTAGTCCCTACAACCGCAAGTAAATAAGGCGAAGAAATAATTAACGAACCCGGGGCTAAGTCAAGGGAATTGAAAAATATAGATAACAATCGATCGACGGCAGGCCGCGGTGGAACTGTGCTCAAAATTTCCCCTTTGCCAATCTGAGTAAAACGACCATATAGCAGCAGCGGGCTTGGGCCATGATCCGGGGCGACCGGCGGAATAGGAAATGACAGACCGGATCCTGCGGCATCTGGAAAGCATTCCTTCAACTCAGAGATGCTATCCAGTAGAGCCGACCAATGTGCGCCATCGGCATAGCTAACTCCGGCAGGAGTATCCGTCAGTGTACCACAACCGGCCGGCTCTCCTGGTCCGACCGGCCCGGGCGCCCTGGAATCAGGGGAATCCTCAGTGCGGTGGACTAATGCTTGGTGGGCGTGCGGCGACGTGGTCGCATTTGACGAGGTCTTTGGTCCTGCCCGTTGTATGAGAACATGAACGAGGCCCTCAAGTTCGCGGATGCGATTCGAGACGGTACTGGGATCCCGGTCCGAGGAACGTGATCCTTCCGGGGGATAGGAACATGTCGTGGATAGCCCACGAAGTGTACATGTTCTGCAAGGCTGTTGGCGGTCACACTTTACCCTAAGCGGTGTAAGTATAAGGTCACATTGTCATATATCAGGTACTGCATACTTGCGGCGCCTACATAAGTTGCACGAAAGTTGAGGTTTGTCTCGGCGCCGGTTCGCCGGAGGTAAGAGGCGTTGTCCCGTCGGAGGGGTGGTCGGCATATCTTCTCTTAGCGTCATTGGTTACCAAGGGGCTGGCTTGTTGGTCTCACAACTGTGTGATGAAGACTTTTCTGACAATAGGTAGGTAGGTAGGTGGTAGACAGTTGTAGACCGATAAAGGCCATTTACAAATCGCACTGAGTGTTAAATCCGACCGTCCGACCGTCCGATCCTCCGTCGTAGATCCACGGCTTCACCGAATTTGGGCAGAACAAAACCATCCGATTGCATTGCCAGGTTGCGTACTTTGTAGAATCTCAAGAAATCTGATGTCAGATCTAGGTTCTAAGAAAACGATGTTCTATTAGGAATTCAGAGGATCCCGTATAATCCCTCTGCTAGTAATGTTTGAAGAGGGTGACGTACGATCTTGTCAATTCTTCGTCATGGTCAGCTTTTGGCTGGTGGCTCTGTATGCTTATCCCAGATAAACAAACAAGTAGAAACGAGATAGTCAGTGAGATTAAATAGCCTTTGACCAAGCTATTCACTGTAGATTAAAAACCTTGGATAACGATGAGGCTCTGTGAATCCTCGTAACTGTTGCTTAATCACAGACTCCTGTTTTCAGGCAAACGCGTTGGTATAGTTACTGCGATAGTAAATGCATTGATATTCTTGAGAGCATGAAAAAAAGGACAACCATCGATTAGGTCTATTACTTTTTTATTTCATGCTTTCGAGTAAATTCTTCAGAACACTATCTAGGTATTCACTTATCGGAGCGTACCCCTCTACCCACCTCCCTCCTCCTCTTCAGATTATTGACAGATAGAGAAGACTCAAAAGAACTCAAACTCCAAACCGTTTGTAGCATCGGCTACCCGGATACCTACCTAGGTAATTATGTACCTATTCAACCCTCATTATGAGTATGTATCTTTTCGTATGAAGTTGGATGATCAGAATGAGATTCCTATCGTTCATAGATTAGGTACGCATGATGTCATCACGCCTTGGCTATTGTCACCCCGAATGATCCGGCGCGTTTTTCCTAAACTCCACCCAAAGCCGATTTGGAAACGCCGTGTTTTCTTACCTCAAAACGTCCACCAGTGCTCGATAGTTTGAGGCAGCACGTGCACCTGTGTGATTGTGATTCGATGAAGTATCCACAGCACTAGTTGGGCATCACCTTATATGCCAGATGGCGACCTTAGCAGATGGAGACGAGAGTCCCCCACCGTACATTACAGGAAGCCATAACGAGGCCGAGGAGGTAGTTCAGCCGGTGATTCTTATACTTACCGGATACTTCATCCGCGCTCAGTCTGCTGATGGTACTCCACTGTACGAACTTTCTCGAGATGTCAGGCATTCTTCAACAAGTGAAGCCCAGCTAGCACAGGTATCACTAGGACGCCTGATTCACAACGTGCGGGTCACCGCCAACGGTACGCCTCGTACGTCGCAACGTAATAGACACATCTTCGAACTCAAGCACCTGCCGTCGGTGATTTCTACAGGGTACCCCTACTGCTTAGACTCGGTATCACGCAGCACTGTCGGCAACCTTGCGCTAAAAAGCGCTTCCTTCCCGCGACAAGGGTTCAAGATTGTTAAGATAAAGCCCGAGAAAGAAGATGGATTTCCGAAGGGTTATCGCGCGAGGAGGGAGTCGCTAAAGGAGAGCGAGCTGATGTTCGAGATACTCAAGAAGAGCGGACGCTACGAGTGGATGAGCCCCGAGGGAAATCGTATCGCGGTGGAAGACGAGACGGAGGAAGACCAGGCTAGGCTGATAGTTACGGCGCCCGTGACAAGGAAGACGATGGATGCTATGATCGGCAGCTGGTGCTTGAGAATTTGGCGCGATAGTATCAAATCAACCAATGAGCCTCGAAGTCCACGTAAGTTCACTTCATCGTTTACTTCTTGTTGAGCCTAGGGCATGTGCTAACATTCTCGAAGTCAGGTCGGAAGTGCGTAGCGGACGTGAGATTCTTCCTAGATTCTGGTGAGCAAAATGAGAGGACCAAATGGCATTGGAGATGCTATAAGTTAAAAGGGGTTGCGCTTTCAGTACGTCTCGATAACCTATCATGCTGATGGGCAAAACGAAGAGCAACTGGTCACACCTACAACTCAAGGCAAGATTGGAGCGTCTCTTAAGTCATTTTCTAGATTGCAAGAAGCCTTGGCATTGACAAGAGGCCATCAAAGCTTTGACACAATTCACCGGTCTTATTTTTGACATTCATAAGTTTTACTTCACAGCGTCTACTAGGATTGGTTGGCTGGGAGCTATTGATGACATCAGGTTCATCTGAAATTGATTGAGTCCCCTGTTCGCCATCTGATACCGGTTTACTCATAACGGTATGAGATATGTGATGCACCAAAAATAGACCAAAAAAAACGACAGTCTGTCCGAGCACATCGCTACTAAACGTCCAGATAGCCAAAATTAAGTTGTTGAAACAGCGTCTTTCTTGATTTCGACCAATTGGATGTCGAGTTATGTCGATGTCGATGAACTTGGCGCCAAGGTGATCAACGTTGACAATTGAGGGTTGAAACATCTCCTCGTTCTATGGCCGGTTTCAAATTTTCTGGGCATCGGAACTGAAGATGAGATGCGATTTTAGGTCATTTAAAGTACGATCATGTTCTGCGGAGAGCATTTCTTCCAAAATCTGCACCTGCATTTCTTTTAGGCAACTTGGCACGTGTAATTTTTCAGGTCACTTCACTTCGAGTTATCGGGCTGTGCCCTCACTGTTCATCGTCTACGGCTGGACCTGATTTTTATGATTATTACTTTCGTGGAGGTTGACTTGTGCTCTTCCCCTTTGTTTGTTCATCAGATTCCAAGAAGCCTAGATTGCCAAGGTTCTAATAGTGTCGCGTACCCATAATGAGGTAAGTGGTCAGAAGGTTGCAAGTCGATTTGTTCATATCCAGTTTCTAACTAAGATGAAGGAGCTCAAGTTATCGGAGGCGCGCTCGCGCAAATGACCTGCGGGTATTTGTTCGCGACGATGTCCCAAACACTGCTGAGGACGACATGTCCGATTCAGATTCAGAAAGTGAAGGGGAACCCGACACACCCTCGCCAACATCGCCCGACTTCCCGTCTTCTGCTCCGAGTGGGACATCAGACACTGCCACAAGCTCAACTGTTTCACCAGGTTCTACACAACCAACAGAGGGGATCACATCACCTGGAGACACACAAGGTGCACTGTCGCAGAACAACGAAGCTCTACAAGCTCAAGTTAGTGATGGTGGAACTGATACACCTGGTATGAGCAAGGATGGGGCCATTGCGTTTGGTGCAGTTGGTAAGAATCCTATCAACGACTCCTTTAACATGCGCCTATACTAATGAGTTTCGTCACAACAGGCGGGGCAGTAATCGTCGCAGCCATTGTATTTCTCATCTGGAAGTGCCGGCGTCGGCGTCGAAACCATGCAGGTGGGGGGCTTTCGGGATTATCACCATTCTCCGGCTTCAACAGAATGGAGGATCCTCAACAGCGAGGTACGGTAGACTATAGACCACCTGGGAAGACACAATCGAAGACCATGGACGACCTTATCGCGGCTGCGTATGCTGCCGAAGACGGCAACGCTTCTCAGTACGGTGCATATGCGGACGAAAAGCAGCAAATGAATGCGTCCATGTATGCTCCCCAAACGAACCAGCCGATGCCAATGAGACAGTCAAGGGCGCCCGGTCCGCGAGCCTCCAGTGGGACATCAAACTCTCTTTACGTCAATCAGCTCCTTTCTGGGTTCTACAAGGGACCGAAGACGGACGGATTAGCCGTCCCCGGAAATGCGAGAATGCCTCCGCCGGCAGCTCCGTCCGTAGCCGGCGAGACCGTGGTCACAGCCACTACAGAGAGTACTTGGAAGACGTGGGGTTGGTCGCAGCCTAAAAAGCCAAAAGAGACGTGGGTCGACAAGATGCGTTTCGGAGGATCGAAATAAACCTAGCCAAACATTAAGAGATTCGTAGAGCAGATCGGAACTTTACATATCTAGCTTCCCTTGAATCGCATTTAGTGGAATGCTACTGCACTAGAGGGGCACATCTGGCTTCAATTAGGTCTTGTCCCTAGAAGAAAAGGGGCTGAACATTCGTAGGCAATGTCAAAATTAGCAGAAACGTGTATGTTAAGTTCCTTTCTCGCCAACCTCCACAGATTCAAGTTTTGGAACCTATTTTCATTGCACCAAGTCTACTCTCTGGTCGTGTGTAAATCATGTATTAAATCAAGCTTCGCCGTGTATGATTCTCTATAGGGTCAGGTACATACTAATAACCACTATGAGAGCTTCGCTCATTCGTCCCCAAAAGATATTAGACCTTCACGCAAGTTATTTCAAAAACCAGCAAGAGTTCTCCTTCCCTTTTAATGACGGCGATTGCGACGGCGACGGCAAGGACCGCAGAATGTGGCCTTGCATCGTTCGCAACGATAATGATGCAACCACGTGAGCATATCGCAGTGCATACAGCCCCGACGCCCTATTCTCCTTTCCCAGTTGTGAGAACATCCGTTGTTGCGGTCGCGGCTGTATTCAACGACTTGATGGGGTGGGAATTCTCTTACACGGATAATGGGTCTGCGCATCTCGATAGCATTGTAGCGTCTGAAGTATTCGACGAAGTCGTCGGAATCCTCGGAATCGTAGTCCACCTCGTCTCGTTCATCAAGGCGTCCACGCAGCAGGCAAGAGCAGCTTTTCCAAGCCTTCTGACAACAGTAGCAGAATTCCATACCGCAAGTACAACTTCAAAAATATCAGTACCTAGATATCCCATATTGAACTCTGTCAGGGGCACTTCTTACGTAACGTGGAAACATCCTGCAGTTAATTCGACCATGGTTCGACAGTTTGGACACTGCTTCCACCCCTTACTCTTTGCGACCTTGAGTAGTTTATCCAGACTCTTGTCGCGAGGGCAATTGCCGGAGTGAAAAGGGCCTCTGCAAGCGAGACAGGTTTGACTATCGCACTTCTCGCAGGTTGCAGTGCCGAAGTTGTGCATTCTTGGCGGAATGAAGGCAGAGCATTGCGGGCGGTAGCAGTACGTCCTATCTGAAATCGACATCTCGGCAGATTTTTCTCGATACCGACTTATCACGCCCTCCGGCAGAATCGGCTCGTGAGGCTCTAGGGGGATCGTCATCCGGCAGCAGCGCGGGGGAAAGTTTGCGTCGTTTGAAACTGCATTCCAGAAGAGTTGGGCAAGACAGTCGTGGCAGTAGGTGTGATGGCATGGCGTCCGTATCAAATTGGTAACCTTTTTCACTTCTCTGCAAGCTCGACATATTTCGGTTCTGGTAGTGACGATGCTACCATGGTTGGAATTGAAACCGGCGGTTGAAGGATGACTATCTGGCCCGACGGCCTCATGATCGACCTCGGTCATTGGTCGATTAGAAATAGTATCCTCAAGGTCGCCATACACCTACTAAGATCAGCGTCCATTCTGATTTAATAATTAATGAGCCCATGGGGATGGATTAAATGAAGATAAATGTGTGCTGGGGACTTATAGTATGGTGTTTGTTTGCCGTGATGTAAATGAAGAGGACGGGTTATGATTTTGCTTACAGATGTATCTGTTACTTGAGGGGAAAATCAATCGAGAGATTCGTAGCTTTGAATAACGTTCTGGTGTGTAAGAGCTGCCGTTTCCGATACTAGGCTGATTCATGAAACCATGGTATTTCAACCCTGGGCTGGTTAGTCTTTAATTGAGACGTCAATGTCGGAAGAACAGGAGGTCATGACGATAATAATTGCAGATTAGGAAAATAAAAGAAGAGGAAGTATGTCAGGCGGCAACATAGTTCAGACTGTCAGAACTAGATCAAAGCATTGGGCACGGTCATTGAGAGCTTTCAGACTGTTCAAAAGAGAGTTGCACAAAATTTCTTGAGCGTAATGGGGTACATACTATGTCCAATATGTGCTCTTATCATGTATATAAACTAGGGCCGGGATTCACTCGATTCAACGAAGTCGAGAAATGGAATAGAGTCCGATACCCCCCTGAACAGCTTGCCCACTCTATCCTCGCAACTTTACTTTATAAAGCATGTCAGAACGCAAGTGATAAAGTAGATAATATGTAGTTGAGAATGAGCTCTGTAGTACCAAGGTTGGTAGATATACATATGTAGTCAATCTGCCAAGATATGCCCTCATAACAAATGCTATTAGGCTAAGGGTTGCTCTTATATCAACCGTATAATTTTTTAATTTCATTTTTGTCATGCCCTTGGAAACAACTGTATGGTCGCTATCTTCCATGGATACCTACCTAGGTACCAAGGTACTTAGGTATTCAACTAGCAATGTACTCTGCGTCCCCCCTTTTCTCTCTCTCCATCTGTACGAGTGATATGGAGAATCCGAACTTGTTATCTGCTTTAGGATTTTATCTTGTGCGGTCTTTTTTCTCCCTCGTGTAGAAAGTCATGGGGCCAGGGATTAGTTTATGTTGTGACGAAATACGATGTTACGCTTTGAAGTTGCCACAACGCAAAGTCATCTTGGATATCTTCGAGATCTCTTGGCCACAATCACCTTCTCATATGTGTCCTTATGGTATTTCGGTTTAGCAGGAATATTTTAGAGTCTACTGGATTTTCTCAAATGCGTCGCACGGGTGTTGCCACCAGCCGAGAGTAGTGAATTCGGTGCCAGATTCGACTCCGTTGGGAATTCTCGCTTGGTCCTGATTAGCGACGGGAGGTAAGTGAATACCTTATAGAATTCTCTTGATTCGATATTCTCCCGTGCTAATGTGTTATGGTAGTCGTGGCACATCCGAGTTCTATCGAGCCCGAGCTGCTACCACGAAAGGCTTGATTGAAGAGCATGGCTTCACTCATGTAGCGGTCGAGTGCGACTGGTCTGATGCCCGTTCCATAGATCGCTATGTGAGATAGAATCCTAATAAGTTCGAGGACGTACCCATCTATGTCTTCGTCTATTTCCCGAGTTGGGTATGGACTCTCCTAATTTACCCCCTTTTTGACATTGTTCGGAAAAACGAATAATGAGAACGACTAATTATAGATGCTATAAATATGGCGAAATGCCGAGGTGTAGGAATTTGTAGACTGGTTGGGAGAGCACAATGCGCGCTTACCCGTGAACTAAAGGACCATCGGACAATGGACTCGACCTGTATAGCATGCATGCGTCGACACGCGCTGTGGCCGAAAATCTCCTAGGAGGACCTAGCTGGAACCGCGCGCAAGTGGTACCCTCGCGTTCGGAGAGCTACGAGCGGATGATGCATGATACGGGCATCCCGTCATTCGTAGTCGAATTGCGTCGGATGAAGACGGAGCCTATGCTGTAGCGATTCATCAGCGTGACAAACGGACCCGGCACGGAGAAGTGAAGTCACTAAATGTGGACTACTCTTGCCGAGCAATATGGCGTTCGTTTGGGTTGATGAGACGATAGCTGTAAAGGGGGGAACTTGCCCATTCGGGATCTAGGGGGTAATAGGTGAATTGGTGCAACGCTATATCTCTACATGATAGATTGAGCCGAAGACAAGACGGCGTTGACGTTCCTAGCAAAGACTAGTAGACTCATGTTCTCAAGTTGCAGATCAACTATACAACGGCTTCATAAGTATTTCTAAAATCACCATGCCACATTCATCGCAACGAAGACAATACATACCTATATATATATATATATATATATATTGTAAGATGTCAAAAATACCCGTATGGAAACTCCGTTGGGATGCATATCAAATTATGGTCTATCGGAACGCTCAAAACAGATCGCCACCATCCCGAAATATGATTTCATCCTTGCTACCCAAAACCCTTTTTTCAGATTCGCTCCGCCGCTAGCAAATAGAAGTCGCGTCGCGATAAGTTGTCCCCGGCCTGATAAGAGATTGAAATATGAAGACCCATCCTGAGTGATAACGTAGGTAAAAGGTTGTAAAGCATGTCGATAGGTAGTATGTAAGGCGAGCGAGGGTTTCTGCTGATATGGGTTTAGACTCCTTCAAAATCATTCATCTTAAGAGTCTCGACGTCCTGATCGTAAACTCTCATGAACAATAAGCTACCAAGCATAGAAATTGCCGCGCATGTTCATATCTCATCCCATCATCGTCTCGTCGTGCTCAGTCCCGTTACTCCGTCGTCACATATTAACATCATTTCCATGTTGTACACTCTCAAAGAGGGGCGATTGATCCTTTGGCAGGATAAGTTGACTTTGGTTTAAAGTCGTTGATAGTATTTGAAGCACCTCGAAGGCCTCGTTGGTAGCTGACCTGAGGCAACAAGCATAGTCGTTGAAAACTCCTAAGATTGAAGCCACATGTCGTGCAATTGGTTTAATGCTGCCCATTGCATTCTGTTTGCAATCATTGCGAGAAAAGCACCAGAAAGCGGCCAAATAACTTCTGCCGATGTAATATCTTTTCCACGTCTAATGTCTAATCGCCCAGTTCATTCAATGTCAACTGCCGCGAGTTGAAGGTGGCCAATGGCCATCAATTACCCGCAAAGGGTGAATTCGTAGAGACATTCGCGTCTAAGGGGCAATCGCAGTCCCTATTGATTTTGTGTAAGGATCTTCTTGGCCGTCTCCGTGCTACCAATACTTGTTTGAGTGTCACGTCTCTTAGCACCCGACAGCGTCCTGCCAAGGGGCGAGCTGTTGAAATCTTTGGCTGGGGTCCGTCTCTTAGACTTCATGACGAGACCCTCATCACTGTCGCTATCGTCATCATCGATAGCCCTGGTGGTAAGAAGAGAAGACGTTGCCATTGGGCGACGTGGCCGAGGAAGCAGTAGCCCTTGATATGGCTCATCATCGTCAAGAGGGAAACCCGAGATTGGTTCCTTTGTAAGAGCCGGTGGAGTCAGAGAGTCGGTTGTATCGATAAGGGAAGGACGTTCAACAGAGCCCGGTGAGCCCGGCTTCAATAAGAACTCTCCCTCAGCATCAGCAGATACCGAGCTAGCACCACTGAGCAAGGCAGGCAGTGATGGGTCTGAGCGAAATATCTGCAAGTCTTCATTTCGGCTCGCTAGGTTCCCCATGCTAACAGGGCTTGTTGATTCACTTGGACTCGTCAGCGGAGTCATGATGGTGTCTGTGGATGCTGAGGCTGACGTTGCCGCGGTCCCGGTGTCTCTAGCAGGAGATCGGGCGTGGTCTAACGAGAGTTCATCATCGGGAGAAGGAGGACAGGAGATGTAAGCAGCAGTATCTTCCTTATGAGATCTCAGCACTTCTTCACGCCTCGCTTGTTCTTCGACTTCCCGATGCTGTCGACGGATCGCGTGTTCGTGAGCTCGCGCAAATGACTCCGGGGTCGATGAGTTGTAAACTCTGGGTGGCGTGGTTTTGCCTTCTAATTGTGAGGCACGGTGAGCTGTCATTGGTCGTTGATCAAGCTCTACGGCACTCATATGCTTTTCGTGTATGTTGGGGTCCGAGTTTGGTTGACCATGCTGGTAACTTCGGAGTGCTCGAGGAGAAAAGAACATAGGAGAAGACAAGGCAGGCAATTGATGAATGTATGATTTGGGCTCGGGGGGTTGAACTGATATTGGACGTTTGGGAAATTCGATACTTCCTGGGGCTACCGCTGTGCTTACGGCAACCTTGGCTTCAGCACGCTTGTCATTATTCCCGAAGAGGCCGCGGTCCACTGATCTTGAGCGAGATGATTCGTCTTCTAGGCCTATATCTCGAGCCTTCCTTAGTGAAGCAATGGGGTCATCCCTGATGCATGTTTCGAGAGCAGGGGTGTTCGGCGTAGTCTGTGATTCCTTGCTGGGCGTAAGAGCAAGGAATGCATTGGTGATTGATCTCGTTCGGCCATGACGGTGACTTAGATGGCCCCTGATGGACGATAAAGATGTCGATGTCGATGGTGGTCCAGTCAAATCTGGATGCGCGTTAAAATCGCTGATAGAGCCGGTTGCGTTGCGCCTGAAATCTCCGCCTACCAAATTCGCCGCTCGATGGGCGGGATCCGATGAATCGTGGATTGGGGACTCCTGAGGAGATGCGGTGACACTTTGTGATAGGGGATGGTCGCTTTCTCTCACCGTAGCAAAATAATCATCGGGCCTTAAACTTTTCCGGCGAGCTTCTCGTAGATGAGGAGCAACTGGTATGCTCGGAGGTGTCTCGCCTGTTGAGCTAGCAGCACTACTAGCCGCCCTTCTCCTTGCGTAGCCCTCCGTTCTGTCGCCACTGCGCGGGTGCATTACCTTACCAATGGTTTTCTTCACAACCGAACGGGCTCTCTCGAGAAAAGTGAGCGGAACAACGGCGCGAGTAATCTCTCGTTCGTCAACTTCAATCTTGCGGCCAGAAGTGCGACGTGAGGGGTCTGTCTCGTCGATCCATGCAATAAGATTGGGAATACCTTGTACAACCCAAGGATGGCGCTTGACTTCCCTTAGCCTTATCCGCTTCTCGGGATTCTTAGTCAACATGCGGCGCAAGAGGTCGTATAGGACATCGTCGATCTCTTCGTAAGCGAGAACGCTATCGTCGCGGTACGGCTCACTGCTAATACGCTTGTAGAAAGACGTGGACGACGGCGAGTGTTGCGGGTCAACCGGCCTGAGCCGGCGGCGTGGAATGTATACATCCTCTTTAGCAATCTTGTGGAACATCTGAAACTCATCTTCAGCCATAAACGGAATTCGAGCGAAGATAAGACAATAAAGCGTCACTCCCAGAGACCATACGTCGATTTGCTCCGAGATTTTTGGCTGCGCTTCACTTGGGTCCGTATAGCATAGCTCTGGTGCAAAGAAAGCGGGTGTGCCGACAGTCTTGGCCAATTCGAGGTCATCGTCGAAATCACGGGCTTCCGATTCCGATACGAGTTCATCTGGTTCGCCTTCGCGGATGGGTCGACCAAAGTAAGAAACACCGAAATCGGAAATCTTCACTCTGTGGTCCTTGGACCATAGGAGGTTGGCGGGCTTAATATCACGATGGACAACGCCTTCGTAATGCAAGTATTCCAAACCAAGTACAGTGTCTCGGAATGTAGCACGAGCATTCTCAATCGTAAAGCAAGGGACGTACGAAAAGTCGTCAGCAAAAGGATCGTGCGCTTGTGGATTGTAGTCGACAGACGACATATGAGAGATGATGGAGTCGGCCATGCTCGGAGACCGGCCGCGGAACATGACATCCTCAGGATATGCACTTGTCAATGTCCTGTCGAGGGCTGTCGACGATCCAGGCTGAGACCGCAAGGGCCCGGGAGTCTCTACGTCGCTCTCGTTTTCGACACCGACGCCGACTGAGGAGACATCAAATTCCGAGGGGAGAGGGGTGCTCGCACGAGAACCCGAGGGAGCAGACTGGCCATACGAACGGGTTGGGGAGGTAGCTCTCGATCCAGCCTTGGAAGACGATGATGCCAATCTAGCTGATCGAAGAAGCTCGGGTCCTTCCCTTCCCAAAGACCGCGGTTCGCCCTCGGAACCGTCGTCGTTTGCGGCACCGTACTCAATACTCCAATAGTCGTCCGGACCTTTGTGAGCCTGCGACATCTTGGCCCTCTTCACTTCAGTCAGCGCCTGTCGCTTTTCTAGAAGCTGGATATAACGTTCCTCTTCCTCGTTGTTCAGCTCCCCACACATCTCCTTCTCGATCCTCCTTCTTTCGATGCTGCAGATGTAGGGCAAGCCCTTCTTCCGCCAGATAACTTCACCCAATTCGACATGTTCCAAGACCATGTAGATCTTCTTGAATTCGGGATCATCGATAATCTCGAGGAGGGCAACGACGTTAGGGTGACGGATCTTCTTGAGAATGGCTATCTCTCTCTTCGTCTTATCCTGGGGAGAGGCCGTGACCTTTCCTAGGCGGCGCTTCTTAGAGAATCTAGGTATGATTTTGATTGCCACGTTGTCGCCCGTCTCCAGATTTCGAGCCAGTTTCACCTTGCCGTGCACACCACGGCCGAGTTCTTCGATCACCTCGTATTGATTGATGATCTTTCTTCCCGTCATCATATCCATATCTACGAGAGCCTTGTGTGTCCTACATCAATAGCCGTTAGTTGGCACAAAACATAATCCTACAAACGCAAACCTCGAGTAAAAAAGGGGGAAAATTTTGGGAGGCCGAACTCGGCCAAAACATCGGCTACGGTGCTCACAACTACAATCTCTAGGAGGGTCCTAGCCGTACCAAACCAAGACTACGTGGGAAAAACTTACTCTCGGACTCTATGGTTCTGCAACGGATGCAGATAGGGGCTTTGCGTAGCAGCCACCGGGGTCGAAGCATCGGAGGCGGGATAGACTGGGAGGACATTGGGGCGGGGGTTCGTAGGGCTGAACAGACCCGGGGAGGATATCGGCGTGCTGCTCGCAGTCCTGGACGGAATTGTAGAAGGGGTGGGATTATTGTCGGTTTGAAGAGGAGGAAGTTGGTGGGTTGGTTGTTGAGGATCCATGGCGGCGGCGGTGGTGGTGGTAGAGTACTGGTGGCTCTAGAGGTATTGTGGTCACCATTCTGGGGGGATATCGAAGCATATCGTCGCTAGTCCTTCGCGGACGAGAAGGAGCGGGAGGGGTTGACGAAATTTCAGGAAGCCATCGCTTGTTGTATCGGAATTGGGACACAAGACGATACCTGGAAACTAGGTAACACGCGAGTCGAAAAGGCCAAGGCCAAGAGGACAATTTGGATCTCGATTTTGCACTTGCACTTGCACTTGGGCAGTAGATAGTAGATAGTGGAGTTTGTTCAAGCAAGTGGTTGTCGTCTCGTCCAAGGGCAAGAGAAGTTCCAAGAATTAAGAAAAGAGAAGAAAATTTTTTGAGAGCAATGGAAAAAAGGATTGGAATGATTCGTCGTAGAATGGGACGATGATGAAGGAACCGGACGATTGATGCAGCCAGAGAAGTGGGCAAAAAAAAGATATGAGAAAGTTTGGTCTGACTCTCTGGCGTGAGTGGAGAGATTGTTGCAGCAGCCACCACTCGCCCAGCCCAAAAGACTTGCAAGGGGCCAATGACGGAGTAATGTCTCCACTAATACCTACTAACACCTACCACTACGTAGCTACCTGACCGGAGCTAAGATTGATAATCGGATGTCTGTGTGTCTGTGTTGCACACCACACACGGCCCACATAACCCATACTGCCCATATAACCCATACGACCCACACCCAAGGCTCAAGTACCTTCGTACAAGTGGATCCTTTGTTGGTGGCACTACTTCTACGCTACGCTAAACAAGGATAAGCCGGGATGCGCACGGTACGCGACTCGCACTGGGCTCAACTTTCTTACCCAGATACCCTAGGTACTTGTCGGGCACTGACCAACAATCCATAGGGATAAGGAAAGCCAAGGAGGAGCCAAGGGGACTGGGGGAGCGGCCTAGGAGGGCAGGAGGGGCAAAAGATGAGGAACGCAACCGCCAGCGACGCATACGTTTACAACCAGAGAAACCATTGCTTGGCAGGCTGTGACACGTACCGTCGTACTTTGAGGTGATCCGAGCTTCGTTACCTGGTAGATGAACGGAGATGCTCCGAGCGACATTCTTTTAAGCATTTCGACCCGTCTTTCATACTATTTACGTGGAAGACTGTCGATTGAGCCCCTCCGATAGCTTTGTCAGTTTTGATTCATCTCGCGTTGTACATAGTAGATGATTTGCGCAAGGTTATTCTGTCTTATTAGCTCGCTTCTTCTCTTCCTTTCTTTTGATCAAATCATCATGAAGTATGTTTCCATTCCGACATGCAAGCCCGGATCAGGAATAGACTACATAGACAGCCCCCTTTTTACATAGTACTATGTAATAATACACAACAAACAAAATGGAATGGGTGAAACCTATCCGCAAGTTCCGAGGCATCTACGGTTCTCGGCCGATACCAAGCCTTGAGTCAATGAGCCAATTGATAAAACTAGCAGGGAATCCCTCAACATAATTCACTTCTTGATAAAATACCGTATGATTTTGAGCTGTTTGAGGTGGGGGGTAGGGGGTAGGGTAGGAGTTGCGGCTATGTGTATACATCACAGTATGAAAACAGATGGTTAAAGTACCTACATACCTAGGCAGCTAGGTAGGTAGGCTGGTAGGCTAGGTAATAAAGGGGTGGGATCGCAATCCAGAAATTCGGACATGGGTCATGGATGATGGGTCTAAGGATGCGGCAGCTTATCGCACAGGGAGCTCTGTGCGTTACTAGGATTATCATTGGTTGTTTCTTGCAGCCTTGAGAAAAAAGTTCCCAGGCTGCTCTCGGCCGTCCAGTGGATTTGATAGACAACACAGTTACGTTGGACATACGCAACATTGAAATCAGTCACTTCGAGAACTAAGTCTTCGAGGCCCATGCTACCTAACGAAATATAAGAGCAAAAAAAGGGACAATGGGAATAACCATGCACTAGATAGCCAACCACGTGTAATAGCCGAACTAAGACAAGCGAGCACGCAGCCGTTGATAGGCAGGGAGGCCCCAACGGGGAGATCTTCAAGTGGATGAACTTGTGCGGCTACACCTCAAGTTAGAATGTATGTTAGGTACCTTGAACCACACCAGTACATATATCCACGTTCGACATTGTTGTAGCTTTCCATCTACAGTCGAGCTCAGGCTGCCTAATTTTAGGTGAGTTGCTTTCTATAATTACATCGTATCGTCCGTCTCAATCCCATGATAATTATAGGACAGGATGTACTTGGCAAAGCCTCTCTCTTCTGTCCTTTACATAATCTCTTCCCCGAAACTCTTGCGAGCGTAACGTTATCCATCCAGCCAAATACCAAGACATGATCCCAAACTGTTCGCTTTGGGCTCCGGAGAGAAGCCTTCTGGTATAGGTCAATTGATATAGAAAAGTTACGAAGAATCGCGTGTTCGCAACATATCTTTCTTCAGCCCAACGACTCGACTCTTTGTAGGCAAATATGACAGATCGTCAGGAACATAATATATGATCAAGTCCATTTTATCCTCCACGTCACCTCGTGGGAATCAACACATACACACGATCATCTTAACGATATCATTCACAGCAAGGAGGTTTCAGCATGACAAAACCTACCATCTTGAGTGGTCAATCATCGCCGCATTTTGGCCGACTCATTAAAAGCGAGAGCAATATTCGTAGCCAATAATTATTATCCGCATATGTGAAACGGTGATGGCACTTTGGATGGTGAACTTCCAGCTTGCTAATTCGGACCTGTCCGACTCGGTTTATATGTTGAAGTTACATATAGTTGATCGGCAATCTCTACAATTCGACCATGTACATCGTCAACCTGATCGACAGGCTAGTTAAGGTAACTCCCACTGCTAATCCTTTCAGGTAAACATTGTCAATCTTTATCGCGCGTGGGGTGTTGTCTACGACAAACCAGAAAAACATGAGCGAGTATTATCTTCCATTTCTTTTCAACAATGACAGCCAAATCATTGTCCTGAGGTATTGCCATTCCATGTCGTAAATTGCTGCTACTGTTTGCAATGTACGCCAGACCACCCATGACATGATGAGGGGCATCGTTGTTCCCCTCATACATAGTAGAATCTATTAATTGTTCGGGGGGGATTCGTGGGTTTGATAAACGAACTGCGGTTCAATTCCGCCTGGCGTTCATCCAAACTAAAATTTCCCTGAATTTGCTAAGCAGAAGAGGCTAGCCTTGGGAAAGCAATTAATAAGTTGGAAGTTTTGGCGAAATTACCTCCATTTCTAGCCGCCCAGATGTGGCCCCGATAACATGTCACAACCGGGTCGTTTCTGGTCTAGCAAGGGCAGTAAGCACATGCTGTCGTGACTTGCGACTTATGCAACTTGAAGCAAGCATTCTCCTCAAGGGGCGCAGTCATTTACTCTTACTCACTCTGCTCACTCTATATATCCACGGCTACACTACGGATAGCATCCCTGGCAACAGGGCAAAGGAAACATATCATCATCGCACTGTAGCATTTTCTCCAAGATGGGGTGCAGCGACCGCAGTCTGGACCATGACGGCGGCGTGTTGAAAGCAGTTCTAAGTTCACGATGTCATTTCGTCCACGGCAGAATACAAGGACGTCCGATACTACACGTGCTCTGTCCGTAAGCCAGAAATCGCGAGACCAACGACTCGTCGAAAAGCCATCCTTCAAGACCCTTTTTTTCTCCACTCACACACACTTTTCCCCGGACTCTTTGTCTTTTTCGAGATTCATAGAAATCTCATGCAGGGTTCTCTGCAACTTCCACCGTCAGGGCCCAGGGCTTCATGGCAATAGGATGTCAAGTATGTTGGCAAGCACCCCGCCTCGCCCACCACCCAATGCGGCCATGACGGAAATGATACATCGCTCCGGGGCTACGATGCTACAACGCGCCGTTGCACCGCAGTAGGATATTTTTCCTTTGCGAGAAGCATCTATTGCAAATCGACAATTCACACACGGGTCTATGGATCCACGTTGAACCTGTAACTACCACTGAACTGCGAGAAATAGCGTCTACAATGCGGGAATGGAATCGCTCTGAGTATATTGGTGCTAGATAGTGTAGATAGCTAACGTAACTGCGTAGATAGCATGTAAGCAAGCACAGTTTCTTCTCGGTGCCCAATCATCAAACATCTAACGTTGATGGATATCGGCGATCTTCATTGGAATTTTCCATTAGGAGGCATTGTTGCACTATCACAACCTGAGTTAGAGGAACCAAAAGCGGGACAGGGTGCAGGGGTGTAATGATTACGATGACGCTACTACGCGGCAAGTATTGATTGACTTTTTGTGCGCATTATTTCCCGCCGCAAGCGATACTCGCGATATTTATATCCGTTATCAGGCTTGCTTGCGATTCGAAAGATAGAAAGGAGCAGAGGGCAATATACGGCCTTTAGCCAAGGCTCTCCTACCATAGGGGTTGGATAGGTATTCAGTTGGAACAGTTGACTTGCGAAGCAAAGCGATGTATGTAGTACATGTAGATAGACAACCACCTCCCTACCTTACATAGGTATGTATGCACGTAGTCTCCAAACATGAATAATCCAAGTTCGATCCTGTCATTCCAAAGGGTTGAAAAGTTCGACTAATGCTAGGTGGTGTAGCCAACAGCATGCTTTTAGGGTAGCGCCATCGTCATTTGCACGAAAAATACTGGATAGTAATAGACATCATGAGCAAACAGAAGAGATTTGGACCTATCCTAAGCTACATAGATGTATCATGCTCCCTAGGGTTCGAGCCTTGATGGACGGCGTGGGTTGATAAGTGCCTTGCAGAAACCTGGGGTAGTGGACTCTAACAAGAGCTACTACATAATATGCCTCCGTCGACTCCTTGTATGCTTCCGAAGCTCCAGAGATTGTACAGGGCGCTGTAGTGAACAGTGAACAATTTCCTCCCAAAAAACGAACTTGTAGGTCCCAAAATACCTATACAACACAGTGTCTATGTTGTCTCCCCGTTATTATATCAGGATTTACTCATTTTCAAAGCTGTACCGTCAGATCATACAGTGCCGTCAAGGGCCTGCATACCTTAATATTACCTGCATCAATTCCTTGTGAAGTTGCAGTTGAGGTGGGCGTATCCTACTTCGTTCCCGACACTTCCCACACAATGCTCCTCTCTGGGGTTTCGCCGACGAAAATGATCTATCACTTTTTGTTACTTGTTACCGTGTGAAAGCCATCGCGATCCCCCATTTCACTGCAACATGGGAAATCCATTCAATACATATTTTTGGTACGGTCATGGTAGAAGGGAGGTCTGCGTCTTGGCACCATGATCGTCATAATGCTAGCTAGAGACCTGACATCTGTGGTCCAACTCGGCCCGAGTTGTCGATATGCTGACAACAATAAAACAAGCAAGACGTAACACAAGTCTCCTAACTCCTAAGAGCCTCCCGCCAGCCCCTTAGATCTTAGATGAGAATGGTGACACAGAACGCCTCTAGACCGCTCTACTCCCGATGCTTCAGTTTGGCACGAATCGGGCATAGAAATGAGCCGCGCAGACATATCTCGTGGAACATTCTCTGAGGATTCCCGCTTCCACAGGCAGTTTCTTGCGACTTTCTGCGTGACCACTACATGCCTAAATCGATTCCATCAAGCCAACTTTGACCTAGCCTACAGTTTACTGCATGTAACCAAGGAAGAGACATGAGCATGGGGTATGGCTAACTAAAATTGGCTCTTCAGCTAACAGAAGAGGAAGATCGATATTTCGAAGCCAATCTGATATTTTAGTTCTACCTGCGAAAGGTTCACATCACTTCATTCGCCTTTTAAGGGAAGGAGCCGTCCGTCAGCACGATTCAGCCCATGGTAGCCCTCACTAGACTTGACTAAAAGTAACATAATCATGCGGTTACAACCCAATGCATAGTAGGCCCCTAAGTTATTACCTAGCCACACCTAGGTGCCCAAGTCTAGGACGACTCGGCCGACCGGGGTAATTAAACCATCGCCTATTACATATGTAGCTAGAAGTTCATCATTAACCATCCCCATGTCCCAGCACTAGAAGGGTATCGTTTTAGGTGTGGCAATGCAACTCTTAAGCCAGGCTAATCTTAGGCAATCTGCCAATGAGCATATGCGATTTCTCACACCTGAATCATGGTGTATAGGTGGGTAGAGCTATCTAATAGGTCGCCACACCTCCAACTAGCCACAGCCATCGTCCTCCAACAACCCCGCCTACTGTCCTTCCCCCTCTATCGTCATCGTCGTTTTAAAGTTGCGTATGAGGCCGACTCCTCTTTAATCAAGTCAACAAAAGGCGGAAAATATTCTCCGGAAATCCCGGAAGCTTAGATCACAACGGCAAATGTCTGCCTGCTGCGATGGGGAACGCCGATTCCGCCTACCTAGACGGCACAACTTAGAGATGCACGTCATATCTTCCTCCACGCGGCCCTTGCATTGCTCTATTCTGATAGCAACGGCGAATGCATTGGTAATGCTAGAATGTTTGAGCACACTCCTGAAACTCTAGGGAATACCCGCACGTTGCATTAAGCTCACAAGACCCTCCATTTTCTTCTCCTATCGCATACTCAGCAACATCGTGGTGATCACCCGGATAACTCTTGTTCAAGATTAGTTGCGAACATGTGATGTGCCAAGTCTTGATCTCAGATCGTGACAGGCCGAACGGGCCGCAATTTCGAGGATACGAGCCACACTGTTCGTGCCAAGACACCCTCTCTTGATCTGTAAACTCGTCTTCTCATTCGGCATGTCTCTCAATGTGGTTTCATTCTCCACCACCAGCCACAATCACGACCTCGACTATCACCGAGACGAGGACCCCAGGCGGGCTGATGCATCCAACAGACTTAGCCTAGTCCCTACATACCTGCCGAGACATGCATGTGTTTGGAGCATTATCGTCATAGTCGCTTCAAGTCTTTTTGCTGCTATCGTGCTCTTCAAGCGCGCACCCGCTCAGACCTTCTACACACCTTCTCGCCAAAGAGGCAAGCGTGATCAACCTAAACGTGGTGTGCCGCACGACGTCTATTGGCTCAGGTTTGGTCGGGAGCTACCAGGCGCAACATAGATAAGGACAGTAGGTAAAATGTCAATCTTGCGTCTTAAAAGGTGTTTCAATTTCTAAGTTTCAACTTCCGAGACCCAAATATACTACCACCTTGTGTTACTCCGGGATCTCCGGGGAACACAAATCCGCTTCACGCGGGAGAAAAGGATGATAGCAGGTTGCCTTCACATGCTCAGATAGACAATCTATACTCATAAGTTTGCCAGTGTTAGAACACGGTGGAGCATAAGGCGACATAGGTATCGGGCAAAGTCAAAGGCAACATGATTTCAACCGTTGTCTTTGAATAGTCGCCACGGTTGGCACACCACTAGGTCCCCTGAACCCCGAGATATCGATCAATGCGTTGAAGTTTTATATAGCTCAAGCTTCCAATGACGACGAGATGTTACAGCGAGATGCTATCTATCTAACCTCGCAAGTGAACCCCCACGTAAACATTCCGCAAAAATTCTGTGACAACAGTCTATCACTGCCTTTCTCTTCCTCAGTACCTTGCAATTCTTTCTTATCCGCGACCTAGCGAAAATAGCCTGTTTAATAGAATTCTCCTGACGTAGTAATAATCGCCTGTTAACTCCTCGGCTTATCTGCATCCCACCGCCTATAAGGCCATCCTCATCCGGTCCGCCTTGAGCCTCTCGGTGGCCGCTTTCCGGCTCCGGACCCCGGCCGGCTCCTGACGCCGTCGCACCTTCAGCGGCATGCCGCCATACGGAAGTTGATGTCGCCCTGGGTTGCGCACGACCACGTGGTGTTCGAATTTCCAAGCCTCACACGTAGCTTTCATTTCGTAGTCTGCTAGGACCTCTGGTTGATAAATGACGCCCGGCTTTATGTTCATTTTCCCTGTTGTTCTTTGTTAATTTACCTCGCTAAGCAATAGTGGCTCATCTCCGCACGGGCAATACGATTTGAAACTGCAGTGGACGGCAGCACATAAACGGCAAGATGCACGGCAGACCACGTACATACGTTATGTTCGGTTAGAAATCCATGTACGTCCAGGAAAGTTGAGGACGCCTCGAGTGTCAAGGTGCGCGAAGAAGTGGCGGGGCCAAGAGTACAATAGAGTGTCCCATTTAAATGGTTATTGATATGGCTGTTGCTGTCGGGAAGGCTCCGATCGAGAAGATAAAGGAGGAGCAGCCGCCGGAGTACGGAGTTCGTAGCCGGATGGCCGAGGCGATATGGGAGGTGGAACACTCATTGCTAGTGATACACTAGGTGTAATGACGAACTAAAGACATCTTTAATGTTTCACGCCCTTACATAAAATGTGGCCATCGATCTTCTATATGCCTTCCTTTTTAATAGGTATAGCTAAGCCTCAATTTTCAGCTAAGGCCTCCTCCCTGAATGATTCAATCAAAGCTAACGAATCCCCTCTCCGTCCACGTTCAGCCGCACTAAGTAATGTGCCGAAATCCGTTTAATGTTGTTTGACTATGAGCTAATGTCTCACTATCTAATTATGTATCTACATATGTAGGTGAACTACACGTGCTCCCCATGCGAGCGATTCAAGGAAGAAACTAGTGAGAAAGGGCCAGCCAGATCTATGATGACGTTGGGTCGGACCCCAGGAATCTATCGAGTCCAGACCGTGCGGTAAGCCGAGAGAACGCTCGATCCTGTTGGTTGACTGACTGAAAGAAGTCGGGAAAGGTTAGCTTGGCTGACGATGGATGTTTCCGGGTAGCGCCAAACCCCTGCCTCTGGGATCGAAAGCATTGGATCCCATACATGCGCAGCCACATGGGGGTCTAGACCGCTCCGAAACTTCGTGAGATGCATTGGCGCCCGGCGAACCACTGCACAGGGAAATTGGGGATAGATTTTGGGGTAAATTTCATCCAGGCTTATTTGAGAATTGCAATACCGGCCGCCACCGTGCTATACTATTACCTAGTGTGCCTAGCGGGGATGAATACTTCTAGCATGACGTCCGTTATACAGACACTCTGCTAGGCCAAGAACAGTTGGACGTTCATGCGAGATTGTCTGTCTTTTTCATTGTCTGCATGAGATAGTTTGATAGTGGCAAGCACATGCATTTGCATGTCTTAATGCATACCTACAGGTAGGAATCCTGTCGTATACGAATCCGATATTGCCACTCGGGACTTCACGATCTAGCCGTATCTATACAGGGCTCCAGAAAGACACATTAGGCAAATACAGTAATCCGGCTCTTTCAACCCATATGATTGTTTAATGGCTCCTGCCTTCAGGAACCCTATATGGCCGCGGTCGAGCCCGGGCGAAAGCGTTAGTATCGAGTTCGGAGGTAGTAGGAAGCAAGGTGCATGTATGTAATAGTCACGTACATGCATGGACTCAAAGGAGAACTAGACAAGGCAGCTCGAGTGCCCATTTGGCTTCTAGCCACCTGCTGTGTAACTAGTTCGGCAACTGGAATACTATAGCTCGATGAGAGTGATGTATTGCTGAAGTGGCTCGACGTCGCCCACTCAAGCGTCGGTGGGCGTGATGGACTCAGCACTTCAAGACACTAGTAATTAACCCTATTCAAGGTCAGAGTAGCGTCAGGATGTTATCAGTGATCGATAATGTACAAGGTGATATGATAGACGAAATCTGGAAATTTTATCATGGCCCGGGTTCTTCTCGGTCGTAAAATCGTTCATCCTATAATTTAATTTAACGTGTGCCTTTGTAACTAGCCAATTCCCGAATTAAGTGTGGTTCATCACGAAAAGGAGTAACATAGCTTAAAGTGGATGTTTACAACAACTAACAATCCTAGTAATTAAATATAGTGACATCTTTCTAAAATTTGTTCCTTGGGTAACTTAGTATTATCAATGGTTAGACTAAAGATTAATAGACGGCTCCTAGAAACGAATATATAAGAAGTGTTAGAATTTTGCAAGCGCAGCATGAGTCAGATCTTGACCAGTATAGCATTTTGTAGAAAGTTATGAAGTAAATATTGAGACAGAAAGAGGTAGAGATGAGATAGTAACAAAATGATTGGTCGGATAGATATACAGTTCGTAGCAGCTAGCATATAGTATTCAGTTAGAAGATGTGGTTAAGAATTTATATAATGAAATAAGGGGTTGGCATATAGCAGCCTAGACAGGTACCTGGAGTCTCGCATTAATCACCTCCACTACCTAACGATGTGTGTCAAAATCTCCGTGTTATATATAAGAACGTTGCCCTAATTTTCAATCTCTGATAATAAAACTTAAGTACCTACATATAGTGGTGCACATTCCTTCCAACTGGCCTTGTGCATCTTTAAGCAACGAGCCTCTAGAAGTTGAGAGAGAGCCTAGTGCCAATGCTGTAGTCGCTTTCCGTCAGAGTTTCAATGGCACACGCAATTTCTAATTTACTAGGATCTTGTTGTTTCCTTGTGAGGTTCAACTTCTAAGTAACACCACATATGGCTATCATGAACAGGAAGGAGGAAGATGAGCTTATTCTCAAGGAGACATTGCAACCTACGTAGGCAATTAAACGATAATACCTGCCCTCATTTTGATTTTATCTGGAAGCTATGGGGTATTTATCTATGTAGGTACACGTAGACAGATACCTTAGGTAGTTCAACATTCTGGTTACATGTATTGTTGAATATCAACCAATACGACTAATTACAATCACTTCATGAATCTACCATCATACATTTTGGACTTTCGTTTATCTACACACCTAGTATTATTTACAGCATCGTCCACCACGCAATGGCGGAAACACCGGGAGAATCTTCCAAACAATTGGTGTCCGAGGAAGAGGTTGCACCGCAAGAGGTTCCGGAATATGACACTTCCAGTGACTCTAGTAATTCTAGTGAGCCCAGTAAATGGAGACGAAAAGCTCGCAAGCTTTGGGAGCGCTGGGAGGCACTTCGCCCGTACAACACGTTCTCCCTCAGCTCCGTTGCCCAACGATGCCTTCGTGGGACCTTAAGCCGCATCATGGAGGCCTCGATAGTTCCACCAGGCTACCCGATCGAGGAAACGTCGACACCCTACTGGGTGGAAAATACACCGTTCCCGAAACTTCTCGACACCTATACAGAAATTCCCTCCAACCACGCCGATATCGTCATCATCGGTTCCGGGATGGCCGCTGCTGCTACCGCATACACATTCTTCAAAGAGTCTTTCCAGACCGGCCAGTTAAGACGTGTCCTCGTCCTCGAGGCCCGGCGCCTAGGCTCAGGTGCTACAGCACGCCACGACGGACACATAAAGTTTGCACCACACGAGCAATTTTGGCAACTGACTAAATCATACGGTCCGAAGAGAGCTGCGGACCTAGTGCGGTTCGTATGTAACTTCGCCCCCTCTCCCTGTTCTCCCGAGGTTTTTATTTTTATTTTATTTTTTCATACATTCACTAAGTCTTGTTGTTATAGCGAGCACGCCATGCTAGTATCCTAAAGACGCTATGCCACGATGAGGCCTGGGACATGGCCGAGTACAGCGACGCTAATGCCGTGGAGCTTCTTCTCACGGTCGAGGACTGCGAAATCGCTCATGAGAAGGTGAAGTTGCTTCAAAAGTGGATTCCTGAAATCACTATCAACATTTGGAATGCCGAACAAGCGCAGGAGGTGAGTTATAAGGCGAATCATCTCGGGTGCTAAGTAGAACACTAACGTTCCTACTCAGAGATACAGGACCACCGTGTGGGTGGAAGGTGCCATATCGTACCCTGATGGAGCATTGTCACCACTCGGATTCGTGTGCTGTTTGTGGAATGACCTCCTAAAGGAATACCCTGAGCTCCTCTACATCCAGACCCACACGACGGCCCATTCTATCATGACACCGAAGAACCAAGAACACCCTTACGATGTTGTTACAAGTAAAGGTATTGTCACTTGTGACCATGTCGTGCACGCAACGAATGCCTGGGCAACGCAGCTTTTACCTAGCATGAGAGGTAGTTTGACTGGATTCCTCGGGAATATATTCACGCAGAATCCACCGGGGATGAGGCGGAAGGGACCAGGAGTAACGTTCCCATTGGGGGAGGAGGGCAAGAGATCGTGGTCAGTAGCATGCGGTGGCAAGATGCTAGGCTACGTCGCACAACAACCGAGAAAGCCCGACCGACAGCCAGGGGCACTCGTCTTCAGTGGGGGTTTCTCGTACAGCCAAAGCGAGGTCGTTCGAACGTTCAACATTTTCAACGACAGTGTTTTTGACATTCTGCCCCTGGCATCACTTTTATCGCTCTTTCAGGCGATCTTCACTGGTGTTGCAAATGTAGGCGGAGAATTCCTAAATAAATGGTCTGGCGTTGTTGGCGTTACAGGAGATGCGCTTCCCTTTGTTGGCAGACTAGATCCTACGATGACATATCGTGAGGAAGAGTTGCCGGCTAGCAATGTTAACGACCGTGGGGACCGCGAGGCTAGCAGTGACTCTTACAAAACCGCCGAAGGCGCCGAGGAAACACCAAAAGGGAAGCAGAAAGGGAACCCGCAAGCTACAGAAGCTGCTCCTCCAGCTAGACTTGCTTCAAGGCTAGCACCGACTCTACAAAAACGACCATCTAATATTCAAGGCTATGCAGAAAGTTCTGAGGATCAAGGAATCCCCTTGCAAGACCTCGAACCCCCTAATGCCCAACCTAAAAAGGGGAAGTCGCCAGCAAGAAGGGTGAGGTTCAGAGAAGCGTCGCCCGTAAGGGTTCAAGAGGGGGTTCAAGAGGATGATGACATGGAAAGGTACAGAGAAATCGTGGCAAAAGCCCGTGTCAAACCGGGCGAATGGATCGCGGCCGGCTTCAACTCTGATGGCATGGTATGGGCCTGGCTTTGCGGTACAGCGTTAGGTATCATGCTTGCAAGTACCGAGAAATTTGATATCAACGAAAGACCAGGAAGGCCCGGCGATACTCTGGACTGGTGGTTTCCGAAAGAGCTATGGATCACGCCACAGCGACTCAAGCATAATGGCCCGTGGAACCTTGTCAATCGCGTGTTCTGGTTTGCAGATTACAAACCCGGGGTCGAAGAAATCCCACACCGCTTGAAGCGTTTCTTTCAAACGTACTTCCCTCGGAAACAAAGGCATACCATCTATGGGAAACGGGATTGGGTATGAGGTCTTCTGTGACAGCAACACAGCGTATGTTTGATTTTCCGAACTGGGCTCTCGTTATTAGTTGAAGGACGGGTTATAAGGACAAGAGATACTCGTAGCGTTCTATTGTATGCCTAATCCATGGGTCATACTGTAACTACCTAGGTAGTAGGTAATAAATTCACATTATATAGCGAGCCTACAGCTGCACAATACTCTTTGGTATAATATCCATGTATCAAGTGTTGCCTAACTGGTGTACTTAATGAGCGATGCACAGTGTATGAATTATATCAAAAAGACCGATAACGTGAGGTTGAACTCACCTCGCTTTTCTAGATGGTCCCTAATAGGGGATAGGTGGCCCGTGCCGAATTAGTAGATTAGTGAAGACGTATCTAGTATCTTCCATTTACCCTCAACTACAGCTCTCAAATTTGATGGCAAAGCATTGAAAATCTCAATGCCCTCAACCATCAATACTCAGTAGAGAACAATTGATGAGAGCTTCAATTTCAAGAACGGCTAAATGGTGAGATTCCAACCGCGAATTCTCAGAATTCTGAGCAACAACGGTAGCGCACGTCCAATTCACCACCGCCCTGACCTACCGTCACGGAGAGCTATGTCGTCAAAAGCGAACTCGAGCGCTAGCGCCAACGCACAGCAACAAGCGGCGGTGAATACGCACGACCAAAGCGAGCAGACACATGAAGCCGCATCGCAGAACGCGCCTCTGCCGCTCCCAGAGCCGGGCCACGCGGGCGACACGACGCAGCTGTCCGTCGGCGGCGAAGGCGTGAAGCTAGACCACAGTGAGTATAGCCCATATCCGTCCCCCTTGCCCTTTTCCCTCTTTCAAAGCATGTACGCGCCGCCCTTGTAGAGCTTGTTCGTGGGCCAGGTATGAGATAAGCTCAGTTCACCGAGGTCCTGATGCGACGTCGTTACATGCCATGCTATGCAATTATATAGAATGCACAACGAAGGACTGACACCGAGGTTGCAACTGCAGTGGGACCGCTCGTAGTCAACCAAGACGGCACCATGAGCCGGATCGCCAACTGGGCCGAGATGGCCGAGATCGAGCGGCAGAACACGCTGCGGATTCTGGGCAAGCGGAATAAGATGCGTCTCGACACGCTGAGGACCAAGGCGGAAGCACCGAAGGACGGTCAAAGCTAAGTATGTAGAGATGTATGCATGCAGCTTTTGGAGAATATTATGTGTTATTTCAGGGGGAAGAAGCCGGGACCTACCTATTCCGTCCGCAATCACATAAACTTGCATACAAGCCATTGGCACTTCAAACTACCTATATAATGCAACTGGGCGGTGAAATTAGATACTAAGCAATTGATGTGTCTTAATCTACTGTGTAGAGATTATTAATGGCTATCTCTGCAGGATCCTATGTTCATCAGTTAGGTATTCATCAGTAGGTCTTCACCACGGACGACACATCTATGGTGACCCGGGGTGGGTATTGTCGGCTAACCTAAATAGTGCACGGGTATTTGTAATCATGCATAACATAGTTCCTGGTGGCGGATCTGTCGGATCTTTAACAAAGCGGTAGGGCTTCGAAGCAAATGCCGGTGAAGTCGCCAAGACAGCGCAACCGTAATTGGCTGAGGGATCTTCGAGTTGGTCCGACTAGACTTGAAATATCGCCAACTTATACGGGCATAAGATTGAGACATTGGGATATCTACGAACAAATCATGACTGTCGTATCACTAGATTGGTGATTTCCTAAATGGCGTCAAGCATAATATTGTAACATCGTGATCGGGTCGTAACCCGCAAAGCGTATATTAGGCTCGTAGGATGACGCTACCAAAAGTCTTTTCCATAGGCAAACCCCTGTCAGCTCTGGCAAGCACTGGCTACTTCTGGCTGCAGCTGTCGGGAAGAGAGGCCTAAGTATACCCAGTATTCTACTTACTTTAAACCAGAATTTGAAGCTTTCAAATGGAGGGACCTTTTTAAAGCCTATATTATAAAGTAGCCATTCCAAAGGCTATTTTAAAACATATCTTATATAATTTTACTTTAAGACATAGGTCGCTAGCCCGCTAGTAAATAACAGTACCTAAGACAGTACACTGTCGGCTTGGCCCGACAGCTGTAGCCGGAGGTGGCCAGTGCTTGCCAGAGCTGACAGGGGTTTGCCTATGGAAAAGACTTTTGGTAGCGTCATCCGTAAGCCTCATCAAAATTGCTCTGAAGTCAGACGTGATATATCCCCCAAACCTTCGCCCTCTTAGGACGAACCCCTGGCCCACAACCCAAAATGACCCCCCTTTAACGCCGTCATCAATGTGTGCAGCAATTACAAGTAGCTCGTCATGGTTCGGTGCTACGAAGCCTTCTCGGATTCTTTCTTCGAATTGGACTCCGATTCCTTCGTGGCCGCCGCTTTCTTGTCGTGCTTTTCTAATAACGTGGAGATAATTGACTCGTTTCCGCCATTCTTCTCCATTACGAGTTCTCTTAACCATTTGTTTTCGGTCTCTAGAGTCTGAATTCGGCCCTCGAGAGAACCAACCTTATCGCTAAGTTCCTTCTCACGTTTTTCTAGCGCTTGCTCACGAGCCTTCTTCTTAATGCGGAACCTAGCACTTGCGGCTGTATTCCGTCTCCGCTTATCCTCTTCCGCAGCAAATCTCGACTGTTCCTCGAAGGAAAGCTGTCGGCGTGGTGGGGCAGCTGCAGGAGCAGCATCTGTGGATTTTCGCTTCTCACCCGTCTGCGGTATAGGCGGGTATGCGCTTTGCGATGATCCATTAGGAGGGAAAGTAGGTGAAGGCTGGATAGGTTGCAAATTTCCTAAATTGTCTGAAAAAGCAGAGACGTTTGGCGCAGAATATGGATGGAAATCAAAACTGTTGAAGTCGCCTGAAGACATGACGTGATGTTAGAAATATGGCCCCAATTGACAAATACAAAACAGAGTTATGGCAGAAAGTATCTGAGGTGCTAAACATCATCGATGACGACTTAGTGTCGGGAAAGGATATAAGTTCGAGCCATTCAAGCCATGTTGCGAACTCTCGACAACTAACAAGCTTCGGTGGTGGATTGGGGTTGACTCTTGATCTCAGTAGCCTCCCCCCCGGATCACCTAAAGATCACGGGATATTGCACCATAGCTCGATTGCGCCATCGCAGGGTAGTCTTTCGTGTGCATACAAGGCACTTGCACGGAACACACCTAATCCACCGATCGCTGCATTGGGATGCAACTATGGAGCAGCCCGGACCAATCACAGCTCCAACACAGCAAAATGCAAGGTGGGGCAGGCATAATGAGTGCAAAGCCGTGATAAGACGAGGAGCTCCCCTTGGTGGATGCACCCCCATCCATCGTCTCCCATCGGCTTAGGTATTGCAGCAGCAGGGCGCAGGTGACTGATTGATTGGGGGCACACCATAGGTGATATGCTAGCCAGGTCAAGCCAGGCCAGGCACGTTTGGTTGAATGAGGCTGTTAAGGACCCTTCGAAAATGCACACGCCATTGCGCAACGCCGCATCGCAATTATGAATGCGGGGAACATGAATAGCCAAAAAATAAAAAATAAAAAACAAAAAACCACCAAAAAACCCCGTCAATTGACTTGGGAATTTGGGGACACACGGATAAAAAAGGAACCAAAAAAATAGAGGCAAAAAGCACAACCAAAGGAGAATGGAATATCTCTCCACTGACCTGACAGATTAAAGTCGAATCCTGTTAGATCTCCTCCTGCCACCGTCCCTTCGTCGGTAGGTGATGTAGTCGTATTCGTTTCCATGTTGACACTAGCAGCCTGTTGCGGTTGCTGCTGATGCGGATGACCCTCGCTCGCATCCCAATCAATGAAGTTGGTATTCGTGAACATAGCGAGTTCTTCGTCGAGGTTTCGAAGGTTCTCTTCCGACACGGGAGCAGGAGGCTCTGGAACCCTATTCAGGTCCTGTAATAACTGCGACACGTTCACGGCCTGGCCGCGTCGGCTGGAGTAGGTGGGCGGCATCTTGTCCCAGCACTCTTTTCGGTTGACCCGTGATGACTCTAAGTGGTGATTCGGAAAGATTTAGGATACTCGAAACGATATATCGTTACTTTGAAAAAAAAAATACCAAGATAGTGATAATATGTCTTGGAACTGATTGTGTAGTGGGAAGGGAGAATTAGATCGGAAGTTTATGGCGGGATGTGGTAGAATTTGGCTGATGCAAAAGAAGTGGTGCTCCAAAGGTACTTCAAAGTCGTTGTGTCGTTGTGGGTCAAAGGACGGCCGGACAAAAGCCAAACTTTTCTACTCGCAACCTGGAAGTCGCCGCAGATATGGCCGATTTTGACCGATGGTATGGGGCCCTATGTGTTTAATAATAACAGCTGACGCTCGGTTGACGCTTTATGGAAATTCGAGCCCCCTCTAGCCCCTCTTTCCGTATAGTCGTATTGCCGTCTTAGTCAGTACCACGCCCTTCTATATAGACCTTCAGTAACCGGCTACTCCAACTTCCTTCAAATCTATATGATCTCAAAGTAGAAAGAAGATAAAGATTTGGAGAGGCAAAGGAGAATTATGTATGTTTTGATTCCAAACTGCAGATGGGACAGGGTAGGGTATGTACATACACACATCATGTACTATACCTACTTGTGTCCACAAACGACTCCTAGTCTTTTCGCGATCCTAGACCCGAGTATACCTTAAGCGGCATTCAGCCCGTGCTTTGAGTGGATGACCAATTGACCTATTAGTCAAGCAAATTGCCTTCAACCAATCAGCACTTTTCAAAAGTAGAAAAGCTTCCCACTACTCCCACATGCCCGCGTGTATTTCTACGAATTTTCTACCGAAACCCCCACTATATGGCGTTTGTCTGGAACTGTTTGGACCCTGACCCTGACCCTGACTATCCTCGACTGTCTTGGATGTATTCTTTATTAAAGAAATAAGAAAGTTGGTTGACCCCCCGAATTGCGTTTCCACCCGTCTACTCCATCCAGTCCATCGTAGCACTAGATATGTTTTCTAGCTGTATGGTGTGAGTGGGTGAGGAAGTTTTATTTTCTTTGACCAAACAGTATTACACCTGTGCTTAGAAATCAATTGCCAACCCAATAAGAAGGAGAGGGAGTAAATGGGGACACTAAAGCGCCAAGCCTTTAAGCCCCTCGTTGAGGTTAGGTGCCCTATTCTATTGCACGATGCAATCATGTAATTCATCAATGGGTGCTGTGCTGCCTTGCCAGAGAGCCGGGTTACCTGGCTTTGTACCTACGTTTCCGGTGGCGAGTCAGGATCGACAATTCTATGTATGATGGTATGATCTGAACAATGATCTTGAGACGCGTACATTATACAAAGAGAAGTGATAGATCGACGCTCCGCGCTATAATTGTTCTTGACGTCACGTCAACGGTGACCATTTTCCAATCTTTTGCTAAACCACGAAGTGTGCTGGAAGTGGTCTCAACACCAATCGATCATGGAGGACCAGACTAAGCAACCATTGATCAATCATTCGGAGGATCTAGGTTGCAGACGTAACACTGCAAGTATTACTTGCTCGGTGTTTGCACCTTACCCACGAAACCCAGGAATAGAATGCATCCCATCCCCAATGATCCCATTCATCCCGCAAATTGTCGCCAAGACCTGTACGATCCGCTATCGGGGTAACGTGGGGTACCCATTGCAACTTCAGGGTTAAAATTGAGGGCTCGGGGGCCTCGGCATGCCGGTATGGTTCATTGATCAATACATACCTACATATATGTAAGACACCCGTACCGCCGGCGGTTTCTTTAGAGCCGCGGCAATGGAGAGGATGTAAACGCACTTATGTATTTCTTCATGTTAAATCCGCAAGCTAGTGTATATGTGAAGGTATATCGGCCACCACGGGAATCTCTGAATTGTCTTGCACGTGGGTGTTCTGGGATTTGCATAGTGGCACGTGTAAAGTGGGAAGGAAAGAATGGATACCTTAGAGATGATGTAATCCGAGGATGAATTTTTGCCAACTGGCAAGCAGCTGCTTTAGCTGCTAGGCTGCATTTCTCAAGTGTCAACAATCAATTGTAAAGAATACCTCATCGCGATCGTGAAAATACAGCCGAAGCTGTAAATCCTTTTCGGGTCAATTCTATGAGATTCCCTTCGAGTTGCTGTCTTAAGTATTAGGTAGTATTTCACAGGCTCAATTGCGTTCAATTGGAGAAATGCGAAAATCTCCGACGCGTCGCGTGTCCCACTTCACCTAACAAATGCCAATGCCAATGCCAACGCCAATTATCGATCTACATACGACCAATACATCACCTTTAGATCCTAGATAACAACTCTAATCATACCCCTGGTTAACCGTGATCTTATATATAAGGGAGGAAGGGGAAACAGAGTCTTCAACATAGCCATGGCGCGGTTGTCGTTGCCAACGACGGCCCGTCTCTCCCCTTCATTACGGGTCGACCCAGCCAACAGCACCGTTATCAAGACTCTCAACCGCCTCTCGCGACCGTCTCTCCTAACACTCGTCCTAGACTGGTTAGACGAAAGCAATAACTCACTATGTCCACCACTTATCCGCCCACCAGATGCCCCCGAAGACGAGGACGAAGATGACTTCTACCCGCCCGCGCAATCGCTCCAGGAGCTGCGGGAGCTCTACGAGGCCATGCAAGCGCGCAAAGGTGGTCGGCGCGAAGTAGTCGACCGTATTCTAGAAGGCGACTGGCGCTACGGGCTCAGCCTATACCAATTGGCAATGGCGGACCTACAATACCTATACGACCACCCCGGCAGCCTCAAGTGGACGGCATACCGCATCCAGCGGCTCCAAACTCCGGCGCACGAGGACGACGCCGAGGGCCCAGAGAAGGCCGACAAGGAATCGCTCGCAGTACCGCGCTTCCACCCCTCGACCTTCCTGCAGAACCTGCAGGCCGAGGTGCTGCCCGACGTCAAGGCGCACTACAACTTCGACCGCCCCAAGGACATGCCGCTCCTGCTGTTGCGCATCTTCATCATCGACTCCCCCTACAACACCGACCTCGCGGTCTCGACGCGGCACCGCGGCCGGCCCGGTCTCGCCGGTAGTGGCAATCGTAGCGCCACGACGAGCTTCGACACCTCCCGAACGATCTACGTCGCCTTCCCGGACGCCTCGCCGCACATCTACATCTCCAAGTCCGCGAGCGCCGCGTCGTCGTCGGCAGCGGGCGCGGCCGGCGAGGCGAAGAGTCTGCGCGCGCTGATCGTGGAGGGCATCCCGAAGGCGCTGTCGCGGCCGCGCGAAAGGTACGCGCTCAAAGGCACGAACCTGTCTACCAAGAACCTGGGCGCCATGCTCGCTATCAAGGGCCCGGGGCGCACGAACGCGGCGGGCGGCGGCTGGAGCATTTACGCCGGCACCGAGAGGGCCGACCTCAAGAACGATAACCCGTTGCAAGCGCTGCTGCCTACGCCGCCGCTGTCGGACGCGTCGTCCGTCGACGGCGAAAAGACGGGGAGCAGCGAGGACCGTAAGCGCAAGAGATTGGCCAATCCAGAAGAAGTCGAGGACGAGAAGCAAGCAAAACGGGCGAGGTTGGCGGCGCAGGCCAGATTCGGCGACAGCGCCAAGGTGGATGATGGGAAGGGCGTCGAGAGGCTGGATGTGGTCATCGAAGACCCTTTTCCCACGGATACTGTCATACCTCCAGGCGTCGAGGATTCGGATGCGAGGAGGGGCGACGACGCAGATGCGCCGCCGAGGCGCAAGTCCAAGGGCCGCAAGAGCATCCTCGACTTGAGCATCTCTCAGGAAGACCTGGAAGACGTAGATAGTGACGGTAGAAGAGAAAGGACAGGCGGTCCTCGTGGCGACGACGCAGACGAGGACGGAGAATCGAGCTGGGCCCCGCGCATCAGACTCTCGTTCCACGGGTCGCACGTCTTTGCTGGCGTGAGACAACTAGTTGAGGCCGGTATTGTGGACGGTGACAAGATGCCCGGGTGGATGACGGGCGAGGAGGGCGTCACGACTGGTGTGGTGAAACATGGCAGGATAAGAGGGTTCAGGGGCTCGGGGGTCTGAATATGTCAATTGCGCGATTCTTTTTTTTTCGTGCTGGGCGGAATCAATAGCATTAAGAAGCATGGCGTTGGTGGAACAATAGGACATGACGGATTACGTTCATATACCCCCAATGACGAGGCTTATTAGGGTCTCGACTACTATGGAAGGAGGCAATATGATGCCTGACGAGCATGCTGTCTATTATGCCTCTATTCTTCGTCTACCTTTTGTTTCCACGTCGTGTCGTGTCGTTCTATGGTCTATTCTACGGGAAACACTTTCGTCGTATTCCGCCAAGCCGCCTCGCAGACCTCCTCGACCGTAACGCCTTTGATGCCGGCGACGATCTTGCCGACCCGCTCGATCATGCACGGCTCGTTGCGGCCTTTCACCATGGCGCCCTCCACCCACTTCTCCTTCTTCACCACCTTGAAGCGCTCCGGCACCTCCGGTTCCTTCTTCTGCGGTTTCTTGGACGGCTGCTTGGGTTTCTTCGGGCCCCGGGTGTCTGTTGGTTCCGCACCGTTTGCGTTTGTATCTGTCGCTTCCGCGGAGGGGGTGCTGGGTTTGGGTGGTTCGACGAGATGCTTCCAGCCCTCGTGGCTGGGCCGCACCTCGCACCAGGGGCCGTCGGTCTCGAGCATCAGGCGGTCGAGATGGATCTCCTGGACCACGGCGCAGTTCTCCGCGGTCTTGAAACTGCAGCCGTTGGTGCCGATGTAAAGACCCAACTCCATCAGCTCGCGCATCTCCTCGGCGGTCCCCGTGAAGCTGTGCACGACGGCCCCCCTTTCGAGCTTCTCGAGCCGCGGGCCGAACTTGGCTTTTAGCAGGCCGACGAAATCGGCGTGGGCTGCTCGTGAGTGTAGAAAGAGCGGCAGTTGCGGTGTTGCGGAGAGCACGAGGTCTAGCTGCGCCGCGAAAGAGTGCAGCTGAATCTTCTTGGAGCAGTAGTGCAGCCGGTCGTAGTCGAGCCCGAACTCGCCGAAGGCAACGAGCGGACTCGGAGTACCCGGGGCCGTGCTGCTCCGTGCTTCCTCGATCAGTGTCCGGAGCTCCGAAATGATCGACGTAGTCCTCTCGGCGTCGGGCTCGTCGTCCTCTGATATAGGCTTAGAGGGGTCCGGATCGCAGGGCATTGTGTGGCCGTTTGTGTCTATGTGGGAATGTGTTGTACTGAATATGGCGCTGGAACAGGGGTGGATGCCGGCGGTCGTGTATACGACACCCGCTGTGGCAGTTTAGCCTTACTCCATATCATATCTGAAATACTGGATTAACCACTTACGGTATTCTTTGGCTATCTCAAGCGCATGTCTAGAGCTTGTAAAATCAGAGCCGGTGATGATGAGCTTCTGGCATCCGACTTGCTGTGCTCTTGATACGACGGCGCTTAGGTCATCAGGATGCCGTTGCGTGCCGTGATATTGGCCCCGGAATATGGGGTCTGCAAGGTTTATACCTATCTGAATAGAATAACACAATTAGTTACTGAACCCAAGTAATATATACAAACATTGTTGGAAAGCAATATTACAAAGTATAAAATTAATATTAAGGACTATCGGGTACCCGACTCACATCGATATACCGTGGCTTATACCCCGACTCGGCTATGGGAACAGCCGACGTAGGGCTAGATGCATCGGCAGCCATCTTGTAAATCGAGGACGAGATGCTTCTGCTAGAAATCCTGTAGACTTGCAGACGTTTTGTACTCGAATATGCAAGACGAACGATGGCTACGTTCCGCGGGGGCATCAAGGATAGAGTGTTATCAACCAACCCGCATTATTCTCTCGAAATTGGCTTGTTTACTTGACTATCTCATTCATTAATCTCATCCCTTTCAGCTTATGACTCAAGTGATAGACAGGGGTAGATCTCGTTGAGTCACCTTGGTTCTTCACACGAGCTCCTTCAGGTTCACTAATTACATACATGCAAACGACACTAGAAAGATCGAGGCGGGTTAGGCGCATATCAGATGTTAATTAATCCCACTTACAGTCACGTGACTTCGTGGAGATGCAATGGACAGGGGTTGAAATTAATGCTACACAAACGCGATATTCACAAGTAGGTGACGATACAAACTCGGGATGTGAAGTATTGGTGCGATTGAGTGGTATAATTCTGTGAAGCCATTAGTGCTTTCTAGGTAGTATGTACGTTTGTAAAGTTGGATTTGTCAGTCACGTTGTCTAAACAGTGATACAGTGTGGTAAAGACAGTCTGGATAGGCTTAAACGCGAACTTAATTGATGCGGGGCAAGCAGCTATCGTAGCAGGGATAGACATAGGGGGCAGGGGTTACACAAGACAGTTCTGCAAGCACTTAAGCCAGAATATCCCACAGCAAACAAGAAACATATCTACCCAGGTAAATGTTGAAATATACATATTGTACAGATCTTAGATGATAATACTATTTGGAATGCAACCTCTTTAGTGTATGCAAGTGAAATGCAACAGGTAGAATAAGGTTCATGCAAGCAATATCTCCAGGGCTGCCTTGTCGATCCTTGTGGCGTAAGTACCTAGACACAGTAAAACCCCGCGTCGCAGCGCGTTTAGTAGTTTTTTGTGACACAACTCGGACAGGCAACCAGCCAACAATGGATCAACAGGCAAGGGCAGGGCTGGTGCTGATTAATTCCTAGGTGTTATCAGCTGGTAACAGTCCCGTATGGTCGTATGGTCCCGCCTCCTCGCCTAGCAACGAAGTTTAATTGATCCGAAGTGTTTTCTTTTCGCGCTAAAGTGGGTAGAAGACGCGTTTTTAGTGAGACCGCGTTCTACATAAGAATCTGTCGTCCTCGGGTCTCTTTTCTCTCCAAACATCTTCCACTCAACACCAACCCACACATCATAACACATTGACCAAAACTTGCAATCTGCATGCTCCTGCATACAGATACTTGTGGGTTTTGAATTGATCAATCCAGTTGTCTAATACTTTACTTTTACTTCTCTTCATTGCTAACTTGATACCCCCTTTCCACCCTTCCCGCCACTTTTACTTTCTCGGGTCTTCTACACCCCCATCCTTTTACCACAATGTATGTCAAGAAGCGTGACGGACGCCAGGAGCGTGTCCAGTTCGACAAGATCACAGCTCGTGTTTCGAGATTGTGTTACGGTCTTGACACCGACCATGTTGATCCAGTTGCCATCACCCAGAAGGTTATCTCTGGTGTTTATGGAGGTGTCACCACAGTACAGCTCGACGATCTCGTAAGTCTACCTGGCCTCCTTCAGTTGAGTTGAGATTAGATCACATTCTAACAAATAATACTGTATAGGCAGCCGAGACCGCTGCGTACATGACCGTCACCCACCCAGACTATGCCATCCTTGCCGCGCGTATCGCGGTATCCAACCTTCACAAGCAGACCAAGAAGCAATGGTCTTCTGTCATTAGCGACCTCTACCACTATGTCAACCCCAGGAACAGAACGGCATCTCCTATGATCTCCAAGGAGACGTACGAGTGCGTCATGAGACACAGGGAGGACTTTGACTCTGCCATTGTCTATGACAGGGACTTCAACTACCAATACTTCGGCTTCAAGACTTTGGAGCGATCTTACCTACTCAAGCTCAACGACAAGATCGTGGAGAGACCGCAGCACATGATCATGCGTGTGGCTGTCGGCATCTGGGGCGATGATGTGGATAAGGTCATCCAAACCTACAACCTCATGTCAAACAAGCATTTCACCCATGCCTCTCCGACTCTTTTCAATGCTGGAACGCCCCAGGCCCAGCTTTCATCTTGCTTCCTGGTCGACATGAAGGATGACAGCATTGAGGGCATCTACGATACTCTCAAGACCTGCGCCATGATCTCCAAGATGGCTGGTGGTATTGGTCTCAACATCCACCGTATTCGTGCTACCGGCTCATACATTGCCGGAACCAATGGTACCTCGAACGGCATTGTCCCTATGCTCCGTGTCTTCAATAACACTGCAAGATACGTCGACCAGGGCGGCAACAAGCGACCCGGTGCTTTTGCTATCTACCTTGAGCCGTGGCACTCGGATGTTTTCGAGTTCCTCGACCTTCGCAAGAACCATGGTAAGGAAGAAGTTCGCGCTCGTGATCTCTTCCTTGCTCTCTGGATCCCCGATCTTTTCATGAAGCGTGTCGAGAAGAATGGCGAGTGGACCCTCATGTGCCCGAACGAATGCCCTGGTATGGCTGATGTCTATGGCGATGAGTTCGAGGCTCTGTATGAGAAGTATGAAGCAGAGGGTCGTGGTCGACAGAAGATTAAGGCTCAGAAGCTGTGGTATGCTATTCTCGAGGCTCAGACCGAGACTGGTAACCCCTTTATGCTCTACAAGGATCATTGCAACCGTAAGAGCAACCAGAAGAACCTCGGTACCATCCGCAGCTCGAACTTATGCACCGAAATCATTGAGTACTGTGCTCCTGATGAGGTCGCTGTCTGCAACTTGGCATCGCTTGCATTGCCGTCCTTCGTTGACTACAATCAGGGTATCTACGACTTCCAAAAGCTACATGATGTTGCCCAAGTCGTTGTTCACAACTTGAACAGAATCATTGATGTCAACTACTACCCCGTTCCGGAGGCTCGCAACAGTAACATGCGACACCGCCCCATTGGTCTTGGTGTCCAGGGTCTTGCTGATACCTTCCTGGCACTCCGCCTACCCTTCGAATCACCAGAGGCTAGGCAGCTGAACAAGCAGATCTTCGAGACAATCTACCATGCCGCCCTGTCTGCGTCCGTGGAGATTGCCAAGGTTGATGGCCCATACTCCACTTACGAAGGCTCCCCAGTCTCGCAGGGTATTCTCCAATATGACATGTGGAATGTCACCCCATCAGACCTTTGGGATTGGGAAACCCTCAAAGAGCAGATCAAGCAGAATGGCGTGCGCAACAGCTTACTCGTAGCTCCTATGCCCACTGCTAGCACTTCCCAGATTCTGGGTAACAACGAGTGCTTCGAGCCTTACACCTCCAACATCTACTCTCGTCGTGTGCTTGCTGGTGATTTCCAGGTCGTCAACCCCTGGCTGCTTAAGGACCTTGTTGACATGGGTCTCTGGTCTGATGGCATGAAGAACCGCATTATTGCCGAAAATGGTTCAATCCAAAACATCCCCAACATTCCCGCAGACATCAAGACTCTGTACAAGACTGTTTGGGAGATATCTCAGCGAACTGTGGTCCAGATGGCCGCTGACCGTGGCGCATTCATCGACCAGTCCCAGTCGCTGAACATCCACATGAAAGACCCTACCATGGGTAAGATCACCAGCATGCACTTCACCGGCTGGAAGTTAGGCCTGAAGACCGGCATGTACTACCTCCGCACCCAAGCTGCCGCTGCACCTATCCAGTTCACTGTAGACCAAGAAGCTCTCAAGGTTGTAGACTCGAACTCGGCCAAGTCGGGCATGCTGAAGAAACGAGCTCCGCCGGGCAACTACGTCTCTTCGACTTCCGCAGGCCTATCTAGACCTGTGTACGCCAAGCGTGAGGACTCGAACAACAGCCTCGCCGCGCCGGCTCCTAACGGGATCCCGACGCCCAGTACGACTCCCCCCCTTACAGAGGGCAAGGTATCCCGAGCTGTTGCCCCACCAAACAAGGCCGCCCCTTTCAAGGCCGATATCGATGAGGGCGAGAGCCCCAAGCCTCTAGCCACCGAGCCATCCGAGAAGGTCAAAGAAGAGGAGCTTCCCGAGCCGGCCCTTGATGATCAAAAGTCGCCTCAAGATGAGGACAAGGATGGCCAAAGCAAAGAACGCGAGTACGACATTTATGCGGATGCCGTCTTAGCTTGTAAGTTACATTTAACAACCCTCAGAGAAATCCACAGTCACTAACAAATATACAGGTAGCATCGAGAACCCTGAATCCTGTGTTATGTGCAGCGGATAAATGATTCACGAGAACGAGGACGTGACGACGATATGTGGCTGACGATGGACATAATGGGAATGAAACACGGGTGCTTTTGTCCCCAGCATGCCTAGGGTATATGGCGGGGCCCAACAGTAAACGCTACGCATCAATTGTATTATGGATGAGGGGTCTACAGAGCAACGATATTGCTCTACATGGAGTTCTGTATAGTTTTTAGTCTCGACGCATAATGTGTATCGTCTTGAGATATTCATCGTGCATCTGTCCGCGGCTAGTGTCCGCGGCTTTTCCTATGATAAATAGGTCAATCAATACATGATAATGAAACTTTGTGTCTTTAGGATATGTGATGAATTGTAATTAATACATCGCCCCATGCTCTAGCCTAGGTTCTCGAGCATATATATGCCTACTGAACGCACAACTAGCTCTGTGGGATCCATACCTATTAGACGCAGTTAGATCTAAGAAGTCAACAGACGGGTAGAAACATACACTTACTCTTCTGTTTATTACAATGGTATAGATAGCATTGCGCAATGTTAGATATACTTCACTTATACTCTAAAACAAAACCCCAAGCTACATGTAAATACATAAGTATATATCTGCTCCCAAGAGTTTCGTGGAGCCAAGCGAAGCCTCATCTGAAACTTCGAGATCCCAAGTAACGGTACTGGGCTTATGTGCATGTAAACAGGCTCGTTCTTCATGCTGTGTTGGCACAAATAGGGTCGGGGCACTGTCATACTGCAAGAAGCCGCTTTAACGAGTATCCCGTATCCAGTGTGGTCTTCGAATCTAGCAATGGTCAAAGCCCACTCGGGCAATTTCCTCTCGAAAGTCTAGGTGTTCAATACGATCAATCAATGTTGCAGCAGGCAAGATTTTCGAAGGACGCCGTAAAATTTTTATTATGCCAGGCGAACACGCGTCCTACAGCGTCGGCGAGACATCACACGAGAAACGGCCGGCAGACGCACAAGAACCCCTCGCCACGAGCCGTGTCGCTCGATAAAGGTACAATTGTCTCGTTCACGGATATTTGGGGTTGGCTGCCTCACGGATTATGTATGCCCCATTTCGACGACGTTTAGGGTCGCAGCAGATATTCTAGGTGGCGAAGAAACGCGCGTGGTTCAACATGCGCCTAGCCACGCACATAATGGCCTGCTGAAAAACGTCGTCTGGAACACCGCCGCCAGGCGGGTTTCGGTGAAACCTGAACGGCATATAAGATAGATTTTGTCACTCCATGGATGACGGTGGTGGAGCCAATGATATTCGCTGCAGTCCTGAGTCAAAGTACTAGTGCCTCTCCCATCTACGTAATAGAGCGGGCCAGAATGTCGCTCCGGGGATGATGCGGGTGATTTGTTGATGTACCTATTAGCCGTGGCCTGGTGATACAGGGTAGGAGTTGCTAGTAGGCAGGGCAGGCATTGAGGAAATCTGCGTCCGCCATCACAGGTCACACGGAAGAGTCGTGCAAATTTCCAGGTGTTTCACTTGGCGAGATAGTGTTTTCTTCCCGGTGATGACTCTCAGCCCCTGGGAGCATAGGGAAGAACATTTCACCGTATTGGCTAGATTGGAAAAAGGAGAATTCTGATGTTTGCTTAAGGCGATAGGAGCCCGAAGAGCAGGTCTTTGACGGGTGCGGTTTGCCTCGGAATACCTATGTAGATCTAACTCACCGTACCGTACTCTGCAGATCCGGCCAGCCCCGCGAGATCGATATTGATCGAAATGGGGTGTTAAGACGGTGAGAACCCGCAAGAGTGGGTTTAGCTGCGAGCCCCAGGAATCGTTCCCAGGGCGACCAGGTTCAGCACCTTGGCGAGCTGGAAACAGGTGGTTGGAGTGGGCGCACATACATAAGCCATCAGACCACGATGCTGGGACAGCTCGACACGGCTGGCAAGCTATCAGGGAAAACTTTTGCGGTCTGCAGCAACTTATAATGTGACATCAACAAGCATATCCCATGAGTAAAGTTCCATGGTTTTTTGGTTTTTTTTTAATGGGGAATCTCACTACTATGTGCCCAAGATGCGAGGTCTTTAAACTTGCTTTTCTCGCCTAAACACAGAAGTACATAATATAGGTATCTACCGTATCTCTCTCACAATGAAGAACCCTTATTCAACAGGGTCAAGAACAACGCACACAATGACAAGCCTTGATATAATTTGCATGGTACTGAGGACAATTGGCAATACGAACCAGGGAACCCTAGTAATTAATACAGCAGCTACCTAGAAATCCAGCTTGTTGGACCAGGAACGCTTCTTGATATTCTCTTAAGGTGGAGTGGAGAAGTTGAGCTGGCAGGCAGGCTGGGCATGAACATGAACACAAAGCTTGTGCGGGGCATGATCGCCAGCATGGATTATGACGGCTTCTGATTGGCTAACAGTATTATGACATCAGACATAGCTTGTACAAGTTAACCTCATGCGCCTTAGATCTTTTTCCCGATTCACCTCTTCCAAGTTTTTTAGTGATGGATCCCTTCGACCTGATCCAACTTTCTATGTACATAGATCTCACGAGAATCAAAGCTACCGCATTCGGATTCATTTTGCAGAAAGCTAACAAACAGCTCATGCCAAATCAATCAAATCGTACTATCCACTTTGCAGCAAAGTTCAGATCCCGTCCTCGTTGTCCATGTGACATTTTAACATTTCGGTACCCGCTAGGCCCGTAGTGCAGCATGACGGCTAACGGCACCCATAACAAGTGCTGCAAGTGCTAACTTACAGCGGCCAGAGCGGCCTACGAGCCCTAGATCTCATTGACCAATCAGAGTCCCGAACCAACATATCCAGTTTTCCGTATGCAGTAATCACCTTAATGGGCACCCTTGCAATCCGCTTTCTTGGGGCTAGACTAGACCTCCGCCTTGAATTGAGGAAATGAAAAAAAAAATCACTTCGCCTCTTCTTCGAGAATTTTCCTGCTTTTTGTCACTAACGAACTAGTAACATCATAGAAGCCCATTTCGAAGACCAGAGCATCTCATGCAGCTTCTGAGGGAAATTGCCATTAAATGAAGGTAGTGGATCATCACACCGGACGTTTATGGCATTAAAGACCACTGGTTTTGGTTGGCCAGTAATGTGGTAAGCAATCTTATTAATATGCAAATATCTCCTAACTTGCAAAGACATAGGAATTGATTTGGACGAGAGCTAGAATGCTTCCTAGCACAACAGAACTTTTACAACATCATTAGTCTAGAGCACTCGCCCAGGGGACTACAGATCCAGTACGATCAAATTTCATTGTTGAGGCTCACAGCATCATTCTGTACTAAATCTACCCTGTTTCTACCCGCGGCAGCTAGTGCTAGGTACTCGTGCAGTAACATCAGCCCAGTATTTCCGCATGCAGTTGACACAGAAACCGGCTTTCCCACATCTAGCCAAGTTCCCCAATGGCAGTAGGCACTACTTCGTAAGAGCCGATACCATTAGGACATGGCCCCATACACGTCAATGAGTTCATCGCGTCTTTGCTTTTTCGTATCTAGCTTCTGTCTATGTAGTCTAATAGGGCTTCCCTCGTTGGCAAGGCAGCTGGATGGTTCCCGCACGATGATGCAAGTTGGTATGAACTGTCTAGACCTGTGCCAATATGCTAGATTGTCGAACAGGTAATGCGGTCAACATTACTTACAGCTTAACCGTGCCTACATAGTTAGTTCTATTGTGTTGTTGTTGGTAGTAGTGTTGATATTAGCATTAAGAAAGCTAGTCGGTGAGGATCTGCAAGGAGGTCGGGAAGCTATAGTGTCTATTGGTAGACATAGCAGCAAGCTAAGCTCAAAGCATCGCCTATAGTACAATCCACAATGCAATAGACGCATTGTAGGTACATACAATAATAACCTCAAAGAGAAAGACCGTCCTTACCATCCCCAATCCAGCACCTACACGTTAGGTAAATTGATTGGTTACACAGGGGTACGTACCGGAGCTAGAGCTGCACGGGCAACCGAATCATCTAATGTAAGGCACCTGAGGTGATGAGGTAGGTAGGTACCTCTCTACTTCTATTGTCTAACCAAGATCAAAATTTCAAGGTATGACTTAACCTACCAGACCGAACCAATAGATATTTAATTGCCGTGGGAGTCGACCTTCATGTTTGTTTCTTGAACGGATCCTTCGTAATTTCCATCTGCCACGTGCGAGCAAGCAACTGCAAGCATATACCACCCTGAAACCACCGTCTTTCATCAACCTTTCCTCTCTCTCAACCTTCCACCTTCAAACTTCAAGGTCGCCGAAAACAGCAATAACAAACCTCAACTCGTGAAGAATTGACGTCTCGACTTTCATTCTTCGTCATCATCAATCGGTAAGTAATATCAAACCTGTACCTGTCTCTTTCTTTTGCACCTCGTACGCCGCATACATCCACGATCGATCACCATCGTCATTCACCTGCCCGTCCTATCATTCGTCTACCTATTTGCGTGTGATACCCTAGCCTTACCTTCTTCTCTAAAGTACGGTATAATACCTACCTACATTTTCCCTTCCCAAGTTTGTCACCTCTTCTCTCCTCGTCCACCTTGGTTCCCTACTGCATCTTGTCGTTTCGTGTGTTACATCACACAAGTACACATACACAGCCGACCGAAATTACCTCCTAAGACGAAAACTCAGGTGCGCTTTCCTCACGGTTCCTCTGGGAATCGTACCTACTTGTTACTTGACCACTACTTGCACCTGCCTTCCACGTTGTTACTGATTGCAAATACCCAAATCGTACCTTATCCAACCCTCTTCCCATCGCGTCTTTGATTTTTTGTTCTCCCCTCTCCAACATTTCTCAAAGCACAGATTCAGAAACACTTCCATCCGCAAACATCACAACAGTAAACCACACTCTCACCCACGTATCTTCTCTTTTTTTGCACGCTTTTTGAGCATCTATTTCTACGAACTTCTTTTTGACAGCAGTTCTTCTAACCATCCTTGGTAGATACAATCAACCAATCACAATATCTCAACATCATTCGACATCATTCAAGATGAAGTTCTCCGCGATTCTTGTCGGTGTCGGCGCCGCAGCCTTGACTGCCGCCCAAGACTTTCCCCAGGGATTTCCTGACTGCGGTGTAAGTTATCCTTCTAATTTTCCCTCCATTCATTTGATATGCTGGCCCAACGTGCAGTCCTTCTTGGGCAGTCAAGTTCCTCGGTCAACATTCACATTATTCTACACCACTATATCATTTGGGACATCACCCACAAACCACGTAGATGATACTAACAATCTATGTTCTAGGTGAACTGCGTCCAGAACATGCTGGGACAGGCTTCGACGCTTGGTTGCGGTAGCAACGTCACCCCCGCGTGCCTCTGCACTAAACAAGACTTCATATATGGAGTTAGAGACTGCGCTACGGAATCTTGCCCGGACCAGAATGCGGCCCAGCAAGTGATCCAGTACGGCAGTCAATACTGCGCTAGTGAGTTCTCCATCCCAGTCTAAGGCAATGATATGTTTAGTTCATCCATGTTAACCCTTCATTCTAGGTGCAGGTGTTTCTGTCTCTGGTATCCCTGGTGCTGTAAGTTGTCGAAATCTCTCACTGTTCTCCATGACCTTGACTAACAATCAACCCATAGACTGGCGAGAACCCTTCTGCTTCCACCACTGTTGTTGCCACCGATTCTCCCACCAGCGGTGCTGATGTAAGTTCCCCCACGTCCTCCATTGTCCCCTTCGTAGTCACTAACATAATCAAAGGCCTCTCAGGGTACAGGCAGCACGGCCAGCTCTTCTGGAACTGGCACTGGTGCTGTAGTTATCACTGCGACTGACAGCGCTGGTAATGTCCTCACCTCTACCGTCACTGAGAGTTCGACTTCCGGTGGTACTGGTGTTGTTGGTGGATCGGTGCCCATTACGACCACCACCATCCAGTCTACCTTTACCAACAGTGATGGTAGTGTTGCCACGTCCGATGTCGGCACTAGCACTGTCTTCTCGGCTGCGACTGACTCTGCCTCAGGCACAGCTGCTTCTGGTTCCCTCACCACTGGTGTGACCGAGTCATCGATCACCACTGACGGCTCAACCTTGGTTACCAGTGTTACCACCACTGGAACCGTTGAACCTAGCTCAACCGAGGGAAGCAGCGAGTCCGCTACCGATTCAGCCAACGCATCCGCTTCGTCTTCCGGAAATGCTGCTGCGCAGTACACTGCGGCACCAGTTGGCTTGATTGCCGCTGCTGGTTTAGCCGCTCTGATGCTGTAAACAAGTAACACGACAAGTCTGCGGCTGCATTAGGTGGAGTTTCGGTACCTGATGGATGGCAAAACATCTAGGGTTTGAGGAGTAGACATAGGTCACATAATGCTATTGGTCGGATTGTGCATGGATGGTTCACGAATGCAAGGATTCCCTTCACGATGCGATGACTTTGAGAATGAGGGTGGTTTTTATTACGATGTATAAATGATTCGAGGTCCTCCCAGGACTACTAATACCCGTTGAGAGATACCCCCACCCTGAGCAGATGGCACCAGGCACAGCAGTGGAGTTGGGTCTTCTCGCTTGCACTAAGGAAATTAATAAACAGAAATTCTATTCTTCACTATTTTTTTGTTCCTTTTTTGCGTGACTCCATTCATATTCTCATCTGCCTACCTAGGTACTCTCACATTAGGCCAGGTGATTTCTTGCAAGCTGGGTAGTGAGTACACATAAATGCAAATTATGAGGCATTGTGATACAAGTCCACCACCACACGTAACGACGTAGTTACAGCTTGTTATATCCTATTGCTTTTTGGTAACACAAAGAGATATCACTAGTCAACGTCACTTAAAAGACCACAGAAGTAATTATTAACAACTTGATGATATTCCCTGTGTCAACAATGTACAAAACCACACTGTTGGACACTAGCTGTCTCTCCTTGGAAGCTATCCTTCGACAGACTGCCTCTAACATTGGGAGTGAGAAAATATTGAATGTAGAGTCCTCAAAATGACATCGTAATAGTTGTATTCTCTAAGTTCTATCTGGGAGATCTAGAAGATCTCTGACTTGACATTGGAAAGTCCTAAACTATGGTTCCTCTTTTGGAGCTTCTCATTATATCATTGACATCATCAATGGGATGATGAAATGTCCTCCATCAACCCCCCCCTCTCTACAGGGGAAAACTTGTTGAGTCCTTATTAACTTGGGAATACCTTCATCATTGACGTCGTCTTTTGACTGGGAGTGGTTCAATTGTTGCTTTCTTTGGTAAGGTAGCCTTTGACAAGGCAGGTGTCTCGAGGGAATTCGATTTCGCCAACTGGCCTGAGATCTCATTCAATTTGCTGTTCAACTGGTCGATATCGGTGCGGAACTCTTTCCTGAGTCAATCAATCTTGCCTTCAAGCTCCTGAACTTTCACAGATAACGTGTTTGCAATGTCAACGAGGCGATCGGTCTGATCACAGAGTCGCTGCACACCACTATCTTCATCCCGGGGTGTTTCCCCGTCATCGTCACCGTCGGTCTCGTCATCGTCGGTCTCGTCATCGGTGAACGCCTTTAAGTTAAAGTATTAATTGAAGTACCATGACAGGTTATCTCGCGCGGGTCAACTTTGCAGGTGATTGGTGAAAACTTCAGTGAGGATTTGAATTTGAATTTCACCCCTCTAGTAAAAGCAAAGCAAATAAGATAATGCTACGCTATGCCGTGCTGTACGCCTTTCTGTGTAGCATGCCACCGTCTAATGCATCCTGTGTAATGCAAATGCGAATGCTCCTTTCTCCACATAAGAGATCTTCTTGTAAGAAAAACATCGAAAACGATGGAAACAACCAAGGAAAGGAAGGGATAAAGAGAAAAGCCCTGAGCAATCATGGAGTGGTAACTGTGAACCGCACTCCCGTTGACCTAAACAAGGCCTTAAGAACTCTTAGGTCGTGCTCATTCAGCGCCTCCTCTTCATCCTCATCGGTCGTCGTAATGTGTACGCTTTTTAAGCGAATGTACCGCCGGTTCCGAATATCTCGAACTAACGCGTACAATCCATCAAGCAAGTCTTTGTTAACATCAACAAGTCGAAGCGTTCGGAGAGATGACGGGAAGAAGTTATCTAGCGCGTACTGCTTCGAGATACCCTGTTGTTCCCGGGCGATAATAATCGCGTTCTGGCAGATAGTTAAATTCTTGAGGAACTGGAGCCTCTCTAGACCTTCGACGGGAGGAATGTCGACGGGAATACCGTGGGCGTGACGTAATGCGGCAGCTTCCCTGACTGTTGGTAGCAAGTTGAATAGTTGGTTCAGGTGTTGAGGACCAAAGGGATCTCTCTCGTCGTCCCAGTCGCCTTTCGTGTAAGTCAATGTCTCAAGACGCTTACAGTGCCCAATCAGAAAGTATTCCTTGGGCTCGCCAACCTGGCTATAGACCATATGGAGTTCTTTCAGGTTTTCAAGAACCTCCCTCATGTTACCTGGGTATGGCGCCAGTCCGAACCATCGCTCATAGGTAGAGTAATGAGGATAGTTTGGAAATATCCTGCAGCGGATACGAAGTGTGCGGATGTTTGGGGCTACGCCGGTCAGTAAGCCGATGGCTTCATCGGGAGATACCCCCACCCCAGGTACGGAGTATTCGAGGTTGACTGTCTCCAGAGACTCGAGACGGTTATGCGTAGATAGTCTCATCCAGGACTTCACACGAGCGAAGTCTTGTACGCCGTTGAGCAGGGTTGCTCCAATGTGTATCGACTTCCTAAATATTCAAGAGTCAGCAAATGATTCATTCCAGGTAATTTGACGATCATTAAAGGAAATACTGGCAGGAATCGGAAGCATTGAGCAAGGCACGGAATAATTACTTGGGTGTGGTAGGAAGAAGTAGCAGAAGAGGGACGAAGAAGACGACGACGACGACGAAGGAGAAGATTAAAAAGACGGAAAGGGGGATAATATGGTATAACTTACAGCTTAGGTAACAAACATGGCAATAACTCTAGCATGGTTCGAGCTATAGAATTGGGGTTCTGATCAACTGGGTTGTAAATCGGAACCCCGAGTCTCAAGCAGGCAGTGTGGAGCAGGAAACCACCCTCCTTCATACTTCTCGTCAAGGGAGGGTCATGTGTTGAATTAATGGAGACCTCAAACACTAGCTCTGCTAGTTGCCAGTTTCGCGATATGGTTCTGAAGAAGAGATATATAGAACGATGTGCCGGATTGACGCAAGAGCGTCCGTTTTGATGGCAGTGACTAACGAAACGCGAGTAGAGAATGGGCTGGAGGACTTCTAGGAAGCACTTGTTGCCCTGGGAAAGTCTGCTGATACTGCGGCGATCATCTTCGGCTTCGAACAAGTCCACGACCAGCCGCCATATATCTAAGTTGAAATCACCGAACGCCATTTTGTAGGCAACGATAACGATGGAAGATGACAAGGAAGATGACGAAGAGGACGAAGGGAATGGAAGAAGAAAGTCAATGAGAGACGAAGAAGATTGATAGAAGGAAAAGAAAATTGATGGAGAAGAAGATTGATGGAAGAATAAGAGGAGGATTGATGGAGAAGGAGAAGGAGAAGGAGAAGGAGGAGACGATCAAGTATAATTCATGATGACAACCTTGAAGCAAGTGAGGAGAATGCAAATTGTAAAAGGTGGTATCTGTTACACTGATACAGTGCAAACTCTGAAGTAAACCATCTGGTGAGAAGATACCTAGGATGAAGGGTGCTTTAGAAAAATGGAGGTTGTAGGCAAAACATGAAACCCCTGCAAACTTCCATTGGAAACCAGGTACCTAGGTATCTCAGGTGCCTAGTTTGCAGTAATTTACCTTTTACCTAAGTGAGGTTACCTAGGTGGGTAAGTGAGGTTGTTGTCATACCTTCTTACAAACGCGTATAAGGCTGCAGCCAGGTAGGTACTTGACTTCGGCATAGGTATTGCTATTTTAGGAAAGTTTGAAATGTACCCCAGATCACGAGATGTAGCGGGGTAGTTGAAATGGAAGCGGAGATCAGGATCAGCTAATCTAAATTCTCCAACTTTTGAGTCAGAGACTCCCGACGCTTCCAGGTCAGTCATAATCAGGGGTGATTCAGCCTTACACACTACTACACTGTACCAATAGGTTATTGATCCTGAGCGAAGTGGCATGATGGCAAACTCAAAGATCCGCCTGGCTACATCATCTCCAGGGACGCTGGCGACAACCAGAGACACACTCACCCAACTTAATCAGATTGCCGTTCGTGCGGCAGCGAACGGTGCTGACGTATTACTCTTGCCCGAGGCTTATCTGGGTGGCTACCCCCGCGGCTCGGACTTCGGATGCAAAATTGGATCGCGAACTGCCGAGGGACGCGACGAATATCTGCATTATTTTAGAAATGCCGTGGACTTGGGAGACACCGTGGGTGACGGGGCCGGTGCTGGTGAGGCATGGGTGAAGAGAGAACTGGGGCCCAATGCTACCGGAACCGGGACCAGGGACGGACGCAGGGGGGATGGCACACGAGAGACTCTTGAACGAATCGCCAAAGAAACGGGTGTTTTTATCGTTGCTGGTGTGGTAGAAAGGACTGGCGGCAGCCTTTATTGTTCGGCCCTATACGTGTGTCCAAAATTAGGTGTGATAGGCAAACGACGCAAGATCCAGCCGGTGAGTCTTGAGATTTCTTTCCTACATCTTTTATTAGTACCTATCCGTGCTGTGCCACGTGCTGTGCCTGGATCCCCCTACATACCCGATATAGACCCTTGTCTACCTGACCAATCACACCTGCAGCGTCTAAGCCACCCTGATCAGCATTGGCATGGCCAGATCTGACTAGTCACTCTCGCACTCGGATGTTGCGCTGCTTGAGCTTCCTTATATAATCTTATATAATCCTTATGAGTTATATCCTTTTTATACTTCTTTTCTGGAAGCTTTGCCGTCTCCGATGCTTGCAAAGAATCGACCTGGGTTTTATCATCAACATGGAAACTCCATCACAGTCTAGCTCATCCAAGCTCAATCAAAAACTTCAGCTCCGGCCACAAGCCTACGTAGTCCCATCGCAATGGGAATCATACAGAGAGATCATCAAGAGCCTCTACCTGGACCGAAACAAGGCTCTTGAGGAGGTTAAGCGCATCATGGCTACGGATCATGGATTTCATGCAACGCAAGTTACCCACGACACGCTTTGCAAACGCCGTTTCTCACATGACGCAGGACGGGCATGTACAAGAAAAGAATCAAAGCCTGGGGTTTCGATAAGAAACTCAAAGAGCACGAGGTCTTGGAGATACTCCATCGGAAATCGGAAAGGGACTCGGCTGGTAAACAGTCCAAGTTTATCATTAGAGGCCGGAATGTGGATTTCGAAAGAATCCGTCGTTATGTGGAGAGCAAACCAGATGTCTTGTCTAAACTGGAAGGAGTTTACGAAAGGAAGCCATCTGGGAAAATTATTTGTCGGACGCCGTCGCCGTCGCCGGTGCCGATTGCTCTGCCTTCTCCACCGGAGGTTCGCAAACTCGAAGAGATCATGACTGTTTTGCGAGATTACATTGGGGCATCCGCAATCGGTCCCCATTCCCGCTGGGTGTCGACTTATGATGGTTATGCTCCTCGGAGTTCTCCCTCATTAGATCTTCGTAGCTCAAGGGCGAGTATGCTTGGAGTCTGGGATGAACTTGCATCCTTACATCTGACTATGGAACACACAACGTCTCCTACAGAGATGTTCCAGGCCTTGGATTCATCTCTCGATAATCTAAGGGATTGTATTAGAGACGAGTTGCCCGAGTTTGTCGTCATGATGATTTATCTCTTACGTTTCACTTGGCCTGGACATCCTATCCTACTTCAGATGTTTCGCAAACATGTTGGGGAGCTTTCTTTTGTACTCCTTGGCGCGAAACATCCACTAGCCGTCATATGGAGGCAGGCCATTCAAATAGAGGAAGGATTCGACGACGTAGTTGAGGAAATTTGCCATGTGCTGTTTCAAGAGCTGGCTGCCTCCCTAGGACCAACAGACGACGTAGTCGAGCTGGCTCGGAGGGGTTGGCGGTATGCCCCCAATTCCTTGGAAGGCATGGTGGAAGTTATGAGATTATACCAGGACTGGTTAGCTTCGCATCAGAACTGGCCGAGTTCTATGCTGCGGTCCTTCCTCGTCCAGGTACGCCTGATGATAGCAAACCTCAACGAGACAACGCCGAGCAAGCAACTGCTCGAGGCTCACAATACCATTCAGACTATCTTATACACTCGAGGAAAAGAAGGCGAAATCCCGATAAGCCCAGACGAGTCATGTTCTCTGGCAAACTTAGACGGAGGTGTGTCTCTGCGCTTGGGCAACTTCGTCGAAGCTGGACAGAGTTTTTCAATGGCCGTGGCAATTGCGAGACGTCATAGGCTTCCATTCAGAGACGAGATAATACCTTTGCGGAATCTCGAGGCGCTCTATAGAGCTATGGACAAGCGTGCCGAACTTGCGCAAATCTCACGGGAGCTAGCGGCATTAGAGGAAAGAGCATTGCAGGAAACTGGATTACATTCACACATTCAATCCGCAGAGGGGATCTAAGGATTGCGGACTGGCATACCAGAGCGAGACTGGGACTTATCATATTTGTCAAGATTGTCACTGTACACGATCAACTAACCATAAACAGACAGGCACAGAGCGACTCATCTGGGCGCAAGGCTCGCCCGCCACCCTCAAAGCAGTGAGCACCACCATCCGTGGCGTGCGCATCAACTTAGCCGCCGCCATCTGCTGGGAGAACTACATGCCGCTCCTGCGGCAGAGCCTCTACGCGCAGAACGTCAACCTGTACCTCGCGCCCACGGCGGACAACCGCGACGCCTGGCTGCCGCTGATGCGCACCGTGGCGCTCGAGGGCCGCTGCTTCGTCGTCAGCTCCAACATGTGCGTGCGCGAGAACCCGCCCCACGAGCACGGAGGGCACGAAGTAGAGCGGGCCGGGGGCGCCGGCGGCAGGCGCAACTCGTGTCTCACCGAAGACGGCTTCGAGATCGCGCTGCCGGCGTCGCCCACGGCAACCGCATCCGGGCGGCCCCAGCTCGCGAGCAAGGGACGAAGGAAGTCCGTGATCGACGAGGACGGGAACGAGATCGCGCTTGCTGATGCCAACGGCGCGCACGCGTCGTCTTCGTCTGCGGTCGTCGAAGCCGAGGACGAGAAGGAGATGGACGACGACAACCGGAAGGCTCACGCTCACGCGCTAGCGCTGGTCAAAGCACCGGCCAAGGACACCTTCGTCTCGCGCGGCGGGTCGTGCATTGTCTCGCCGTTCGGCGACGTCCTCGCCGGGCCGCAGTGGGAGGACGAGAAGGGCATTATCTACGCGGACGTGGATTTCGACGACTGCGTTCGCGGGCGGTTGGACTTGGACGCGGCGGGGAGCTACTCGAGGTATGATTGCATTCTATTTCTCTTGTCTCACATCTCATATCGTGGTGGGATCAAATGTAGGTACACCTGGCTAACTAGAGATATTATAGGAACGACTCTTTCAAGTTCTCCGTCGCGGGCTTGGATCTTGATCCTCTGCCTTACTACTAACCGCATGTGCTCTCCTCTCCTCTATTATTCGTCTCGTTCATTTTGATATTTGCTTGGTGATGATCTAATTTGAACATAGCACGTAGATAAATGAAATAGTTTCATACATGTATCTACTTCAGTTTGGCTGTACAACCCTCCTTGGCTTGGCATGATCATGACTAGATAGATTGTACTAGATCTTTGAAAAAGCCGTGCACATCTCATAAGTTGCTTACCGTCAAACACACCAAGAACTACTAGCTTAGGCACATAGCTCACATTTCACCAATCGAGGGTTCAAATCCATCGCAATCTCGTTGTTAATTTCATTTTTTGAGGTACAGTAAACGGGTATCTAATTTGCCATCAATCCCAACCGGTTTGCCTGCCTTCCGTGCCGTGGCCGTCGAAGCCATCCCATGAATAACAAACAGTAAAACCCTTCTCCCCCCTTTCGTTCGCTGTGTCTCTCGTGTTTCGTGGGGAATTCGTCGCAGTCAAGCCATCCATTATTCATTTCATACCCGGGCTCGTCTCCTACCACAATCATCTGGACGGACTCCTACTGCTCTTCGTAGGGGTTCGCTCATCTCCGTTCGCGTGTTGGATTTTGCAGTGCCTCTACTCCTTATCCTTCGGCCCCACGTTCTCGTCCTTCTCCTCGGCAACAGCGCCCTTCTCCGCGGCTTCCCGGGGCGATGCTAGGGGACTGCCCACACCAGCCGTGACGCTCCCGCTGATGCTGTCAGCACGGCCGTGGCCCAGCAACCCGCTGCGGATGCTCGCTCCGTCGCCTGCCATGCTCTGTTTCCCCGCGTACAAGCTGTTCCGTTCGCCTGGTAGGGTTGGCGTGATACCAGTTGTGGAGTAGATGCTGGTGCGCTCGTTGCCGGCTAACCGCGAGGTGGATTGGTGTAGACCGGGGGTGGACATGTCCCGCCCCCCGCTGCCGTCTACGTTGGCACTAAGCACGCTAAGAGGTAGGGACTCGCGGCTGCCGCCCCAGAGCGAAGAAGGCGCAAGAGCTCGCACGGAAGCATCGGTGTCCATGGATCTTCTTCGTCGCCGCTTACTGGAAGAGGCTAGCGTGAGAATAGAGGCGTTGTCCGTGAGGAGGTTGTTCGCAGTAGCCATGTTGTACGTTGTGGGATGGCCTGGCCCGGAGTGTGGTGCGAGATATGGTGGGATGGCGGATGCGGGGGAGTTGGAAGGGAAAGGTTGAGTAAACTGAATGGTCTGGGAGTTGCCTTGGTTGGATGAATGTCCTCCGTGATGCGGAATATTGATTGCACCGTTTGGCCCCATGGATTGGATGGTGGTGAGAGTAGTTGTTAGAGACCGCACCGAGGGCGCAGGAGAGGAGAACGTGCTATCTCCCCTTCGAGAGTCGAGACCTCCTCCCGCAGTTCGGCTAGTACCTGTTACCGACGAGGCCATGTGCGAAGGGGCGTGGATGGAGTGGGTAGCTTCGTGGTCGGTGGACATGGTGGGTGCTGCTGACATGCCGCCGGCGGTCGGAGGCGCGGTGTCATCAGCTGATGTTCCACCTGAGGAATTACTTCTTCGAGCTAACGAGGGATCCGAGAGCCTAGCACTATGGGCTGTCGTGAAAGAAGGATCGCTCTGATGGGCGGATATCGTAGCACTAAGGCGGCCGGACTGCGGGTACGGGTTGTTGTTCTTAGATGGTCGCTTCTTGGAAGCCTTGGGAGCGGCATCGCGTTTGAAATGACTATGTCGACTACCCTCGGCGGAGGAACCGACATTCTTGAAGTTGGCCAGCTTTTTCACCCACGTCGAGAAGGGTCGTCTGCGCCCTGTGCGTTCTTGACCATCTGCCATGTCTGTCAGGGTTGCGGGTTGACCTTGGTGATTATGAGTTGTAGTTGATTTAGGCACGGAAGGAATGCCGAGATGGAAGAATAGGTGAAGTGGAAGGTAATATTTACCGGCAGGGAGCGGGGATGTCTCAGTCATGGCCATCATTCTGGGGTTGGAATAAGTAAAACTGTAAAATGTAAAATGTAAAATGTTGTTTGTTGTCGAGCCGAGGTTTAGCTTAGGTTAGGTTTGCTTTATCTGTATCTGTATCTGTAACTGTAACCGATGAATAAAGAAGAAATAAGATGGATGCGGTGGCTTAATTCGACGGATGATGGTATCCGTGATGTCCGATATGTCGGCGCAATAGCCTCGGCCTTCCAATTGATTTTATCTATCCCGCACAGGTGATAAAGTTGGGCAGGTATGCGACGACGATCCGAGCCTCTGTTGTCGTGTAGAAGCGGAGAGGTGGCTTTTTATAGTCCGAGTTTAGTTTTGGACCCTTCGGTCTTTTTTTCTTTTTAGGCTCAGCCCAGCTGATAAATAAATAAATAAAGTGTTGGGCCCCTGCAGTAGTGACAAAGGGGATGCGGCCCAAAATGACGGGAATTTTATGCACCTAACGAACGAATATTTAGTTTAGGGATCAAGTGTTCCTATTCTTCCAACATACAACACAACATCATTGGCGATGATGATGATGTCGGGGTGATGGCTAATAGATTCAATCCGTACCTAAAAAGCTTAGAAATTCCATTCCATTAATCTTCTTAGTGACATGTCATCGCTAAAGTCCAATTAAAAGCCCCCAAACTGGACAAGTGGAGCCCGGCCCTTGCTTGAAGGTCCCCCAATTTCTTAACGCTAATCCCCTTTCTCCACCGCGCTTAGAACCTGGACAAAATAACGTCATCAGCTTGAGATTAACCTCATCTTCAACCTTCCATGTACCTACAGGCTACGGGTCATATCGACGGCCAAGACCAAAATATGAAGCATATGAAAGTTGCTGGACAACTAGGCGAATGGCTATCATGAGAAACGAGAAATACTCCGCCGCCCAGCAATGTCCATCCAGCACCTGCCGGAGCATGTCATTGCCCAGATCAAATCGTCTACCACCATAACTTCGCTCAACGCCGTCGTCTGCGGCTTGGTCCAGAACTCCCTAGACGCCAAAGCTACCAAAATTACTATATCTATCGATTATGGGCGAGGGAATTGCTCGGTTGAAGACAATGGCTTAGGGATTCTTCCCAATGATTTCAAACCCAATGGTGGTCTCGGCAAGCTGCACTATACGTCCAAATTCCCCCCTCGCAATGATGTCCATGGCCGACATGGCACTTTTCTGGCCTCTATAGCTTCTTTATCCCTATTGTCTATTACTTCGCATCATCATGGCTATCACTCTCATAATTCGATTAAAATCCATAACGCCGAAGTCTTGGCGCGGTATACTCCTGCGTTACCAGAACAGAGGCTACTTAGCTTTCCTCATGGAACTCGGACGACCGTTCGAGACCTTTTCGGGTCTATGCCTGTCAGGGTTAAGCAAAGGGCTATCGATGCTGAAAGAGGCGCAAATGCTAAAGAATGGGAGCGCCTAAAACATGCTGTTGTAGCCTTGTTATTAGCTTGGCCAGGTCAGGTCTCCCTTTCGCTTCGTGACTCTGTGGACGGACGCAGTCTTGCAGTTCGCATTCCTGAAGAATTGCCAAACCCCCAAGATAAGAAACATGATACCCTCGGCCTGATCACTCGTGTTTCAAGAACATTCTCCCATGCACAACTATCTGATGATGGCTCTCGAGATTCGTGGGTGCCTCTCAGAGCATCGGCAGGCCAAATCTCAGTTGTAGGTGTAGTATCGCTGGTTCCGATAGCCTCCCGACAAATGCAGTTTATCAGCATAGACGTGCGGCCCGTCTTTAATGACTATGGCTCGAATGTCTTGTATGAGGAAATTAACCGGCTTTTTGCGAACTCGAGTTTTGGGGTAAAAGAAGAGAGCGGCGAACTTGATGAGAATGAGCAAAACAGAAGAGCTAAAGACCGCCGATTCAAGACAGACGGATATACTATTCAAGAACTCAAAGGCAGAAAGGGGGTCGATCGGTGGCCTATGTTCTATATCAAAATCAATCTCGGAGGACATATCTCTCGACTTGCCAGCTGTGATATGGAAGAGATTCTTGACGATCGTCATGAGAGTCTGAAGGGAATTATTGATATTTTGAAAGCAGTGATTTATGAATTTCTGAAGGCACACCATTTCCGCCCGAGGTATTCTAAGCCTCGCGGAATTATTTCTTCCAAAACCGAGAATTCTCGAGATACACGAAGCAAATCATTGCCCAGAAGTTCGACCCCAAGAACGAACTCTGATCAAGCTCGTACAACTCGGAACCATCAGTCTACTGGGGATCTGGCAAGTACCCGCCTTAAACTCGCATCGAACAGTTCCCGCACGCACTCTGAATCTCCGTTCGACTTATGGACGCGCATCAAATCGGGACAGCCTCAGTATGCACATCTACATGAAAAGCCTTCTCCAGACCAAGAAGGCGTTACGGAAGTTCCTCACAGCCCAAAGAACAGTCTGATAGGTACATCAAGTGCAGACACGGATGACAACCCGTTAGAGACCCCTCTCGTCGCTCCGGATGGCACGTTGCTACGTGTTCCATTTACTGACGTAGAAATTGATTCGCGTAAAATCTACCAGGAGCCTACAACGGAAGAAGTAAGCCCCAGTCGAGAGCAGTCACAGCTTCCAGACAGCGACGGTGTCTTATGGACCAATCCAGCGACCAAGGAAACATTTGTCATCAATCCCCGGACTGGTTTTGTGATGCGACCGTGGAGGAAAAATGTCCAGACTACCGGGGTATCTGAGGCCTCTGATGGCACCTACTGTTTACCAACAAGAAAAAGGTTACGGACAAATACCAAGCCCGTTCCTCAAGATGAGCGAAGCAAATGGCTAGGCGACCTCTTATCATCATGGGACAATCCTGTATATCAGCTACAAGAACCACCGATTCCAGTGGCCTTTGACGAAGAAAAGGCATTGGCCTTGGCAACCCAGGCGATAGAAGGTCATTGTCATGGGTGTAACTCTAACTCCCTAAATGTCCTGCAGGCCTCTCATAGCGTGGAAGGTCGGCTCTCCAAGGATATTCTACGAGACGCTCAGGTTATAGCGCAGGTTGATCGGAAATTTATATTTGTCAAGGTTCCTTTGTCCTCGTCGCCGTCTGACCTAAGCCAGAGCGCGGATGTCGACCCTTCGTTACTTGTCATCATTGACCAACATGCTGCTGATGAGCGCTGTCGGGTCGAAGCATTGATGAAAGACTATTTTGCGCTTGTGGAAGATGCTCAGAATTCGTCAAACGGCCAGCCTCAGCGATCGCCTCATGCCCTAGTAGAGGTGTTGGAGAAGCCTTTCACCTTTGACGTCTCCGCTCAGGACTGCCGCCAGTTTGAACGGTCCGCTGAACATTTCAAATATTGGGGGATCATGTACCAGCTTGCAGTACCAAAGCCCAACCCCAAAAGCAAGGGAGCTACACAGTTAAAGGTCTTTGGATTGCCACCTAGTATAGCCGAAAGATGCCGCCAGGAACCCAGGCAGCTTATCGAATTACTGAGGAAGGAGGCCTGGAAACTTGACGAGCAAGGCCATAGCGTCTCCAGACATGTGGCAACAGAGGTAGCTCACGGCGATGGGGACAATACTACGGGACTTCATTGGTTGGCTCGGTTTCACGGATGTCCTACTGGCATTCTCGAAATGATCAACTCGAGAGCGTGCCGCAGTTCCATCATGTTCAACGACGAGCTTTCTCACGAAGAATGTGTCGGTCTCGTGCAGCGCTTGGCAGACTGTGTCTTGCCTTTTCAATGCGCACATGGCCGGCCGTCGATGGTGCCACTAGTTGATCTGGGCAATATTCCCATAAACAAGGTAGAGGAAAGGAAACCTACAGGTACCTTTGGCCAAGAGTTTAGGAGGTGGAAGGCTAGCCTGGGAAAATAATAAGGGATTAATAGGAGAACCTCCATTGCCATTTTTATTCTTGCATAGTTAGAGATACCCAGAACAATTACACAGATTCAGGCTCAAAGGTGTCCTAAGTAATCCAACACGAAAGTTGAAGCTGAATGTCGACGGTCAATGAAAAGGGGCGTCTATAAGCTAGCCACACCCATTGGAAAGCACCGCCACATAGGTTCTGCAGGCTACAGGTGCCAACCTAGAGATGAAAATGCTCGGTAGGTATGTAGGCCCGACTCGTGCCTAAGTTAAGGAAATGTTTGATCAGAGTTCCCTTTCCTCGCATCTTGCTAGCATCTGTTTTTACTTCTATACCTCTCATGGTTCTCATCTACATGTATTGTGGGAATGAAATTAGACTTTCTCAGTAAAGTGGGCCTGTATTTATCGATAACAAGCATAGGTAAGCTCGGCTCCCAAGCTTCAGTGACGTCTCAGGCCGATAGAAAGGTAGCTTAGGTACACATATCTTAATGCAACGATGAACAACCCGGAGCTGATGCAACCAAGCTAATTGTCGCAAACACTCGATGCACCATGGCTTTGCTTTTGGTGAGTTGTCTCGTCTTTATCTCTTCTCTAAATTTGGCTAACGGTATGGCAGTGGAAAGCGTTCGACTTCTTCGAGGTCAAGCCGGTTAGGTTCGGTGACGACGAGACGCGGTCCTTCTTCGAAAACAACGAGATATCGAGTGTATGTTCCGGATCCGACAGCCTATTCTTCGGTAGCGATAATGGCTACGTTCGCATCATCGGCCCTAGCTGGAAGGTGGTTAGGAGCTTCCAGGCGCACGAGACCGGCCGCATCACCCATATGCGCCAGGTCGAGGGGACGAGCCTGTTGGTAACTGTCTCGGTATGAACCACGGTATGGATGGATCATGTTGTATGGAGCTGATAGAGAATAGGAGGACCTAAGCAACGAACCGGTCTTGAAGGTGTGGGCATTAGACAAGCCTGTTAAGAAGACGGGATTGCCCACGTGTCTGAGCACCTTGAATATAAACAATGGACGAAAACAATTTCCGGTAAGGGTCTTCGTAATATGATTTGGGGAAGGCAGTACAGCTAATAAAACACTACAGATATCGTCGTTTACCGCACTCGATGACCTGTCACAACTTGCCGTAGGCTTTGCGAACGGAGCAGTCACGGTAATCCGGGGCGACCTTATCCACGATCGAGGCACGAAGCAGCGAGTCGTCTACGAGTCGGAAGAGCCCATTACAGGGGTCGAGTTCGTAGCCGATTCGAAGTTGGTAACACTATTCGTCGCAACCACCTCTAAACTCCTGAAACTGGTTGTATCTGGTAAAGGTCAAGGGCAGCCGCCAAGAACAATCGAAGACTCGGGGTGTGCAGCTGGTTGCATGACGGTGAACGACAAAACAGGAGACATCATCGTGGTTCGGGAAGATGCCGTGTACTATTATACCTTGGACGGCAGGGGACTCTGCTTCGCCAACGACGGGCCTACAAGTCAAGTCTCTACTTTCCAGGATTATGTCGCCCTCGTTTCGCCACCCCCGGTCTCCGCGAGTGCAGGTCCTGATAACCTCAGGAGGCGCTTTGGTGGTACCAACACCGAATCTCTGTTCAACGCGGCTAGGTTTACGATGGTAGATCCGGCTCTACAGATAGTAGCCCATTCCGAGTCTCTTATCTCGCAAGTCCAGGCCATATTTCAGATATGGGGAGACCTATTCGTCCTTACCCAAGATGGAAAGGTCAACCGGTATCACGAGAAGTCGCTGCAGCAGAGGCTTGAACTACTATATCAGCGAAACTTGTTCCCCCTAGCAATCAACCTTGCGCAGAAGTCCGGCATGGACTTGCAGCAACAGAATATCATCTATCGGAAATATGGTGATCATCTATATCAGAAAGGCGACTACGATAGTGCCATGGCGCAGTACATCCGAGCAATCGAAAGCACAGAGCCTTCGCAAGTCATCCGAAAAGTGAGTGTCTTTTATCACTGCTCAAGGAGATTTTATCTAATAATAAATAGTTCCTCGAAACCCAAAGAATACATAATCTGATCGAGTATCTTGAGGAGCTACACGAACATCACAAAGCTACCCCACATCACACCAATTTACTATTAAACTGCTATGCCAAGCTCAAGGATGTCGAGAAACTCGAGAAGTTCATCAAGTCCGAGGGTGATCTTAAATTCGACCTAGACACCACCATAACTATGTGTAGGCAAGCTGGCTATTTTGAACAGGCAGCTTACCTTGCTACTAAACATGGCGAGAGTGAGCTGGTTGTAGACATCTTGATTGAGGACTCTGAAAACTATGCCGAGGCGCTCGACTTCATATGGCATCTAGATGCCGAAACGGTATGTGACCCGAGTTTCGACACTACCTATTATATTGCTAATTCCAGACAGGCATATCCGTGCTTGATGAAGTACGCAAGAGTACTCCTGTCGTATTGTCCTAGCGACGCCACGAGATTGTTCATTGATTACTACACAGGCAAATATAAGCCTAAAGTTCATAAAGTGCCAACCGAAGAAACACAAACTATTTCAAGTGGTGGTATGGTGGCCGGAGCTGCAATTGCTGTGCAAAATCTAACGAGTCTGCTTCCTTTACCTTACATGAACACATCTGCAGTTCCTACACCTTCCGGGCCAGAGTCTCAACCAACTGTCAGCGATGCTGGCGCCGTAATAGAACCGGATATCAATACTGACCAGAAATATACCCCACCACCGCCTCGAACTGCATTCTCATCATTTCTTGACCACCCCGACGAGTTCATCGTCTTCCTTGAGGCTTGTCTGAAGGATGAGTCCCTCAAAGATTCGGACAAGGCAGATCTATATACGACCCTATTCGAGATGTACCTCCACAAAGCCAGCCTTCGAAGAGGCTTGCAGAGAGAGAGGTGGGAGACCAAAGCAATGGAGCTCATCGAAGGGCGCGAAGTCCCCATCGAGAACTCAAATATCCTCCTACTCTCGCACCTCTCAGATTTCCACGAGGGCACTACTCTGGTCAAAGAGCAGTCCGGTCTGCTGTTCGACATCTTCCGCTCCTATACTTCCGCCAAGGACACGCGCGGTGCCATCAAAGCACTCCGCAAGTACGGGCCCGAGGAACCGCAGCTGTACCCCGCAGCTCTGGCCTACTTTACCTCGGACTCGCGGATCATGGAGGAAGCGGGCCCGGAAGAGTTTGCAAACGTGCTCAACAAGATCGACCAGGACGGTCTCATGGCGCCGTTGCAGGTCATCAAGACGCTGGGCGCCAACGCGGTGGCCACGATGGGCATGCTCAAGCCGTACCTGCGGATGGCGATCGCGCGCGAGCGACGGGAGATCGCCACCAACCGGCGGCAGATCACGTCGTTCCGCAAGGAGACGGAAGCGAAGCGCGTCGAGATCGGCGAGCTGGGCTCGAAGCCGCTCGTGTTCCAGGCGCAGCGGTGCCCGGGCTGCGGCGGGCTCCTGGAGCTGCCGTCGGTGCACTTCATGTGCAAGCACAGCTTCCACCAGCGCTGCCTCAAGCAGAACGAGGACGGCACCGACGTCGAGTGCCCCGTGTGCGCCGCCAACAACGCGGCCGTCAAGGCCATGAAGCGCAGCCAGGACGAGCGCGCCGACCGCCACGACCTGTTCCTGGACGCGCTGGAGAAGGGCGACGACCGCTTCAAGACGGTGTCGCAATGGTTCGGGCAGGGCGTTATGGGGGCTGGTACGGTGGAGTATCGGGATTGAACGGCTGCGTGGCGGAGGTGGAGATTGTTGATTGTTGATTAGTGGTTGGAATGCGGTATTATGTTTTTATGATATCCTAAGCTGGGGTATCGTTAAATCTATGTCCACGTCTATATGGATAAGCGAGGTAGTTTTTACAGGTCTACAGCCCATGGCCTTTGGCGTATATGATACAGAATATTGATACAACTAGACCCCACAGTGCTGCACAGATTCTAATGCAGAGCAGCGGCTACGTAATGGAGTAGAAGCTAATCAGCTTTTGCCCACTCCGAATAAGCGATTGAGCCATCTCCCAACGGGCTCGTTGCCGACTTTGGACCGCCAGTCGCTGACGTGGTGGAGGTACGTCGAATTCAGGGGTTCCAGCAGACTCGTGCCGGAGATCTCGGTGATCTGCCCGTGGCGTACGGTCAGGGCAGCTTGGAAGTCCGGTGGTAAATCAGCCGGTAGAGGTGGCCGAGGCCGTGGATCATCATCGGTGGGATGAGTGGAAAAGGTGAATTGTGGTGTTTGCGTGTATATCCAGTCCGGTGACTATAATTTATTAATATTCCTCGATGACCCTTTGATACCCAGAGTAAATGGAAGGGAGTCTCTTACCTTCAACTCGGCATACCCCTTCGCCACAGCCGGCACTTCCTCCAGCACCCCCTCCGCCTCGCCTCGCTCCACGATCTCGGCGTCCACGTCCCCGTACATGGCGCCGAACTCGGCGACGACGGCGTCCTCGAAGGCGCCCAGGTCCGCGAGCCCGACGTTCCGGATGGGGCTGCGCACGCTCTCGACGCCGCGCGCCTTGATGTAGGGCGCGGCCGGGGAGCGCAGCAAGGGGCCGACGAGGGGCAGGTTGGGCGAGGCGAGCAGACACGTGCCGTGGTGCAGCGAGCGCAGGCGCGTGAGCTTGTACGCGGAGCCCGAGATCTTGAACGTCTGCGCTTTGCTGCGGTTCTCTGCGGTGGTAGTGGGAGGAGGAGGAGGGACGTCCAGCACGATGTCATGCCGCTCGTTGACCCGAGCAGCGCCGCGGATGTCCAGGTGCTGCAGCGCGCGGACCACCATCTCCGCGTGCCTGTTCCGGTCGAAGGACGCCGGCGGGCAGATCACGCTGTAGTTGACGTTGCCGGCGTCGTGGAACACGGTGCCGCCGCCGCTCCGGCGCCGGACCAGCGACACATCTCCCTCGGCTCCGTCGCGGTCGACTACGCCGCTCTGCCGGAGCAGGCCGAGGTTCACCTCGACCCAGGGGTTCTGGTTGCGGCCGACGACGACGCAGGGCCGGTTCGTGTACAGGAACAAGACGACGGCGTCCGGATGCGACTTCTGCAGCAGCAAGTGCTCGAGGGACAGGTTGAGGTACGGGTCCGAGGCCCGCGAGATGTACACCTGGACCCGGTTGGAGGGGTGGGAGATGGCTTCGGCGGAGAACAGACGGCGTATGCCAAGAGCTGTGCTTGGTCTTACATAGGGCCTACTAATGGTGGTGGTGGTAGTGAGAAGGTGGCGTGGCAGAGCCATAGGAAAGGGCTGTTATTGGTGAGGCTGCTTTTCCATCGCATTTGCTACTGTCTCATCTCACTGTGTATTTTCATTTTAAATGATTTAAATAATGAGATGAAATGAGTAAATGAGTGAGTGAGGCTGACATAAGATATGAATGTCTAGAATGAATTCACATACCTATACTAGTGCTGGCTTCACTATCATTCGCCCATCGCACTTGACAGTGCTGCGCATTAATTAGAGCATCGTGCATTAATTAGAGCCACATCCGAGGA